>VWPW01015957.1:498152-583988 GCA_013389825.1 Crypturellus undulatus | reverse complement strand
CGGGACAAACGTTGACGCGAGGCAACATGCATTAAGTATTTACGTGGAGAAATTTTGCAAATAATAATGAGCATCAGACTTCTGATTTCCTCCTATGATCAAGATATTACAGAGGAAGAAGTAATGCCTGAGTTTAGTAGAATTATTTTCCACATCAGGAAAAGTGATGGCATTTGGCAACAAGGTTTAAATCCTATCTTCCTCTGTTTGTTGCCATGTGGCCTCAGTTGCTTCACTATGTTCAATGATGTAAAAGTATAATTATAATAATAATAGGAGCATTTTTAAAAAAGAAGTATTATAATATTGTAACAGAAGTGTTTGTACAGAATGTGTTTGTGACTAATGCAGAAAACCTGAGTTCATTACACAGTTTGTATGCACAAACAGTTGAAATTTTATTTACAGGCAGATCTACATCCCAAATCAAGATCACTGTTACAATCCTGAATTCTTCATTAAGATACTTCATGAATCTTTAATATTTTCCTAGACTTGCAGGTGAGTGCCAGATCCGGCTAGAGTTCTTCAGCAAAAGAGGAAGGAATGCAATTTACATTTACTTAGAAATGTTCAAAATTACATAAATAGCTGTTTATATATGCTTAAGAGATGCTTAGAGGTACATTTCATCTGAAATGATGCTATTGTGGCACTGTCTGTTCGCTGCAGAATATGTCAGTGTCAACAGTATAATATAGAGATGAATTTTTAGTTTGCCTTAAAATTCTTGTCCAAACTAGTGCNGTATAATATAGAGATGAATTTTTAGTTTCTTGTCCAAACTAGTGCTTGGTAGCTTTTTGTTTGTTTGTTTGTTTCAATTTTTCTCTTCAGTTGGAGCCAGGCAGTTCCAAAATGTTGAATGTTGTTGCTTTCGAGATTTCCTAAGATACTTTTCAGTTGCAAGTCCACCTGCCAACCACCTTTCCATGAGCTGTTACAGATCTCATGCCTTTTCCTCTGTATTTCATTTTCATAAACTTTTAGAGTTAGCATACCTTTTCTCTGTGCTACTCAACTCCTTCTCAGTTCTCTTCCGCATTCCCAAGTCAGTTCAATACTTTGGCTTGTCCTTGTGTTTTGTCTCCATTGGCTGTGGCCCTCAGTTGGCAGTGCTTTTCCTCTCCTCATGTTCAGTATATTTCTGAACTCTTCAGCTATATGCATACGATCTTTTATCCTGTCTTCCCTTTCATGCGAACCTACTATGTCATTATCCTATATCCTTTATTCTACTATGCTTTGAACTTTACTGTAATCTCTTTGACAGAATCTATTCACCTTGTATTGGAGTAGCAGCCAAAAGAACTGATTACTTTTCTAACATCCAGTCTCTATTTATTATCTATTTATTGGACTACTTCAGAATGCTGAATCAAACCCAGATTATATGCTGAAGTGATATAATCATTGTGCTGCGAGTTATTTGTGCCTCATTATGTCTCTTGGTAAAGCTATTCAACATTGTGTAATGTTTTGTAATGTTAACTGGAGCAGGGACAGGAACTGAAATTCCCTCCTCCCTTGAAGTGCCCTGACCACTTATAAATCCATAGTCATTGTTTGGTCCAGCTGGTATTAATTATGGAGAACTTTTACTATCTGAAAAGCAGGTGACTTGGAAAGTAAAATACTAGTTTTCTGCTTCAGTTGCTTCTCTGTATGTGCCTTCACAAGAACTTTTGCTTGATACATATATGACTAAACTATCTTTTATTTTGTTTTGTCTATAAAGAAATTCGCAATGAAAAATCTCAATGCTATATTTAAAGCACAAGCATTTACAGCAGCTGTGGCTGCACTGGAGAAATACCTGTTTTCACTACTCTGTACAATGACACAGTCCAAAATAATTCACTTAACATCATAAGAATATGTTTTATGAAAAGAGGAAAGAATAGTTTCAAAAAAAGTCTCCAAGTCTGAAAGGCAAGAGAGGTCTCTTGACTAGAAAGAGAAAGGCTTCCTGAGTACTCTGAGCAGTGTTTCAGAATATGAGCTGTATGTGAAGGAAAGCCATTCATCTTTATCTGTGTTTTGATAAAAATTGTTCCTGTTTGGAGCATATCTTGGAATTTTGATCTCTCGGGTGTTAAACGTCTCTTTTAGTGGCCTGTTGAATTTAGATGTGAACTGTGAGCCTTCCAAAGTTGTGGTACTTGGCTTTGGGGGACTTTAGCATCAGAACTTGGGCATTTATGGGCTTAGAATTTATAGGACAAGATATTATCTAGTCTGGGGTTTTGTGAACGGCATAGTGCCTAAATAGTGGCTATACACAGTATATCCACATAATACAGAGCCTGGACCCATAATAAAAAAAATCCTCTACTTGCTGACTGTAGCTTCTTATTCATATCTTGAGCATATTAACTTAGATTGAGTGTTTTTAGTAATTTCCTACAAGGAAAACTGTTCAGAACCCATTCCAGTTTTCCCAAATAATTTGAAATCAGACATCAGAATCAAGGATTGCCTTAAAAATAACTAAAGCTAGATGCTTTCCATATGTATGGGACTTATAGATCGGTCTCCTGTCACTGCCATTCTTCATTTGACAAAACATATGCTCCTCTTTCTCATTCTTTTTTTTTGGGAACTGTGACTTTGTGTAAAGTAGGCAGGCTGTAGTTTACTTTCTTGGTAGCCTCTGATAGGGGCTCATCACGGATATATGTAGGCAAGTTAATTTTCTCTCTAAATGGAGATGTTATTATCTGGGAAGCTGTTCTGTGAAGATAGTGCTAGCCATTACACAGAACTGGAACACTAGAAAAAAATCTCAGGAGAGCGAGCTGCAACTTATGCTCGAGTATAGTTTATGCAGGTTATGCTAAGAAGAGTCTGAAGGAAGAAAACCTCCCAAGCACTCCTTGGTTCTGGCACAAATAGGGAGTCTGGCACAATGCTAGGAGTAAAATGTAAAGAACGCTCTGTTACCAGGAGAATGGACTACCTGGAAGCCTCATTAGAACTCGGAATGAGTAAAACATAAAAGGAGGAGTAAATAGTTGTTCACTTGAACTGCAGGGGGATGGGGGGAGAAAAAAAGGAGGAAAAATATCCAAACAGTAAAAAGAGAGAGCTTTGACTTTATTAGATTTTTTTTTTCATTAAATATATGTAATATAAGTAAATATATGTCATATAAGTAATTCTTAACATTGTATGGCAAAGAAAGCTTAAAATCAAATGAATTTGACTAGCTAAATGTGTCAAGAAGTAGGATAGAATCTATATAAATTGAAATTTTAGGTCCAATAGGACAAATATAGTATTAGCTATATTATAAAATATGCTGTCATCATAATAGAAATCAGAGCAGATGTGATAATAGGAAATATAACACTAATGGATGGCTTCAATTAGCTTCACATTGACTGATAAAATATAAGTCTTGATTATGAAGATATCATTGATGACTGCTTCTTAGGAAATTTATGGGAGGAAAAGCAACTTGTAACTTATATTGAAATGTGTGTAGAACATAATAATACTGATGAAGAACCAGTCTGTGAGGGTGACCACTATGTACTTAAGTTTAAAATGGCTCTGGGGAAAATCCTGTATCCTTGCACTTAATTAAAAGGTAAAATAATAAACTATAGGAATGTAATAAGCCTTACTAAAAGATGCTAAATGTGTAGTTAAAAGAGTAAAAATTTTCCAGATGGAATAGTTATTATTTTTTCTTTTAAAAAAGCATATTGGCAACTTAGAGCAAATGCATGCTGTCACTGGAAAAAAAAAAAGTCTTGGAAGAACAAAGAAAGGCTGCCATGGCTAAAAAACAGATTAAGGAGGAAATTTCAAAATATAAGGAGTTCCTTAAAGCTAAAACTGTAGTACCTGAGGATAAAAAGGATTATAATCTCTGTTAGTTTAAGTGCAAAATACGTAAGAGCAGTCAAAAAAGAGGCATAAAAATATATAATAAGTCACTTTTTAAACACATCAGAATAAGTAAGGTTGCTGAAAATCTTAATTTCAAGAGGTGGTTAGCATAGAGAAGAGCTGATATCTAATTGCCTTTGTATCTAGGTTTGCTCTGGAAAAATATGGTCAGTTTTCCAAATGGCAACCCTTTTCAATGGAGCAAACACAAGGTGATTTTTCAAATAAGGTTGTTGATGAATGAAGTTTTTGAAAACATGGTTGAAAGGGCAAGAATAAATTTCTGGAGGCAGATAATTTTCACTTGAGACCTCTAAAGAAACGCAGAAATGAAAGAGCAGAACTACTAAGCTATATAACCGGTCATTTAAATCTGCCGTGGTACCAGAGGACCAGCAGTTTGCTAATGTGATGGCAATTCTTAAAACAGGCTCTCTAGGGAATATCCAAGAAACTGCATGCCAGTAAATCTGGTATCAGATAAGCTGAGAGTATTCTGAAGAGTATCCATATTGGATGGCTGTATGAAAAATATATACTCAGTGTAGGGGACAAGAGGTAGAGCAGGCAACCACCTAGCAGGCCCCACAGCTTCTCCAACTTCTTCTCTTGCTCTTTTTCCCCTGGGCTGTCCCCCAGGTGATCCATATATCCCTTCATGTCATTACCTTCACCAGGTGATCCTTGTTAACCTCTAATGGTTGGCCTCAGAAAATGCTTTAATCCATCAAGTAATCAGATATCATTATTTTCATCCCTACCCAACCTTTCCTCCTGTTCCTCCATAACTCAGGATTAGCCAACATTTTTTAAAAGCATATCAAGTCTGTTAGTGTTCCCTGGATTTAGTAAATGTATGGACAAGAATCATCTTGCTGATATAATAATTTTAGATGTCCAAAAAATGGTTGACAAGATTTCTCACTAAAATCTTCTAAGAAACTAAGCCTATTACAGAGCAAAAGGGAAAGTTCTCATACAGAATTGGGGAAAATGAGAGCTTGGATAAAAGGTCATTTGTTGTTGTAGAAAGAATTCACCAATGGAGACTAACAGTTTTTGCTGTAACATGCCTTCATAGCATATTCATAAATGTTCTGAAATAGTGAATTATGAGGCAACAAAGTTTGCTGATAATACTTTCTACAGATCTTGGAAAGCTGCAAAGCAGGGTGCTGCGATAAAATACTAGATGAAACTTGGCATCAATTAATAGATAATGATTCCCTTAAGGAAAATAGTAATAAAAAAAGCCCTATTTTTATGTGCTGCAGTGGGTTGTCCTTGATTATTACAACTCATAATGAGATTTTGGATTGTAATAGATAGAGCAGTGCTCAGTGGCAGTAAAAATCAAATGGAATATTATGAATTACTGTGAAAGCAACAGTGAAAAAAATGGAGAACCTCATTATGCAGCTTTGCAAATCCATCATATATCTTCATTGTGAATATAGTGTGGCATGCTATTTTCTGAATTTAAAAACAGCATTATTAAATGAGAAGAGGCTTGAAAAATAGAGAAGGATTCTTCATGTGAGAGTAAAGAATTTGACTTTTTTTAAAAGTACAAGAAAATAAAAACATGTAATTATTTGTGGGTGTGTGATGCAACTGAAGAGATGTCCTCTTATTTGTATGTGGCTGCAACCTTGCAAAGTTATCTGCTTATGAAAAATATGTCAAAAAAAAGCATGAAGAAAGAGGCTACCGTGTACATGAGGACTAACTCTTGACAAAATGGATTTTTTTCTGTGAAAGTCTGTGAAGCAATATGCATGTGGTGTGTAGATATTGTCCTTTAATCCTTTACACTTGATAGAGTACCCAAACTATTACAAGAATGTAAGGAAATACAGAACTGAAAGTCAGGTTCCATCAAAAGATGACAAAAAGACAAGTGGAGATGATCATGCAGTGCCTCCAGGAACCAAAGGAAAAAATAAAACAAAACAAAACATGATTTGGAAAGACATAAGAATTATAGCAAGAAAAGTGCATCACTGCAAGAATTTACAAGACCTCAAAATATATCCAAGAATGAACTAGGAGGATGACAGCAAGGATGCTATCATAAGCCAAAGACAAGCATTAAGATAGAAGACATAAGTGACCAGAAGAAGGGGCTTAAAATTCAGAGCAAAGACTGTGGTAAATAAATGTGGTAATAATAAATATAGATTAAAAAATGATGCAAATATTTTTAAAAATATTTTAATATTTCCAGCATCATCCTGGAAAAAAAGCTTTCAGCATGCACAGAAAGTGCTGAATCCACTCAGCTCTTTCATGTCTTATGTCCTGCAGCAGAGCTTGATATGCATTTCTCTGGAGACCTTAGAGCAATAACAGTACCCAGAGAATGCATACGGTTAATATTCTTTGCAAGGGGGAAAAAAACCAAGCCCCAAACCAGTAAGGCTCTTTGCAAATTCATACATCCTTAGTAACTGTGTGTAAAAAAGGGAACATTTTCAGTAATTCAGGTGGAGATATCACATAAAAGACGGTTGATGCCTGATGCTTTTTTTAAATTATTTTTGATGCAGTGACAGAAGTCACTGACAAATATCCTGAGAGAAGCATACAGTATATAAATGTATCTGTGCATATACTGCAATCCTTTTGGGAAATATTATTGTCTCAGATTGCTGTATTCTTTATGACTAGCACCCTATTCATTTCGCAATCAAAAATCATAGAAAACTAATCCTGTGGTAAGTACTAGGATGCATATACTTAACCTTTTGATTTTGGGCAAAACTCTAGGAAAGTATGAGCACTAGATACAAAGGAGATCTTGAAAAAAGTCTAAGCTATGAGCTTCCTTGCATAGGAAACATTTAAATAACCTCCTACCTCATGCTCTGAGGTGTCCTGTGATGTTACCAAACAATGGTAAAGTCAGCATTACATCTCAGGTTAGGAAAAAGACACAGCAAAATAGCTGCAGAGTCTATGGGACTCAGTTCTAACCACCCCATCCCTTTTTATCTCAGTATTCTGGCCCCTGTAGTTACTCAGACTAACATTTTCCTGGGAAAAATAGGTTACCAGTGCTTGGATGCAGAGAAGATGCCTACTTTGCTATAGTACATGTTGATATAAAAAGAGGGCTATCTTTTTCAACACAACTTTGTTTCATCAACATCTATTGTTTCCCATTACAGAATCATTCATATTATAGCACACTTTTAGGAATTATGAGGCGCTCCTGGTTGTCAAAACTCTGCAGTTTTTCTTTGCTGTCTGGATATACCTGCAGACCTCGGGCAGTTGTAGCATAAGTGGGCACATCTATTTTCAGCTCTCTGTGAAAAAAAAATGGCAGCAGGCAGGAAATCAAGCTTCACTTTACCCCTCTATAGCTTAGGTTAGTGATTTGTGATCAGACCCCACATTCTTTTCCAGGACAGATCTTCACAACCCTGTTCTGGCATATCTGGATTCAGATATACCTCTCAGTTTAAACTCCTGATTGTTCAACTCTGTTTCACAGATAGATATTATTAAAGTAGATGATGTTTAGCCAAAACAGATTTGATTTCATGGTGACTGTTCTAGTGATAACATATTTGGAGAGGGCTTTTTCAGAAGAGTGGCAAAATAGATGGACTACCAAGCCTAACCACTTGGTGTTTACTCTACCACACAGGATTTTTCTTTTCCTGTGCTCCTCAAGTAGGATTTTTTTTTTCTATTTTGCTTGCCTGTATTTTGGCACATTTCTAATATTTAATACTTAATAATATCTTCAACTTCAGAGCATGAGGTAGGAGTCTATTTAAATGTTTCCTGGGCAAGGAAGATATAACAAACAGTAACTTAAACTTCCTTAGCAAGGTGTTTGGAAATGGCTATTGGATAGTATAGAAGCACAATATGGCCAGTCATTTAGACATTTAATAAAAGGTCTTTTGTCAGACTCCTAGGCTCTAAACATCACAAAACTTGAGACATATAGTGCTTTTCTGTATTTGTCTCAGGGAATATTTCAGATTGAATTTGCTACATTAGGAAAAGCTGCAACTAATCCCAGTAGAATGGTCAAGAACCTAGTGTTACAGGTGTTCTGCGAGGAGCAGTTAGTCAGCTGAGCTCTCTGCAGGTTGAAAGTGGGTCAGCAGGTAGTCACACATAATTGGGTGTCTGTTATTAACTTGGGGCCCTTTGGAAAAAAGGTGCCACCCCCTTAGTTTTGTGGCTAGCTCTAGCTCTCCATTCCACTCTTTTGCTGCTTTTTGTAGCACTGATGGTAGAAAGAAAATGTTTCATAGCAGAGAAAATGAAATATTCTGTTTTGACCTAAAATGAAAATATTTTTTTTTTTTTCATTTTGGTGAGGAGAAAAATGTTTTGTATTGGCTAGTATTAAATTGATTTTCTAATTTGGCTTTTTGTTTCAGAGTTCATTCACCAAAGTGAAATCAGTTGTTCATTCAGCCCTGATTTATGTCTGTTAGTGATCAGCTGTTCCCCCACTCGTTCTCATGATGAAGGATTGAGCCCTTAAGGTGTGAACTGAGCTCCTGCATGGCAGAGAGGAAGAGATTGGGACCATTTGAATGCTGCTGCCCTTACTGAAGTTTAAAGAAGTGGGGAGCCTCTGTGCCCACCACTTTCTTGCAGGAGGAGGGCGAAAGGAATAACCCAGTGCTTTAAGTGTAACTGAAGTGCTATGTCAACTAAAATAAAATAAGCCACATTTAAGCTGAAATAAGTGCATTCAGGAAGTCTTCAGTGCTGGTGAATAGAAGTCCTGTCACATCTGTGGTAGAAATGACACAGTTCTGATTGGAATTAAGTCATGAGTTTATAAATAAGCCTCAGATGAATAAAACTGTAGAACCTTTTGCACACCTAGAATGTGCTATCAGAATGTCTAACAGTATCTACTGTCTAACCGTAGATAGTTAATCACTATTCTGTCAGAGGATGTGTCTTAAAATGTTACTCCTGGAACATGGAGGTACTGATTACCTGTTTTTTTTTTTTTTTTTTTTATATATATGCAACCTAAGCTACATGGGTGATTTTCAAATATGTCTCATTTTGGGCAAGAGTGAATTGCAGTATGATTAAATATGGTTGTTCTGGCACTTCTGTAGAGTAACTATTTTTGTTTTTTTTTAGGAGGGATCACTCGATCCTTTAGTTCTCTCATTTACTAGAAAACTAGTTTAGTTCGCTAGAATCCTAGTAGTTCTAACTATTAGGGTAACAAACTATAGATTGCTACATACACAGAGATTAACAATTGATAACCTGCAATAGTTTTTCAGAAAGGTGCACAACCTAAATTTCTAGGCTGTTAGAGATGATTCATTTATTCTCTCACTATTAAAAACTTGTGACTTATTTCTACTTGAATTTGTCTAGTGTTGCCTGTGAGCTACATGTTCTGCCTTTACTGTTCTTGGCTAGATTAAAGAGCTTTTTAATACCTGGAGTTTTGTTCCAAGGAATATACTTGTTCACTATAATGCAATCACTACTTGATTTTTTGATAAACTAAACAGATTGAATTTCATAATTCACTTGCTGTAAGGCTTTGGCTTTAGTCCTTAAATCATTTTTGCAGTTTCTCTCTGAAACTTTTTATCTTTTCAGTATCCTTTACTATTTTGCTGATGCTAGAACTGTAGGATCTGTATGCCTCAACAATGAAAAAGAGTGGTAAAATAGTGTTCTTATGTCCTGCTAGTCTGTTTTCATATGCAAGATTTACATTATCCATTTGTATAGCAGAAGCACATTGGGAATTTGTGTTCAGTTGCCATTTTTAAAGTCACTGTTTTTCAGAGTACAGTCTTCAGTTTACTGACATGATGGATATTCCTTTCTTCTATACCCATGACCCTGCATTTGACTGTATTAAGGCACACATTATTACATGGGGCTTAAACTTATTAGATCGCTTGTCAGATCACTTTGTGTACCTGCCCTCTCTTCCTTACTAACTATCATGCTAAATTTTGGCTAATCTACAAATCTGATGGTGAATGTCAATTTCACATGATTTGTGAAATACTGAAAAGCATTGATCTGTGGAGCACACAAGGTAATTACAACTCAATGATTTTCAGTGACAGTTATTATTTAAGTTCTATTCCTCTACTCATTTAATAATTCTCAGTGGCTCTGCAGAGTGCTAGATTTTTTTTGCTGATTTAGTGAAATTATTTTAGAGGCTGCTTGCCTGCTGTTGGCATCTATCTTGTGTGGTCACAGTTTTAAGCACCTTAAATCAAATGTGAAAGTTTCCACCTTTTTTTTTTTTTTGAGATATTTATGATACATGAGTGGCAACCCTCTTTGTAATTACAGAATCACAAAATCTTTGAGGTTGCCCCTCTGGACATTAGCTGATCAACTCCCCTGAAAGCGCAGGGTCAGCTAGAGCAGGTTTGTCCTGACCTGACCTAGTCCAGTCAGGTTTTGAATATCTCCAAGGATGGAGTCTGTACAGCCTCTCTGAGCAACCCATTTCAGTCCATTGCTGGACTTCTGTAGTAGCTCCACGTATTTCTTGTACTGTGGAGCACAGCACTGGACAAGGTACTTACTCCATGTGTGGCTTCCCTGTTGGCAGGGGAAGGATCACCCCCCTTACCTACAGGGAACTTTCATTCTAATGCAGTCAGTATGCTGTTAGTTTATTGCCAGGGCACATTGCTGGCCTGTGTTCAGCTTGTCCAACAAGACCTGCAAGTTCTACTGTGTTGAGCTGCTTTCCAGCCAGTTGTCCACCAGTGTTGGCACATGGTTTTATTCCTTCCTATGGACAGGATTTGGCACTTCCCTTTGGACTCCGGGAGATTTCTATTGGCACATTTCCACAACTGGTTGAGGTCCCTCTGAAAGGCAACACAACAATCAGCCACTCCTCACAATTTTATATTTTCTCTTATCTTACTGAGGGTGCGTTCTGTGTCATCATCCAGATTGTTAATGAAGATGTTACAGTACTAGACCTAGTAGCACCCCTGGGAGAACACCACTAGTGACTAGACTGTTTTCAGTCTAATATTGACTGCTATTCCTTTTCCCCTGCAAGCTGATCATGTAATTGTAGAAAATTTTGGTTGGTCAGGTAGGATTTCTACCTCATATGCTGATTACTCCAAGTCACCGTCTTGTCATTAATGCATTTAGAAATTGCTTCCGGGCAGGTTTTCTCCATCACCTTTATAGGAACAAAGGTGAAGCTGATTGTTCCGTAGATCCTTCTCCTCACTCTTCTGAAAGATATCTATGACATTTGATTTTTTCCTGTCCTCTGGATCCTCTTCTGAATATCTCATGAGCTTCCTAAAACAATCCAAGAGTGTCCTCACAAAGACATCACTAATGCATACATCCTGTCATGTTCTATAGACTTGTGCTTGTCCAATCTATTTAAATATTCCCTCGTTTAATTCTCCCCTACTGACAACAAGTCATTCTTGCTCCATATATTGTTATTGAACTTAGAGGCCTGGGATTCCTGAAGTCAAGTTTTGCCAGTAAAATTGAGACTGAGGAGACATTGACTACATCAGCCTTTTCCACTTCCTTATGATCAAATCCCCTGCTCCATTCAGCAGCAGTCCCACCTTTTGTACGTCTTTCTTCTGCTTATGTGTATGTAGAAGCTCTTCTTCTTCATGTTCCTCGCAAGATTCAACTCCAGATGGACTTTGCTTTCTTAAACTCAGCCCTGCACTCTCAGACAGTGTCTCTGAATTCCTTCTGACCTTGCTTCCATGTCCTGGATGCTGCAGTTTTTGAGTTTGGTCAGGAGCTCTTTATTCACCCATACTGGCTTACTAATGCCTTTTGCTTAACTTTCTGCATCTGAATATGGACTATTCTAGAACTTAGAGGACGTGGTCTTTCAAAATCCACTGTTCTGAAAGTATTTATAAGTTTGGCTGCACACAGTAAAGCACACTTTTGGACCTTCAAATAGAACAGGACTAGAACTACTTTAAAGTTAGATGCTATCAATTTGTGGGCTAAATGGAAATACTATTTTTCTGCTTTCATTTCTGGCTACACACAGAAGTACAGAGATGTTTGAGAAATGTAAAGTGAAAGGATTCCGAGAATCAGATCCAAACAATCTATGAAGTTTTGGCTCTGAACAAAAAGTGTGCAAGTATCAGGTACCTTGAATGCACTGTGTAGAATCATCCTTGATCTTACTAAGTTACTCGAGGTATGATGTAATTCCTGTCAGGACTCCAAGTCAATTAATCTGTCTTCAATTCAAACAAATGTAGCTTTCTAAGATACATAATAACTTCTGCATTGATAATGACATAGTTGATGCGTCTGATGGCCATTTTCTCCTATCAATCATTTTTTGTTCTACAGATCTAAATAATACAGCATGCAAAACTGCATTTTGCTTCACAGGAGTAGGAAGGATATCACACTTTACATGGTGCTGTATTTTCAGAGATACAAGGGAAGAATAACCTCTAAGATTCTGCCTTCTTATGATGGTCCTCAGCACTTAGCTTTTGAAGTTTAGGAAGGGAGATCTGTCTTTTATTTTTCAAAATTAGACCCCACTGTTATTCAGTTTCAGTAAAGAAACCTGAAAATAGAGATACATATAAAAGTATATTATATTTAGATATCATATATAACTGAGACACATGTATGCTTCAGGGAAAATGTTAGGAGTCTAAAAGATTCGACTGCAGGAGATGGTTCATTTTGGATATGCAGTTTCAACTCAGACTCACTCTTTGGTCTAAGATTTATACTTATTCAAAGTTTTTTATATTTGTATTTTCCATTATAATCCATTCTTATAAGTGCATTGACTTTGGACTTACGATGTCTAGGAGACAGCTAGCTCCATCCTTTTTTAAATATGGAACTTGCAGAAGGAATGCAGGACATGCTTGTAAAAGAAGGTAATGGTCTGTTTTGTTTTATCTGATTGCTTTAGCACCTTGCAGTTTCCTCAGCCATCAGACTAGCCAAAAAAGTGTGAGTCTGAAAATCAGGAAAAGATGGGGAAGTAATTTGATGCTATTGGTCTTATGTATTTTGGCAACAGACTGTGAAAATGTGCAAGAATGTTTGCAAGTGGTTTGAATGAGTATGTGGAAAGATGTGGATCTGAGGTACCTTTTTAAAAATAAAGTAAAACACTCTTAACAGAAGAAGAGCTTTTTATGTTTCCCTGGTGTGAAAATTATTAGCAGCTACAGGCAGTCCCCATCTGGGAATTTGGAGCCTACTGTCTGGTCTTTCGATCAGATTAGTTGATGATACTAGAAGGAGCTAATGATACTTGCAGGAACTGTGCTTAGCTTATGACAACAAAAGACTCAATCGGTGACATGTGGCTAACAGCTCACAGACATCTGGAGTAAGCTGTTTTCCCATGGAATTAATTTTTGTTGAATTTATATCCCAAGTCTTTGCCTCTTGAATGTAAGACTTTCAGGAAATTAGAGGAGGAAAAAATAAATGCTGTATCAAAGTTTCAACTTTTAAGTTGACAGCAAAGGAAAAATACTATGTTTGTGCCGTTTCAGTTTTTCCTTACAGTGTCTTAAGATGGACTGTTGATGTATTAGTTTTGGACTTTTTGGGGAGTGGTGGAGATGAGAGAAATTAGATTTTTCCTGCTCTATTTTTATTCTTAGATGTATTGGAAATGCTGTGGTGTGATTAACTGATATGATCCAGCAGCTTTACGTTACTCCAGGGAGATGAAACAACTAGAAATCTGGTAAAAATGCCTGGTGGACAATTTTCTCTTGGTAGTAATTTTTTCCAGTGGTTTGGAGTTATCACAGTTTTTCCAGTACTATGTTCTTGCTATCTGGGGTTTGAAAAGGTGGAAGAAGACAGACAGAAAAGTGTACACAGCTAGCCCAGTCGCTGACAATTGGATCAGTGCCTTATGAAGATGGTTTTAAGTTACACCACATTGATTGGACAAATAATTCCACTATTTTCCTTTCTTTGCTAGTGCTGTTCCTAGGAATTGGAACTTGGGATTTTTTCCCGATCCATAGTTGAAAGGATGAGAAAGTTAAATATTGAACAAAATAACTTTTTCCTTTTTTTTTTTTTTTTTTGTGCTAGTAATAAACTTGTTATGACTGTTTTTAATTGTTTCAGACATGAAAAGAAGTTTTACTGCAGAGGTTGTCTGGATTTTAAAGTCATCAGCTGATGTCATTTAAAATATTGCCATTTCTTATGCATCTTCATTTCTAAATTGATTTTCCCTGAGTTAGCAAAGAAACACACAAATAAAAAAGAAGGAGGTTTGGAACAACCTGGGTAATGTACTAGGACCTATACACACGTCCCTTTTTAGCTGTAGTTGTGCTAGCCTGAGCAGTTAGCCCAGCAGATTGTGGCTGTCCTCTACTAGCATTTACTAGCCTCTTGATCATCTGGCTGTATGATCATGTTCCGTAACTTTTCTTTAATTAAAAGAATAATTCCATTAAAAGAATATGGGCTGTGTTAAACAGTGGTCTTGAAATAGTGGGTTTTGCTACTTATGCAGTAGCTAATACAAAATGTCTTAAATGGCAAATGAGAAAAGGTAGTGATTTTTGAGCATTTCTATATTATGAGATGTAGTCAAAGTCTCTCCTTGCTTATATTTCTAGATGTCAACTGGCATTCAGACAGAACCATTTAGACACGTTTCCATGATTATTTCCACGTATTTGTATTTGTCTTCTGCCCAACTGACAGGCAACACATACTAGTAGAGACAGAGTGCCATAGTAACCCAGCTACCCAGCTTTCATAGATCTTTTTCTTCTAAATGTTCTTTCAGCAAGTGACCAGTCAATATGGAAGCAGCTATAGAATTTCAAGTTCTGTGTACAGTTTCTATTCAGCATGCAAACTTTTGTTTGTTTTGCTTACTGTTTTGGTCATGGTTTCTAAAGCATATCTTTGCTTGCTGTTAAATGTAGTTCTACTTTGAGAGGTACCAAACTTCCAAAGATATAAAGATAGAACATCATAGCCCTTTTTTAACACCTGTTCAATACAACACTAGTGACCTATGCGTATAAGCATTTGAAGTATCAGGGTGTCTCTGCCTATTCCATTGTTATGTGAAATCAATACATTATTCCCCTAAGTCGTTGGAAGAAATATGGGATAGGAGCCAGCTGGTCAAACACAGAATTTTAGTCCCAGTTCTGATGCGTTGGGCAGCTGCCTAAGAATTCTGTCTCCAGAGATGTGTGGACCACCGCAATTTTTGGTCTCTTATCTGCCACGTGGCTGTTTCGGATGCCTGAGATCTGTGAACAAGCAGTGACTTCACAGGTAAATGAGGAGCTTCAGTATTCAATAAACTGAATGTTCCCTGGGAAAAAAAAAGAAAGACAGATCTTCATCTCCTTGTGAAGATATGCTTAAAAGCCTGAAATGATGTATTTATGTTAGTGGTAAGTTGGGAAAAAGCTAAATAATAATATAGAAAGTCAGGAAAAAATATAAAGTCAGAAAAAGGGAAAGTGGAATGGGCAAAGAATTTAAGTAGAACATTGTAAGGAATTTAAAAAGTCATTCATAAACTTCAAGGGGAAAGACCTTGAGAAAAAAATATGCTATTTGAAATCATGAAGAAGGTTAAATTAATGACAAGTCATAGATGCCGTAAACTCTGAAATTTTAAAGACTTTTTCTTTAACAATATGAAAAGAAAAAATTGCCTCAGAAATTGCATAACTTGAAATTTGTACTTGGAGAATAATGTAATTAAAATCACACGAACATGCAGAAGATAGACTGCACAATTTTAACTGTTTTCTCCATTTCTTATTTCAGTTAATATATAACCAGAAAAGTAATTATTGATAAAGGGCAAGAAAGTGTTGGGAGATATATGTAGGTATAGGTACCTGCTCTAGGTAGTCAGAACTTACCACATCTTAAGGAGTTAGCAGATAAACCTGTTACATAAATATCTGATGATTATTTCTGAAGCCACAGAGACTGCAGATGTGCTGAAAACAAACTCAGTGTAATGTTAATCTTTAGGAAAGTGTCATCCTGAGAAAGTGTATCAGTGATGTGGAAAGCACTGGGCCTTGCACAATGACTTTTTCAGATAGTTTGGGTTCCTGCTGACAGATGTTCTGTCACAGAAAACTTGAGCTTGACTTGAATCCCTTCCCTGAAGCAACCTTTCCAAATCCATGCTCATTCCTTTCCCATACCTTGTCTTCTTCTGCTCAGCTTGGACAAGGACACCATGCTTTGCAAACAGATAAACATGGGAAGAGCACCCAAGGAAACAGGAATGATCTTTCACTTGAGGCAAGGACCCACAATAGCAGAAACTGCTGAAGTCATGATGCTCTGCTGTAGATTTAAAACCCTGCACTGGCAAAGATGACCCAAAGAAATAGATATTGTTTTTATCATGGACTTTGAGGATTGTGTGAACCATAAGATACCATACAGTGGAAAATAAAAGGGAGGTAATGTTGAGTAAATAAAGAAAAATGATTACTTAACTGGGGTCAGGGTCTCTTCTGTTGCTTCCTGGCTAGTGATGCTGTGCAGCTCTAAATAGTGCAAGCACATATGTTTAGCTACTTCAGCATGCTCTCTGACATCTTATGACCTCTTTTTCAGAGATTTCATATTTTTCACTTTGAAGTTGCATTTTTCATGCTTCTTTAATTGTTGGCAGCTGTGAGTTCCCAGACCATTCTCTTGTATTGCTACTACGATATCTTCCTGGTAGCAAAATTGCAGCTCATCTGCTTGCAGATGTTCACCAGCACTGCAGTCTCTACCAGGCCACAGGTTGTTTTGGTTTACAGTTTGATATCATTTTGCTTTTTCTTTTTTTCTTCTTCTTTTTTTTTTAGGTAATATACTGGATAGTCATGAAGCTCACAGGAAGGCTGCCTTGAAGCTCAAAAGTCTGGGATATGATAGTATGCCATGGAGGAGATAGATACTATGTTTCTGCAAGGTGTTTTGTAATTTATGGAAGTGAGAAGACAGTGCTGGAGGATCATCTTTAAGAGAGGAGTGAAATATAGTTCAGTTCATATCCATAATGTCTCTTTTGTACATCTCTCTTTCTCTACCAAAGTAGCCGTGTAGCTCCTGTAGTTCCACCTTGCAGCTCAGGACTGTGCATATGATGAAGCTGAGAGTAGGATTAGCTGATTCCAGCAAAAAAGGAGTAAAACAATTGTCACAGACTTGTTTATTTAGTGTGTCTATGCACTTGGGTTTATGTCTAAATAAATAAATGAAAAGAGCGGCAGTTATACTCCTGTCCACTGTGTGTATTCACTTCCACTGAAGGGCAATTTAGAATGAAGTGTCTGCATTATGATGCTTTTTTTTTCTACAGAAAACAGTAAAATGAGAAATATCATGTTTTTTCCAAATACTGTAACTTTATGAAAGTCCTTATAAAAATGTTTTTGAGAACAGTTGTGAGGTAGTAGATTAGTAGGAAAGGTGAATAGCTTTAGCAGTGTTAAATAGCTTTAGCTATGATGTATGAATATGCACTTGCAATTAGACTGATGAATGTTTTTTGTGAATGAGCATGTAAATAAAAAAAAATCATCTGTGACTTTAATGTGCTCAAAGAGAGCAAAAGTCTTTATCTTTAATACAGGAAGTAATGTGATTACAGCTCTTAATGCAAACTCTCTCAAATGAGATTTGTGCTTTTATTTTCATTGATCATTGGTTTTGTTTGAATAAGCAATGGAAACAGGATAAAAAATGTCCTCACCTAGACCTTTCTACTAATAAATTCCCTCCACCTCCCTAGAAGACATTTGCATGGAATGTGAACAGTGATTATTTACTTGACAATCAGTCTTTCTTCCTTTTCTTCTTCCATCTTTGCTTTTAGCTCCCTGTTGTACTTCCTTGCAGACTCTAAGCTTTTGGACGCCAAGGAGGTGTCTGCATGTGTGTGAACAGTGCCTGACAAAATGAATCAAGAGTTTATGGCTAGAACGGGGGGACTGTGGCAAAAACAAAACAAAACAAAAACTACAGCAAGTAAATATTTTGTCTTAAATAAAGGTTTTCTGTCATGGAACTTAAAATACTTTTTATTTTCTTCTGTATAGATACCCAAGTTTTAATTTTCTGGTTTCAGAAGGTGTTCCAAACATCTCTGATTGATTGCCATTTGTTCCCATCAAGTCAAATGAGGCATCACATTCGCAGAATCACAGAATGGCTAATCGTTGCAAAAGCTCCTGTGATCACCAGAAATATAACTGTTAGTATGTGAACTATCTAGTGATGATGAGCATATCATTGCCACTAATATAATCTGTGTTTGTCTTGAAACCATATGATATACTTACCTGTCTCCCTGATTTATCCTTTTTTTTCCCTATGAGGTTATGTGTTACGTGCTTGGTGAACTAGCTGTTTTTTCCCTCTGCGTGCAGATATCTTAGCAAATTAGTAGAGTCTGCAAAGGTCACTTGCCTTTCCTACACAATATACTAAAAAAGTAATGCAAGCAATTGGTACATTATTAGCAGTCAGACTACAGTTATTAAGAATCAGCCTGAGGATGGGGAAAGTACCTCTAAACTACAATGTATTTTAAATAATAAACTAAAATTGCAGCTTCACCTTAATAAAGATCTCATGTTTTGACCAGTTCCTGGGCTGAGAGTATAGCAGAAGAATTAAATGTTTGTTAGAGTCACGTTGGCCTAGGCCTGTGTAACTAACTAGACATAAAACATTTCAACAGAACATTAATAAAATCGTAGTAGTAAAACTAATAGAATGAAAATAAATTGTAGTGTCATAAATACAAAACAAGTAACAGACTACAGATCATGTCTGTCTCAAAATAGCCATGTCTTTGGAAAATGGAGTCATCAATATAGATGCTCATCAAAAACGCATGGAAATAGACAGTGGCAATAGCTTCAACTGGAAGAAGGAAGAAGATAAGTGTCCAGTAGTCTGGAGGGAAATCATCAAAGGGATATCTCAAATATTTTTTCTATATTTACAAAAAAATTCAAATGAATGAATAAATGACTTCCTGCATTTATCTCTTCCAGATCACAAGATAAGATGATCTCTCATTTATTACTTCTGGAGAAAATTTTAGTGTTTGAAATTCTGCACTTTTTTTGAAAAAAAAAAAATCCATCTTAGCTTGGAAGCAAAAATAGAAGTAAATGCCATTCAGCACAACTCTAAAACAAAAAGTTTGGAAGCTGATTGTCAAGAATACATAAATATGAACAAAATTATTTCATTGTGGTTCATTTTTATACGCTTCGTAACAACTTTCAAAAATAAAGAATTGCATAACTTTTTTATGCCAGAATTTTTATATTTCATGAAAGAAGTATTTCTTAGTTTGAAATAATTATCCTCAAAAGTGGCATTTAATATTATGTCACATTTGGATTTTAATGAAATATTGATTATAAGTTATGATAAGAAGAGTACCTCTCCCATTGCTTTCTTTTATCTGAGTGAAATAATGATATTAGAGTAAGCCAGTAGACCACACTAGACTAAACTACAGTTCCGTACTCTTTTATTATGCATAATTTTATTACCTAATAAGAGTATTTAAAAATGTTTAGAAAATTACGGGATCAGATATAGGATCAGATATTTAAAGCTATGTAGTGCATTTTGTAACAGACGCAGAAATCCAAGAAGTTCCTTGACAAAGGAGACTCTCTGTATTAAAAACAAAATCATGAATTGTTCACATTTTATTTTACAGGGGAACCATTGTTAATGCATATCTAGATCCACTTAATTATTGCCACAAATATAACAGCGTTTTCTTTTCATTAGAGAAGGCAATGCAAGAGATGCATGTCAAAACAGGATATAACATAATATAAGTCTAGATTGAGCCTTATTCATATGTAGGAAGAATGTAGCATCTAAAATCTGATGCAGTATATGATTGATAGAGGCACAGAGACAGCTTCATATATGAAGTGATTCTACTAACTGTATCTGTCAAGTAAAGAGAGTAATCAGATACAGAGATGAAAATTGCATTTTGTTGTCATTATACAATTTCATTTAATTGATGTATCCTGCTGGATTTTACTAATGACTTTATTCTTCACTGCAAAGTAAAAAACAGATAACTGCTAAAAAAGGACAGTAAAAAAATCACTGGATGCAAAAAGGTGTTAATAGACCTTCTTTTCCACATCAAAATGAATATTTATAGGTATTGAAAATTACAGAGAGAGCATGCAATGTGAAAAAGAACATGAAAACATAAACATGTGAAACAAGGGCACAGAAAGGTTCAACATATTTTAGGTGCTCTGACATAATGACATGTAATACGAGTTTGGCGCAGGATCTTTGCCTGATGAAGATTTGTGGACTTCTCAGTTCTTGGAACGAGAATCAGACGTAACCATGCAAAAACAAATTGTAATCATGCAGAAGCAAATTTGTGACAAATCAGTGACCTCATTGTTCCCTTTGAAATAGCGGGAGGGTATGAAACTTGTATTCAGTCTGGACCCTGCAGATCTTTGACAGAAGCACGTGTTTCTTTTATTTGGTTCATGTCTACCTTTCCAGAAAGAATGATTACGCTACACAGCCCACCAGTTACTATTTGTGTGGTTTAACTTGGGCAGACCAATGTTTCATTGTCTCTCTGCATCTCCTTCTCCATCTGCTTCCTCTGCTTTCTGCTACTGGATTTTTAGATAGCAGCCCTCTGGGGACAGGAACCAAGGTGTTGTTTTGGCTGTGTTCTCTGTTCACAGCAAGTCAGCAAGACCTGCCATAACACAGTGCTTATAATTGATTTGGACTTGAAAAACTATAATTCACTTTTCAGGAGAATCTTTGCAATTGAAAAATATGGATGAGATGATTGTTAAAGATAACCCCAGATGGTGACTGGACATTGCTGCTTCTGGGGAAAATCTTCATATTTGTCAAACATCGCGTTAACTTTCCTGTTTCCATTCTAACTAGAGTCATATGTGAGAGGTACAAAGGTACAAGTGACACAAGTATATCTTAAATGATAAACATGATTTTCTATCACTGTTGGCAGATGTTGCAAATCTAATACTGATTTGGAGAAGACATCTTTATATTATTTGCATAGTAAAATTTGCATAACAATACCACTTTTATACACTTGATTTTACTAAATCAAGTGACACATAGGTCATTTAAAATTATTGTTCCCTCAAAAAGTATCTAATGTAATTAATTACCTGTAAACTTCATTAAAAAGTAGATTTCAAGTACTTAAAAAATGAAAGCTGGCTATACAAGTGAGTAGTGGGAGTTTCAGAAGTGCTAAAGCAAAGTATGCTAGAAATATGCTCATTTATCTAGACCAAAGATTTTGGTATAACCACAAATGAACTGTTGAGAGCACAGTTAGAGAAACTTTGGATTCTAAGTTTAATACTTTTTTAACTGAAAGTTGTACTTACATAGTAAGAAAGACAGCTAAAAGGAATCTGTCAGGTTGCTGGGATTAGCGTTAAGTGGTGTGAATTAGTCTAGAATTTCTATTTTGCCATCCAAATAAATTAGCAACGTTTTGTAGGTAAAAGGAGAAAATAAACTCTGAGTTACTTCCTAAATTAATATTTCTACCCTTATTTTAAACATTTGTCTCAAGAAATGTAAGACCTCACCGTATGGGGAATTTAGGTTCCCTGAGAAGACAGAAATGGCAAGGTAGGCCCCCAGCATGCTTTCTCAGCTCCTCTGACTACCTTTAGTTAGCTACAAGAAAAAAAAAAATCATACGGTGACATTAACTTTTGCTATGCTTGCTGCGTGATAGACAGTCTTTCTGAGAAGAAGGCAGCCTAGGTTCTAGGTCATTCACAGCCAGGGGAATTTGAATCCCTAGGCGAGACCGATGCTGATTTTGAAGGTACAAAATACTTACTCAAATGTATTATAAAACTGCAACTGGAAATGTTTATAAATGGGTAATAGATCCCCTCTGCCTGCATGCCCTCCTAATCAAAAATTCCCATTAAAATAGTCTTTTCCCATCTTGTCTACCAAAACAAGAAAAAACGGCCGTCTAGTTATGATGTTAAAATCAAAGACCACTGAATTTCATTAAAAATAAACAAGCAGAAAAAGGAAATGGGAATCATTTCTTGCTTCCTTGCAGTTGGTTACAGTGCCGAGTCATTCAGCAGTCAATGAAATGGGTAGCACCCTCGATTGCACATTCACTTTTTATGTATACTCTGTTAATAGTGGTACTTTAGCAATCAAGTGCTGAATCTTTCTTCTGATGCCTTCCAATAGTTATATGTGCTGGAAGAGTGGCTTAAGTCTTCTGAAACGGCCCAGAAGAAGAACGTCCAACTCAAGGTTAAAATCCCTAAGTTGCTCTTTTGTCTTTTACACTGAGTTTTCCTGACGTGTATTATCCTGTGATTAATGACCTCCTGGTGATTTGACTAAACTTATAAAACAACATGGAAATTTCTGCTATAAATAATGCTTGAGGCAATAATAGAATAAAGCAGGATGTAACATTTTGCAAAGATTAAATATTTATCTTCTCTTAGAAGTAAAAACAAATATTTAACATATTGGGGGAAGACTATGCTTAAAAGACTAGCAGGCTCAGCGTGCTCTGTACCTTTCTACCTCTTTAGCTTTGTATCTCTAATTAGTTGTGGGCAAGAATATGAAGGAATATGAAGGATGTGATATTTGTGTTATAGGTGATATAATTCTTAACTATAAAACATGACATACTGGAAAACTAATAGCTTATTTCTTTTCTTTTATAAATATTGTACTCATTATGATATGCTGACTAAATGACTAATAAACCTGAGGTATCCAAATTCAGAGGATCAGTGATTAGGAGGACAGAGATGACTTTTACCATTTTAAACCAAACCATTGAGACAGATATTGAAAAAGTAGATACAATTCTGTTCCCTATGTTCTGGCAGTGGTCACATTTTAAAAGTGAGGCTGGTACATAAATGAACTGCAAAAAAAAGGTGAAACTTACAACTGTCCAACTGAGAGAAGGAAAAATAAAAGGATATGCTAACTTGATTGCTCTGTGTGTGGGTGTTTTTTTTTGTGAGAAAATCTTCAAAAAATCTTCACTCTTTGTGAGAAATCTTCACTTTTGTTAGAAAGATGTAAGGAGCATGACTCAGGAGGTGATGCCACATATTGAGAACAGTCAAGGATTGAAAGGTACTACAGGCTAAATTGTAGGTTATCCACCATTCTCTTCTTAGATTCTCTTAAAATCAGGCTAATGTTTCAGGGAAAAGCAATTGTTAGTCAGATATAACATGAACTTTAGCCAAATTCAAGTCTTTCAGTTCAATACTCGGTAACTGAATAGTACTTAATGCCTACTACTTACAATAATTCAAATTAGATGATTGAGTGATTCCTTCAGGCCTTAAACTGTGATTATATTTCTGTAAGGTCTTTCTTCTGCTTATCTTTTCTTTCTGACACTTCAGCCTGTGTTCCCCAAAGATGTAGTCACAGACTGTGGTTCTATTTCTGCCTACATCTTAGGTGATTAGTTTAGAAAAAAGGAGACTCTTGTCTTTAGAATAAGGATATTCTATTTGTGCATACTCTTGTGGATATGTTTTCCTTAAAAAATAAACTTCCCTCAGATATGTGTCTTTATTGTTTGCTCCTGGAATTGTGGGAATGAAAGGGAAGCAGAGAAGAATGTGTTCACATGGTAAACTTTTTCCTCTCCTTACTGCTCTAAGTCTTTCTCAATACAGAACATTTTTTTTCTGAGAAGAGAGCCTTTTTTACTTTAGCAGATTTGTGAGGTGTCTTTCTATTTTAAGGTGATCAAGTCTACACTGCTTTTCTTTTACTACTTAATCTGTTTTCTGAATGAAAGATGTGAAAAACTAGAAACACTAGAATATTTTTATTGGCTGTCATACATTACTCTCCTTGGTATTTAGAGCATTTAGAGCATTTAGAAATTGGAAATGCTGTTACCAAGCCTTCAGCTGAATCACATGACTGGAGAGTTTAGAAAGAAAAATAAATTCTGTTCAGCAACAAAAACATATTTTATAAAACATGGAATTAAAGAAAGTCTAATGTGGTGATGGTTTTAGTTTCCTTGTTAAAAGAACATCACTTCAGAGGAAAACATCCAAGACAGTGTTGTCAGGAATGTGTAACAGTGACATGACAATCTGCTTTTTTTCTCCTAGATGTTGATTCCTCTGAGGAAAAAAAAAATCTCATCTGGGTAGTACAAAATGACCAAACCTGGTATCTATAATTTTGAGCTTCTCATACTAAAGGATCAGGTTTTCATCTGATGACCAGATGCTATGCCCCATACACACTGTAGAAGAAGTAAGAAAAGTGTCTCAGAGATTTTCAACAGTAACAGCTGCAGCTTACAGCTGTGGAGAACAAAAGGAAAATATCAGATAAATGCATAAATGTCATGTATTACCAAACAATATTGCCTTCGTCAATCACTGCAGCCAGTAGATGACAGGGATACAGTCTTTTTCCCATCAGCATGCCTTCTGTCCCCTTACAGTTGACTTTCTCCAAACTCTGAATCCTGACCTTTCACCTCAGCCCATGGTTAGTGGAGATGATGGATGAGCCTTGTTAGGCTCATAAGGGCTCATGTGAAGGAAAAATGCCAGTGGGCATGTTCTATTTATGTGCCTTACATTTTCATAAGAATAATTTAGCTTCAAAACACACAAATATCTTCACAGGCTGAGCAAAAGGATTTTGCTCTGAATATTCTGGTCTTTTGCCATTCTGTGTCTAATATTGATGCCATATTGGCAAATGGGGACAAGTGAGCAAGGCAGGAGACTCTGAAGGAAGAAGGAGATCTGCTGGAGTAGTAAAGGAACAGGCATTTCAATTTACTGCCTGAATATCAGGTTAGGGAGCAACCTCTTTCAGGAAGAGAATAAAAATTCAGTCCTTACCGTATTGTGGATCACATAACAAGAGTGGAAAAAAACCCCATTAAACCAGAAGATTCAAACATAAATTTAGTTTGAACTCATTACTAATTGGTATTGTTTCTAAGTAGTATGAATTTGTCATATAAAAATCTCTTTACTTTTTAGTTGATGGGGAGGAAAACATATTCCTAAAGAAAGAGTAATAGGGAAGATAGTCTCCTTGCTAACCCAGTAGATAAGATCTAAGAGGTTCTGTGGTATGGTATGAGGTTGGTTCTGTGAGACAATTTTTAAATCTAGAGCTCTTCATAAACAAAAATAGATGAAGAAAATGAACTGAGTGGTAGAACTCATAGTGAAATATATCCAGGACTCCATTGATTGGAAATGTTTTGTCTGAATTTGAAATTCCAAGTAATAAACATCTCAAGTACAAATATACCTCAATATATATGAGGTATATATATATATGTAGATACTTTATTTTGTGTTTTTTTTTTCTTTTTTTTTGTATTTTTCAGATCTCACAAGCAAGAACAAAACAGTGTATTTTGGAAACAGGATATTTTCCAGCAAGGCTTGTTGTTTGCTACATATTTTCATTTATCAGATGTAGTTTATTCAGAATAGACTTGTCCTGCCCCTGTGATGGTTGCCCGCTGCACTCCTAGCAATGCACCTCTTTCTAAAGATAGTTATTGGCCTAAAATGGCTCTACAGTGATGTAGGATGGCCTTTTAAATTGTGCTCATTTCAACATATCTTGAAGAACAAACAAACAGTAAAGTCCCAGATGTTTATGAAATTTTGTTTACCACTGAAATGGCTTATCTTAAAGTGATCATGGAAAGACAGTTGTTTTCACACTTTGTCAAGACAGCAAAATTAGCTTTAAGCCTTCTCAAGTATTTGCTTTCTCCTGTCTCCTCTCTTCTCTTTTCTTTGCTCATGGCATGGATATTTTCTAAACTTAGGAAGCTTACAAAGGGGGACTGCTTAAAAGAGGCTTCGCTAAGTTTAATACAGCCAGTATTTGAATGAATTACTAATTTACTCAATATCCAGAGGGAGAATTTAGAATACCTGGGGATAAAGTACATTTTAATTATTTTTGCTAATTACATTTCTGTGTTTTGAATAAATATTTCAGAGACTAGAAAAGGAGAAAACAGAACAAAAACTCTATAACTGAAAAGAAGGTAGAAGTAAAACAAAACTGTAAAATATGTCATATCAGGCTGGCAACCAGGGAAGGACAGCTGTCAAAATCAAGACTGCTATTTACTTCTACAGTAAAGCACAGAATTATAGTAAGGCCTGAACCTTATTCTATACTTTCTTCCCTAAATAAGATTCTTGTGATCATCCAGTAAAGCCAGTGAAGATGAAATAGAAGGTTTCTTTTTTCTTTTTCAACATTGCAACATTGCTTCAACTTCTATTTAATGAAAATAAAAGCATGCAAAATGGCCAAACAAATTAAAAAAAGCATGCCAAATTTAAAATAAAAAATATCATTGGTTGCTGAAGCATAATGATTTTACAGTGGCTTGAATTGTGCTTCATTACTATTTCATACCTAGTAGATGCCTAAATCTCTAATGATAGTAGTGTTTAGTTGAAACCTTTTGAACGGGGGAAGTGATGGCAATGTACCTCTGAGCAGCAGCATGAGTGTCCTAGATCCACATCAATAGCAAAGCCTTACAGTGATAGAGAGCATGGAAAAAAAAAGAAGAGGTGAAGAACCACAAAAATTAGTTGCATGCTGAAAGTGAGTTGTAACAAGAGCTTTAAGAAATTCAGTCTACTCATTTTATTAAAAAGAAGATTAGAATGCAACTTTATTATATAGCCCAAGTTCCTGCATGAGGAGAAAACAGTGGCCTCTGTAATTTAAGATAGAAAAGATTGACTAGGACTGAAGGCAAGAGGCCAAAAACATACAAATTTCAGAAGGAAATTACCCTAATTTTAACACTGAGGGCATGGAAATATTAGCACAGATTACCAGTATGACTGATGATTTCTATACCTTATAAAGTGTTTAAATCAATGCTAAATGACTCCTTGAAAGTTTTGATTTATCCAAACAGATTTCAGGACTACAAATAAGAAGAGGTGCATGAAAGTTAAAGATTTGTTTTATACAAGACACAGTAAATAAAGTAATTGTTCTTCTTATTATAATATTTCTGAATATATTAAAGAACAATGTTAGATGGCAGGTAAATTGCTGTTCTGAGCTGTCTGATATTTCTGTTCTAATGTTAGGCGTTTCTTATGGCTTCTGTTTGCTTATGATCTTTAGAGGGAAATTAAACTTTGGCACATCATCTAGTATACTTATTATAAACGGTTATATAATTTCAACATCCCCTTTCTTTTTTTCTTAGAGTAGAATTTAAATGTCATCTTTCTCCAATGTTGTCTTATCTGTTTGGCCTACCTTGATCAATCTCTAATTTTCCAGGAGTGTAATATGGCCATTTTGGAAAGAAAGCTCCTTTAAGTCACTGCAGAGAAACAAGATACTTACCTACCACCCAGGGAGGTGACTGCATGGTCACTGGTGATGACCAGTGAGTCACCTCCCTTAGGTGAGGAGAGGAACATCTTTTGTTCAGCAGGTTAAAGGCACTTCCCTTTTGCCATGGACTCTGACTCTCCTTTTGCCTGACCCTACCAAGATGTTTTAATACACAGTCAGTCTGTGGGGCAAACAGGGGTTGTTAATATAGGTGGTTAAATATTCTGAGTATGATAAAATACCATTCCTCTTTCTGATAAATATCACCATGCACACATTCCTCTATTTTGTAGGTATTGGGGTTGTTTTTCTCTTAATATTAGTGTGCTTGATTTTGTGGGTTTTGACATCTCTATTCTTTTGTCTGACAAATCTGTGCACTGACTTGTAAAAAAAAATCAATATTGTTTTCTCTGGCACTTTCTCTGCAGTTGAGTTGATTTATTATCACAGTTCCCTTTCTCCTCTTTTTATCAGTGTGTTTCTATTGCTTTAGGGTTGAGTACCTGATAACATCACAGGGTAGAAGACACATAGAGAGTTTCCATGACCTTATCCCCTATGTGATCTTGTCCAGAGTGACGGTGAGCCATGGCTATAAAGTGAACAATGATATTATCCAGTCTATGTGATCAGATTTATTTTCTATTATGTTTGAAATAAAGACAAACTAGAAGCAATGAACAAAATTTAGGTTTGTGTTTAAACTGTATTTGACTGATATCTTGGTGCCTAAAGGGAGATTAAGCCTCTGCTGAGTAAAACTTAATTTGCCTGCAAAGGTAAGTGTTGGAAGAATAGTGCAAGCCATAGTCATTGCAAGATTAAAACCAAATGTAAACGTGAGCTTGCTGTTGCTCATTAAAAAGGTAGCTTACGATTGTTTCCATCAGCTACATATATCAGGGTAGTTCTTAAGAGCCTTAGCAAAAAACAAGAGATAGCCTTTGCAAAAGCCTAGAGCTACATTGTCCTAGGCGTTGGATGGACACAAAAGGAAAAAGAGCAGAAAATCACAGCCAGCATTTCCAAATTGATGCAACTGAATACTACAGCAAGTAAATATCCTGTTAGCAAGCTGACGAGCATGAACATCTAATGCCAACCAAAGCTATGTTCATACAAGATCACTTGAGGAGAATGAGTCAACTAATTTTATTAAATCTGTGTCTAGGGTGGCAACTACAACAAATTAAAGCCCTGGAAGAGAGCATCCTCTTGTTACAACTTCTCTTTGTTGACATTGCTTCTTTCCCTACCACAGGTATCCTCAGACCACTCTTTGCATTGCCAGTGGGGTGTTGACGTTATTTTTGGGTTTTGTGAAGAAAATATGTTTGAAGAAAGGCTCCAAAGCAGGATTTTGCAAGCAGTGTTTTCTTACTTAGAGGATGCAACATGACAAGGCCTTGACAGAAAAGTGCATGTGTGCTGGCTTGAGACTACTGGGGTTGGGAGGCTGAGAGTGGGATTTAACAGCAAAGTAAACTCTTATGTGCTACACCAGGGCTATACAGTGAAGTCCAATAAGAAAGGCAAATTAATTTACAATTCATAGACTGAAAAGATGCTGTGTGTGATGATATAGCTGGGAAATGAGAGAGGAAGACATTTCTAGTAATCATCCTGAGTAGACTTAATATGGAGTGATCTATCTTTGACCGGACCATACCAGATTAAATGAAAAAAGCAAACAGATGGTTTATAGACCTGACCTTGCACTATCTCCCCTTACTTTTTTCTTCCTTCTTTCTTGCGAGAGTTTGGGAGATTTGGCAACAGGACAACAGACTTAGCAATAGAAGAGATAAAAAGATATGGGTCAGTGGTACTCCTAAATCCAAAACTCCCTTAATGATGTCAAAAGTCTTAGGCTTGCTTAAGCTCTGTCCGGAGAAAAATAAATACTGACTGGTTCTTCTTTATTCCTCACTTCTTCAGAGTGAGAAAAGAAAGAAGAGAGGAAGGAGGAAAGTGAGGAAAGAAGGAAGAGCTTTGTAGCTTCAGTCTTTCCTCTATCGTTTCTTTCCCTTGAGAGACAGATAAATCTGTTCCTCCATCTTCCACTCTCCTTGTCAGTTTCAGATCTGACATGGAAGAGGGTGGGCTTCAGGCAGCTCAAACCTAGAAAACGAGCAGATCTAGAGGTGAGAGGACAAGTATATATGGAGGATAAGGCTACTTTATTTGTTTCAAAGCAAAAGATAAATATGGAGCTGCAATAAGGTGTGATTAATAGATAGATTGCAAGGTGTTTTTTACAGGGCTTTGTATGTGTTCGTGATACTCAGAAGCAGCAACTTACCCAGTTAGGCACACAGCCAAACCCTAGTTACCTAGAAGCAATCACTCTTGTGTCAAGGTATCCTTTTGCCTACACATATTTCATCAGCCCTGTTGCATTTATCAATGAATACATTATCTCGTAAAAAGAAACATGAAGTTACTAATTTATTTTAATTTTCATAGGCCTGTATTAAGTGACTGATACTAATACTGATCAACCCATATTGATTTTATTCTCCTAATTGAATTCTTCATTAGGAGTCCTGCTACTGACAGATATAGAATCATAGAATGCCTAAGGTTGGAAGGGACCTCTAGAGGTCACCTAGTCCAACCCCCCTGCACATGCAGGGCCACCTAGAGCACATAGCACAGGACTCTCTCCAGCAGCTCCACATTCCTCTTGTACTGGGGAGCCCAGAACTGGATGCAATACTCCAGATGTGGCCTCACCACATCTGGAGTATCCCCTGAGTAGAGAGGCAGGATCACCTCCCTTGACCTGCCGGAGACGCTCCTCTTAATGCACCCAGGATGCCATTGGCCTTCTTGGCCACGAGGGCACACTGCTGCCTCATGGTCAGCCTCTTGTCCACTATGACACCCAGGTCCTTCTCTGCAGAGCTGCTCTCCAGGTTTTTCCTTCCCAACAGCAGGACCTTGCATTTGACCTAAATACTATGTATTTCCTCGACTTTCTTGTTGACTCTTTTAACATACCAGAACTCAGGAACTTTACCAGCCACTCAACACTTGATGTTGTAGATGGTTCCTTAGTCAGTTCTTTTACAAGTTTAAGTGCATTTTTTTCCAAACTTTAAAATGCCTTGATCTTGATGATGGATTGTATTGTTTTGCTTTCCTTACCTTACCAGTTTTATACATTTCCTCCATTCTGATTTGTATTTATTATCAGGTTGTTGTTTCTTAATCAACAAACAATACATTGATAGTCGCTGCCATACCTGTTGTCTTTCTTTGTTGCTTCACATGGAAGTTTTTCAGACTTATAGGAAAATATTTTTAAATAGTTCCCAGTTATTCAAATTTTCATCTCAGTAGCCCAATGCACACTGCCCAATGGATCAGGCACCAGGCTAAGACTGGACACTGTCAGCTGGTTTGGGCCAATTAAATACCAGCTAACTAACTAATGGGATTTGGACACTTATAAACTCATGGACAGACAACTGAAATGAACTATATCATTGTACATACTAAAGCGATGGCTATTTGTTGCATTAAATAATGTTACAGACTTATCTTGTGTATTATTCTGTGTTATTCAAAATCATTGTTTCCTTTAAGCTGTGAAATGACTGCAATATGGCCATGAAGCTAGCTGCAAGCTGTATGTTAGCGAATTATTTTTATTTATCAATAGAAATTTATTTCTATTTAACAATAGAAAAACTAATTGTTGAACAGAAATTTTATCCCCCAGGAAATATTGATATTTTGAAAGTAGTTTCAGTTTTCAGCTGAGCATAGAGTCATAACACTGAAAGGTCTGACAAGTTTTAAAGTGAAAATACAAAGAAAATAATCTGAAAATCTGAAAACAATCTGACATTTTGACAAAACATATACTTTTTAAAATAAAGAAATATTTAATTTCAAAATGCCAACTCAAAATTTATTTCCTTCTTTGTATTTATACTACTTTTTATTACATTTATATTTATTACATTTATATTTTTTAATTTTTATTCTCTGAACAGGATTGTGAAGAAATATTTACAGGAATCAGAATTCTGTTGCAGAAATGTTACAGTTTTGTGAAATATTTTCTGATCGGAGATTTTTCCACAATTACTGCCCCCACAAAAGCTGTACATACATGTCACTTACACAGAACACATAAAATATCTAGAGGAGCTGTAGGTACTTTTTGTATAGAGGCAGGATAGGAGGGGTGTCTCTATGAACTGGTTTTGCTTTTAGCTCCGGGGGAGGCAATATTAGCAATTGTCTAATAAATTGTATTGATAATCTCAGAACATTCACAATGGAGTTAGAATAGAGGTCCAAATTATTACTGCTTGTTCTGTGAAGTTACGTTCTCCAAATTGCATATCCCTATGCATGATCAGCGTTCTGTTCACCAGATTACTCAGATCTAAAATGAATAATATTTATGTTTGGCCTATTGTTATGCACCAAAAAGGCCTATATTTTGGTTAACGTAACTAGCTTACACTGATTTTCCAGCAAAAGGACAACATTTAAAATAGTATTGAGTAATATCCTTGTCTTTCTGTTTGCTCAGAAAGCCATCTTCATTTTCAAGCAGAAAGTTTAAAGCTATGTCACTTTCCTCTCACTGGTGAATTAAACTTCAAGGTTTTGTTGTTTTTCTCTTGTGGATATTATGAAACAATTCCCTGGTGAGAACAGCTCTCTTCTTATGTATTCCATGTTACAGATAAGCTCTTTTCTCCCATGCTTTACAGAGAGCTTTACTCCCATGCTGTCTTTGAGTAATAATTTCATTTAATACATGAGAACTCTTTGCTGATGAAAATTATCCAAATAGACATATTCCTCTGCAAAATTTTGTTGACAAACTCACATATTTTAGTGAAAATTAAATTATCAAAATAGTCTTGATTTGCTATCTGTGTACCTCAGATTTTCAAAGCAATGATGATGTGGTGGAGAAGTGTTTTATGACGATATATGAAAAGTGAGATACTGTCTGCCACTGAAAAGTGACATTTTCCTATTAATTGTGAGCCACCCTTGTGAGAATGTGGACAACTGGAGACTTTGGGCTGTGCTTTAAATGAGTGAGAGGGATGAGGATGGGGATGAGACCCACTCCAGCTCAGTTCCAACAGCCCATCTACTCCATCCATTCCTTCTTTAGTGTTTAGTGTCCCTCTTTAGTGCTATTGCCCTGGTAGATACTTTGGAGATAACAGCGGGAAGTACTTTGAATTGTTGTGTGGTTGTTGAGCAGACTAATGGCCTATTATCTTCTAATCTGAGACAGATACAGATAAAACATTTCTAAAAATATTCAAATAAGAAAGCATAAAGATTTAAATTGTTTGGGTCAGTCTGAGAGTGCAAAACTCTTCTTGTTAAATATTGTCAGTGTTTCCTAGGTATTTTCCTAGGTTTTTATTTCCACTTTTGAACTTCATGAACATGGCTTCAGTTTTAGTTTGGTTTTGTTTGCATTTTGTCGTACTGGATCTTTAATATTCTAAGTGCATTTGTCAGCTGAGATAGCTGACTGTTTTATCAGAGTGCTGTTAGGTATAAGGCTTATATGTTATAGAAATTTGAATTCAGTTTATTGAATGTTAAAAGAAACACTTTAGTGTTCTTCATATTTATTTCTTTCCTTAGATCTTTTGATCTTTTTATTTTGTAGGACACTACCTTGCTGCACAGCAGTTGATGAACAATTATTAATACTAAACACAACTTCTAAATTTTAACTTGATCTATTATAATGTAACATGAAACAATAACAACCATTTGCGGTTAACTAATGCCCTATGATCATAACCAATGTGTCAAAATTAGATGCTTATGAGTTTTGCATGAATGTTGTAACAAAACTGTAGCTTTGGACTATAAAACTGTATGTATGAACTACATGCCACATATATTTTTCTTGTATGCATGGTATCATAAATTATTGTCTTTCTTGCTGATCTTTGGATTCTGAGTGACATGCAGAAGGAAAATCATGAAAAGGAGACTCCTTAGAACTTTGGTGAAAATCAAAGAAGCATCTGCATGGGTTTCAGTACATATTTACCTGATTTTATTTTATTTTATTTTACTTTATTTTACTTTATTTTATTTTATTTTATTTTATTTACTTTAATACAAAACAGTAATGATGTAAAAAAGGGTTGTGAAGTGTGAGTTGTTACTTGAAATAACAATTTGAAGTAAATCTCTTTGGAATAACTAGGAATATAGCCGCTTGATTCTCTAATGCGATTGTGTTCTGACTGTGCTGTAAGATGTAGATTCTGTGAAAGGTTTGACTTTTCTCTAGATCCCAAATGTTTCCACATGACATAGTGGATGTTCAAGGGAACGTAAGCTAGGTAGAGCCTGTGGTTTAACTATTTGAATGGTCCGGAAGTAAGAATGCAAGCTCCAATATGAGTACACAGAATTACACAGAATCACACATCTCCTAGTGGTATAAGATGTTCATTCACTATCGATGTCATAAGTTCCTCTGCAAGTGTGACCCATCGTGGCAGAAACAGAACTGATGGCTGAAGCAGAAGTTGTTGGTGATTTGAATGTAGGATAAATTGATTTTAAACCTTCTGAGACATCATGCAAGGCCAAAGGACAAAATTTGCTGGTGACTGAATAAAAATTAACCTAAGAATTCAATACTGGAATTGCATAAAATTTAAATGCTGTGCCTCTGTTTGCTTTCTTGTTTGTTTTGGTTAGTGGAACTATCCCTTTAAAACTTACTGTGGCAAAAACAGTGCCCCTTACCTGAGAAAGAAGTGTGTTGCCTGTGAATCAGGACCAAAGAAGCATTTGAAAGATTTCCTAAGGCCAGAAAAGCTACAAAATAACCTTTCCTTTTTCATTCAATGGGATTGAATATCTCAAGTCACTGCTAATTTACCTCTTGCATATGAAGAGTGTGAATACAGTTCAGTTCAGAAGGAATTAAGAGATGTACCAATTAAATGCAGAATAAGTATCCATTATATTAAATGAGTTTGGTAAATCCTAGTTGTTACCTCTGCAACATAATTATTATGGTGCATTTCTTCCTAGGCATGTGAAGGATGACAGGATAATGTAATAGGGCACTATTCTGGGAGGTGTCCTCTGCCACCAGCTCTCAGGATTTCAGCGGGAATCACCAATACTTGCAAGAGGCTTTAAAGACTTGCAGAAAGAATTATCCAAAGAAATTAAACCAAAGAATTTTTTTAAAAATCCAATAATAGTGAATAGTTGAGATTTACCTCCTAACATAAATTAAGACATGTATCATAGTTTCATGACTTTTGACTTCTGAACTTTTTCTTCTGAAAGTATCATGATCAGGCTTTCCTTAATTATTTTTCTTTTTTCAAGTCTGGTAGATAGGAAATTGAACAATGTTAACTGGTTACTTTTGGCACATTTATCAGTAATGATGACTCATTTCATTCCTGAAATGTTATGGCCAAACTATGGTAGAAGTGCAGAATGAGGCCGCTGTGATATAAAACAGGACGTCTATTTTGTTAATTAAATTTGTGTGACTAAATATGCTATAGCAGGACTAGATATTTTTCACTAAAAGATCAAAAAGACGTCACAAAGCATTTATCTTGTATTTCTTCTCTTGTGATTAAATACTGGGATTAATTCCTAACATGTATCTGTGTTATCCTGTGGAATATTGCAGTTAAAGCCACAGTGTATTTTCCTATATTTAAAGTTTACAAACACTGTGGTATTTTATATCTAACATAAATAAAGGCTGTTATATGAGGGAGAACAAGATGACAGACATGTAATCAACTATACTTAAAGACTCATAAGAAAATGAAGAAAACCCCATGATTCATAAAAGAAGGTTGTTGGATGATTTAAGGCCAGATTAACAAATCACTACAAAGCAATTTATGACTTTAGATAATGGGAGGTCAAACACATATTACCAGCTGACTTAAATTTGATTTGACTGAAAGATAAAACTCTGTTATGTGAACCATATTAACTGAAAGCCTCTGCTTTCCATTTCTTACTGATGGCACCCTGGGGAGGCAACTTTCTTGGCATTTCAGGTCCAATTTAAGCACATCGTTGACGAAAAGATGGCTAAATTGGTGCGTCATTTTGTAATAAAATATTTCACAAATTGTTTATCTGATCAATGGAGAATGCAGTCTCAAGCTGTTCAGGGCTAATGTGCTCATTGCACTAAAACAGTAAGCTCTTGACTGTCACAGAGACCTGGGAATTCGTAAACTCCATTCAGATTTCCTGAATGAGAGTAGTATCTTGCGTCAGAATAATAGGTTGTAAGAGAGAATTCCGCTAGCTGAATTCTCACTGAAATGAAATAGATGAGAGGAGAGGGGCATTAAGCACCTAGTAAGAAATGTTCAGTTTCTCATATGATCAACCTGCAGGAGAGAAGGGGGTCTTATTCTTATACTGTGGAATTAACACCATGTTAATTCCATTGACTTTATTTGACAACATCCCACAGCACAAGAGGAAAAGTCAAGCCATATGTATATTATTTGTCAAATGTTGTCTTCAGAGCCATAGGCACATTTTGGTGCCTTGAATAGGGTGGGACTGCTCCTTGTCAGCTGTGCAGCGTGCGGGGGATGTCAGGACTGGGGCTTTGTGACTCCTTGCTGGCGAGAAGCCTTCCTTTAGCCTTCCTTTAGCCAGCCCTGAGGAGGCTGATCGGGTGTCGCGCAGAGAGGATACGCAGCATTTCCAGGAAGGCATAGAAGATGTGCCTTTGATCTCCAGGACTCTCAGCTATTTATCCCTAGAGCTGATCTCTGTTTTGCATGTCTAGGATGTGCTGTGAATTCCTAGAGTTTGGTTGACCTTCATCCTGGCCTCACAGAAATCCATAATTTCTTATGCACCCTTTCTCCCAGTCATCCATCTGGCATACTGTTACTTCATTTTTCCCTATCATTTTCCCACAAAATAAAGTTGTTAAGAATAAATAAGAATGGAAGAAGTTCAGAAAAATAAAAGTGGGCATAATGGTTTGTGGATAGCTCCTCAAAGCAATTAGCAAGGAAAACTTCTGTCTCTAGAAGTCCTAGCAAGGCTCACTCTAGGTACGGGAGAGAATGGATACTTTTGTGTTTGATTATTTTGCTGCTATAAATGTTAAATCCACCATCAAAATATCTAAAAGTATTTGTAAGCAGAAAAAAATGCAGATCAAAATGGCTGGAGGTAATTTTTAGTGGAAGCAGAGGGCTCCTTTCCCAAAATGGGAGGAAGGAGATTTTACTTTGAAATTCATGGGTTTAGGACTGTAGAAAGCTGGATGGTTGCCAAGGTTGTAATTTCATTCTATTTGGCTGGAACTAAGGGTTTTTTTGTTGTTGTTGTTTTTTATTTGTTTGTTGGCTTGTTTTGGTTTGATTTTGTCCACTATTGTTAATGAGATAAAATCACTTTCAGGAGGAGACAGGCTCCCCTTGTTGTTAAAGCAGCTATTTGTGACATGATAAACTCAGTCTGATCCCCAGCGGTCATCTGCACTACTTCAGCGATACAAGCCAGAATGCACTCCTTTCTCTTGTCTGATTTTTGGAAGCTAAACAACCAGACCACTGCTTGAAGAAGAAATAATAGAAATAATTCATTTTGAAATACTATCATGGCTAGGAAAAAAAAAAAAAGTGTTGCCCAAGCAATACCCCTGATTCCAGGCAAATCTCCCAAATCACAACTTTGGCAGATGGGAACGAGTTTTATTTTTTTTCTTCCCACTTTGAGGACATTCATCTTCAGAATTCCTAAGGACTCCTGGCTGTACATAAATGCTGATGTTTCTTTGAGGTCACAGTCATCTGTAGGTAGTTCAAAACCTAAAAATGATAGAAAAGCTCCTCAAAAAATCACACATTGGAAATATCTTGCGGATTTATTTTTAGTTAAATCTGCTAATTGAGTGCCTTTTATTTGTCTAAGTGAGAAATGAGTAGTTTGGATTTATGTTTTTCCTGGATCTGAAGGCCTGCTATCCTGATGATTCCACTTAAATATTTCAGTTTTAGTATTTACTGTCAGCAGAGAAATTATATTGATGCAAAAAGAATGCACTTAGGAAAATAAAGGAAAATAATATTCCTGATGAAAACAAGTCATTTGTTTTGCTGTATTTTCATCGTCCTTAAGATAATGATCCCTATTTATTTGAAAAATACACAGATCTGCCGATGATGGCAAGAGAAAAAAGTCCAGTGTTTTACCAGGTTTTACTCAAATATGCTTTATTTGTGTGTCTTGCCCTTTCCTGTCTTTTGCTCATTTTTGCTTTGTGGAAGTGAGAGAACAGCTCCTTATATATTACATGAAATTATTCTAATTGTTCTTATGAAATCACTTCTCAACTTTTGAACACTCATTACTAATATTATGGACTCTATTTAAAATAATATTTTTAAATGTACAGCAAGGAATACTAATATTCTATCGAAGTAGCAGCAAAAGATGAATAAATATTACTATTACATTATAGCCAGTATGTTGAACATGACCTCATAGTCAGAGAAAATAAATTTAGAAATAAATACATACTTATGTCTTAAAAAATACCACTTTCCTAAAACAAGAATAGCTAGTTTCTCATTAAAAATCAAGGACGCTGAGCAGCAGTTTTATGAGTCTGCCAGCTGACATTTTCAGCATGTTTTCCTTTCCAAATTATTAAAGCAATACCTAACACACAAGCCTGGATAGCATAACAGACTGGTGATTTGTCAGTGTCATTATTACATGGTATGGTAGCTTCTGAATATCCATTAAAGTTTTGGTTCTTTTGGTGAAATTGGAATTCGGAACTTAAACGTGTGGACTTTCAGATCAAATCTAGCCCTCATCGCTACTAATTCGTTCCTTGTCTTAGGACAAAATAATTATTGGCCAGGTATGGGTTTACCAGACAGGACAGTGGTGACTTTTGAACTCTGTCTTTGCAATCACTCCGTTCGTTAAAACTACCTGTTTTTCTAGTATGCAGCATGGTAAGTGATAACACACAGCTCAGCTCTCCCACAGCCATAATTTTGTTTGTCTCTGCTTTTATGAAGTTGTGGAGGGACCATCAGATGCTCAGTAACTTGTTTCAGAGGATGCCTTTCTCATCCACTTCAATAAACCTGCCTTTCAAATAAGATTTTTTGAAATGTGTGAGACAAACATTCCCTATTTGGTGTCCCTTTTGCCCAATTCTTGTTTTTCGTTGCTCTGTTTGAGGAACAATCCTTCCACATGAACCAGAAAGAAAACTGTGGTTTTGGATATTACTTTTCTTCAGAGTTTATTTCTAAAAATGAGGGAGAATATGTGTATAATACATAACCTATCTTGTCAACACGTTTTGGCCTTTAATTACAGGTTACTGTGGTGATACTTGATTTTTTTTTCTGACAAACTTCTAAGTTGAAGACATATTTAATTTTTGGAATATTTAATTTTTGGAATGTTGCAAATTTTGATGTGTGTAGATTGTATAGAATATAAGTTCTTAGAAAAATGATGCTTTCAAAAATGTGTTGGTATATATCCTGTTCTCAGGAAAGTTCGTGGACCTTTCAGCAGCCTCCCGGCGCTGAACATGTCTTCTAGTGGTTTGTCTATGGACAGTGAAGTCTTATACTGAGGATTTGTAAATAAAAAAAATAAGAAATTTAGTCAATGAGACACAACTGGACGTACTTCATAATGAGATAACTGTAGACCTTCAGGACATAGCGAACTAGTAGAGGTGCAATGTTTTCTCATTACGACACATGCTCAAATGCATCTTACTAAAGAATAGCATGCTCTAAGGCATGTAGTTATACTGCAATACATTCATGCCTCAGGCACAGTGCAAAGCATCAGGCCAAAGGACAAGTATCTTTAAAACTTGAAAAAGAGATGCATTTTTCTGTAGCTGCATATATAACATGCAGTTATGCTGAATGGTTTATTGAGTGTGCTAATTGCAACAATAAGGCTGAAAAATGTGTTCTATTACAAATAGCTTTTCTTTTTTTTTTTTTTTTTTTTTGCTATGTAATTCAAAGTAATATTTTCAGGAAAGCAGAAAGGAGACTGAAATTCCAAAGAAAGGTATACCTATTGCTTTTGTGGACATAAATATAAGTTGTTAAGAAAATGCTTCAGGTAGTATTAGAGAATACTTGATTAGTCAGAGCAGCAGCTCACTAGCTAGCGCTCTGCTAATGATGAGTGCATATTTAGTGCATATGACAACTGCCCAATCTGTTTCATCTCCACTAAGGGGAAATCTGTGACAAAGAATCCATGTATAGTAAAAATGAAAAGTTTAATGCACTGGTCTAGTGTAGTATAAATCTAGTGTAAATATTTTAGTGTAGTATAAATTTTGGCTGGCCTCAGTGCAGGTACTGGACCGACACAGCAAGTTAAGTGCTATGACAGCAAAGTCAGGCTTACAAGGTGCAACTTTGCCTCCATTGAAGTCAGTGGGAATTTTGAGACTGATCTTAGTGTTGGCAAGATTTCAGTACAGATGTTTTATTAGATCCAATAATGATTTTGCAGTGTAGCACAGAGATAACTTTCAAGGTCAGTGATCAAGCGTTCACAGCGAAAGAGTTCTTGCCTGCTTCATCAGGCATGAAAGTGGAGGTAATATTATCTAAAAAAGATGTAAAGTGGAAGAATAAGAAGAATGAATAACTCATAATGGTTCAAAGAAGTGAAATTTGGTAGGAGGAGAATGTTAAATTAAAGAATATTTATTATTATTTCTTTATTTGTGTTGTACTGGCATGGGATGACCCAAAGTCTGTTGCTAGGAGAAATTTAGTATCCCGAAGAACTAGAGGCCTACGTTAAGACAAAGGTCTGGCTGCAAGTCCAGCAGTTAGAGTAAGAGTAGAAGCATGGCACAATCACAACATTACAGTTATGATTGATGTACTGGCTTTTTTTTTTTTTTGTAGGTAAGTAAGTGCTGTGTAGCTCAGCGCTGGCCTGACTATAAGACACTATAGCACTGTGCTGAAAAATGTGAAGGATGGTCTGCCAAAAATGTATATTAAACAAGCAATAATTTGGTAGGGGAATTTATGCTTTGCCTTGCAGGGGGCATTCTTACTGCTGTCATAGGGGGAATTCAAGTTTCTTAAGAAGATAAAATATAGGGACTAAATATAGGACCTAGATACTATAGGAGACTTCCTACCTTACTAAGTACAAATCCTTGCTTCATTCTCTATGTTGTATAATTGATTCAAGGTTAAACTTAAAAAGCATTAATAAGGCTGTATTTATTTATTTATTTATGATGCCTCCATTGGAAACACAGGAAGTATGATCTGAAACATGCTTAGTCTAATGCTGCAGAACTTGTTTTAATTTTCCATCTTAATTTTTTTCATGGCTAATACATCAATAGTATTACTGTACCAATATTGTCTTCCAACTTAAGTATTTCTGCTTCTTTGTTGTTTACCTCACTGATACACTTTTAGCTATAAATTATACCTCTTTTAGCCTTCATTTCATATCAGAAAGAAATGAAACTATCTATCTAATGTGTTCTGGTCATGTATGACAAGAGATTTTCCCTCTCTCTGCTAGCAGTACTTTATAAGATTCCGCCTAAAATTTTGTTGTTCCTACAAAGAATTTATTTTCTGATGTGTAAAATGTCTAATTTAAAAGATTTTATAAAATTGTAAGTCACAATGTTGCAGCACTTCTGTTATGTCTCAGTAGTGCTCAGTCTGGCGTTATCAGTCCCAGTAGATATCTTGCCCTTACATTTAGAGTGGATATTTTATCTCCATTTCCAATAAGGATAGTAATATTCATTCAAATTGGAGCCACCTCTAGATTGCCCTTAATTTCTGCATCAGCATCACTGTGATCTCCTTTTTTTGATATGTCTGAAAAGTCTTTTGCTGTTTTCATTGTTGCAGCATCTCACCTATTTTTATAGTAATTTTCACTCTATGAAAACTTTTTTGGACCTCTGAGACACCACATTCTTCGCCAACCAGTCCTTTCTCTCCTTTGCTTACAGGCTGTCCAAAGCCTGTATTGCAGACATAACAAACTTCAGAGAACAATGAAAATCATCATGGCTGCAGCTCATTCTTCAGAGGCATCCTGGAAGATAAGGACGGAACATGAGTGTCGGAGAAACAGTGGGGAAAACATAAAAACCAGACATAAGTTTCTTGCGATTCTTCCACTATTAGAAACAAGCCATGATAAAGGAAAGTTGGAAATAAGTGCTATCAAAGGAGTGTGTGACTATAGATACAATTAAATTTCAAATATTCTCCAGTGATTCACAATCTATTGTAATGCTTATGACTGCTTTCTTCAGTATTTACAGCTGGCTGAAGATTTTTTTTGAGCTGTGTCTTTTTACGTTGAAAGCAATCTAAAAGCAAAACTGAGAAAGGGTGGTTGAAAAATTATTTATTTGAGGATAAAGGCATTTATCCTTTTTGGGGGCTGCACGTTTTTGAGTGTAAAGAAATAAATTGTCTGATTCAAAACATTGGTTTAATACAGCTCTATTTTTCCTCAATTTTGTGGCTTGCTACATTTTCTGAATTTTGACTGTCTTCCTATTTTTCAACTCCTTCTCTCACCTGAGTTATGCAATTGCTTTTTGTCTTTCAAGAGGGGATGAGGAATGGAAAACAAAATGGGTGGAAAAAGATGGAACATTTTCTTTGATTTCAGCTTTTATTTCCTCCAATAATATTTTGTTAACAGCATTAAATAGAAAGCATGTCAGTATTGAGTCAGAGGTCTAGAGGAAAACAAAAGAGAGAGAGAGAAATATATATATATTTTTAAGCAATATCTGGTAAAAAGGTGATAATTTGAAAACAGAAATCAGAAAGAAGAGCATTCATACGTGATGGTCTTATTCTGCCTGAAGTTTCTTATATTGACTTAATGATAACCACTGGAATTGAAACAACAGTGTCTACACAAGGGAGTAGCGCCATTTAATTGCATCAATTGAAAGTGATTCAAATTTTGTTTGGCAGAGACAAACACAGGGAGAAACAAAAAAAAAAAAAAAGCCTTTTTTGTGGTGAAATAAAGGGGAAGAAGCAAGGCAAACAGCTTATAGCCCCGAAATGCCATATTATTATATCTAGTAAAGCATGACCAAAAGATGCTAATTTGTCTCAACTCACTCACTGTGAGGGCTCCCTTTGATCCTCCTGCCTTTCTTCGAGTGTGATGTTCTCACAGTTTAATGCAGCATCATTTGACATTGAGATGCAGGGAAAATTGTCCAGTAAACAGCTTTCTTGTGCTGCTTTGGAGCTTGTGGGAGAGATTATAGCATGAGATGGAGTCTGCCACAAGAGAAATAGATTATTGCTCTGAGAACACTTACATCAAGGAGGGCCCCTTTGCAGTGGGAAGAGGCAAGCTTTTGCAAAGAATTGTGTTCTGTGAACTCCTTGTCAGCTTGCTGCAAGTGCCAACTCACCACACACAGATCTCTCCCTAGAAACACACGAGAAAAGCTGAAGCACGCGGTTTGCGTATGACTTCTTTTTCATGGACGTAAAGATGTTTTCTAAAACAAAAAAGATGATGTGCTGTCAAATTAAAAAGAAAAAGAAAAAGCAGATTGAGACAGAGGGGTTAGGGAGGCAGGAGAAAGGGGATGGTTTAAAAGCCATCATATTAGTGTATACACTATGGTTTAAACTTTCAATGAACGAAGCCTGCATGATTCGGATAAAATGAGGGTGATGACATTTTCCAGACAAAATACAATTCTGAATAAACTTGGAGCTGGCTAACCAGGTCTCCCTGAATTTCTAAATCCCTAAAATCCTACATTTCTTTCTATAAGTTTTCATGTTATGATAAAATTAAAAGCCTTGCAAGGGAACATTTTTTGTTTTTTGAAATTTAGAAAAAAAAAAAAAGGCAAAGAGAACTATAGAATAAATTATTACAAGGACATTAAAAGGATTTCATTTCCTTGAGCATACATATGCATTCTACAGCAGCATGTCCTCTCCCTCTCAGTGCAGCCATTGATCCACAGCTTTTATAATGAACTCTAATAACAACTCTATTACTGCAAGCCTCCCGATTGGCTCCGGCACCCACAAAATTAGCTACAAAGAAGCCAGCTTGTCAATATTAATTCCGCAACAGAGATTACTTGTTATGGTAGAACAAAGGTGTTTTGGCTCAAGCTGAACAACTTAACTCCTTGTCTCATAAAATTTAAGCTGCTATTGATCGCCTTCTTCTATTGTGCTGAAGGATTAAAAAAAAAAAAAAGAAAAAAAGAAGAGAAAAAACACAGGCGTGCACACACATGCAGACAGACGTGAGGCTGCTGAATCACTCTGGTGCCTTCGCCTACCCCACCAGCTGCCCCCCTTCCTCTCCCCTCCCTGGCTGCTGAGAATCATTCAGTAACATGAAGCAAATTAAATCAATGAATTCATCCTAGCAGATGGGTGCTTTAACAGTCAGTTAGCCTTTAGATAATTGAGGCGTTGACTCTGGAATCATAAAATGGATGGCTCGTTTGTACATTTTACTGAAATAGATCACCGAGGTTAAATAAATGAAATCCCATTTGTCAGACGGTAATAAATGGCCTCCCCTTCTGCAAACAGCTCTGTTTGGCCTAATAAATACAGGGATGTTACAGTGCTCCTCCCTTGATAGGGTTATGGCTTAATGAAATGGTCTTTCCTCTGCTTGTTTTTGCCTCCTCCTGCACCGTGTGATAAGTAGCGAACCAACGAAGCTTGTAATTACAATCTTACAGAGAACCGGGCCGATCTGTATATAAATCTCACCATCCAATTACAAGATGTAATAATTTTGCAGTCAAGCTGGTAATGAGGTCTAATACTCATGCATGTGATAATCCCCCCTGGATGCTGACTCTATCAGATGTTAGCTTTGTAATTATACGGGCAGAAAATCATTATTTCATGTTCAGGAAAAAATTAGGTTGGTGGGAAGTTAATTTTCTCTATGCTCTGTGAAGCATAGACAAAATTTTAATGATTTAATCATTATGGTTATCCCTTTTGCAATTGACCCACGTTACTTCTGTAGAAACATTGGCACATTTAAAAGTCCCTGTTACCCGATAAAGCTTGCCAGGTATGCAGCTTTAATGTAAGAATAACCGTATACAATTAAACTATTAACCTGCTTGATAGGGGAAAAATCCATAGTTTTTATGTTTTCATTATTTACACATAGGATCCGAAGGAATGTTTATGTCCACTCTACACTGCAATAAAAAAGACTCTTAAATAAGGAAAAAAAGAAAAATGCTATAATTAGGATGTATGCCCTCAGAACAAAACAGCAGGTTCACAATGTTCACAATGATATTTTAGCAGCTCAGTAATCTTTTGTTCCTTTCCATTGTAGGAGACATTCATGAGATGCGATACCTCTACACAAAGAGCTTATTATGCATAATCAGTGTTTTTCACAAGAAACAGTTTAGAGATATTGCTTCAGATACATATTTCTCATTGTTCTTTTCTGTTTTCAAAAGTTTCTGGTTATTTTGCGTTTGCCCACTGGGCCAAAGGGCAAATGCAAAATAAGAGAAGAGAGTGAGAAAATAAACAGCAGCAGAACCAAATATTAAAGTAGAATGAAATATTACACATTTTAAAATATAATTGTGGTCCTTTCTCTTTGTCTTTCCACATTTATTTTAGGAATGAAATCCTGTGTCTATTATTGAAAAGGTCACAAAATTCTTTTGGGCTGAGATTGCACCCAAAGACAAAAAGTACATAAAGATATGTACTTAAATAGTATTTAAACACTTCGCAAATCTGTTAGATTTGTAAACAATTCTGCCATTCCTACTTTTGATTCTGTGGCCTTAATGTTCCTTTACAGGTGTGCATTATATATATGTAAAAAATGTAATATATACGTATGTAATATAATATATATGTATTATACGTATATATCGTATATATACGTATATATCGTATATATACGCTCTCATATATGCATGTATATGTTCCATTTCTCTAAGAAAAAAATATATTTTTATCTTCTGGAAATATATTTATACATCCTCTTGGGTAAGCACAGGATTAGGATTCATACCTTACTTCTGCTGCTGAGTTTTATCAGAAGCTTACCAAACCAGAACCCAATTTGTATACAAAGTATGTAAAAGATAACTTCAGATTTAACCCCTGCTAGACTTAAATATAAGCTGGACATGGAGTAACTCCGCATCTCAAGACTAAACCAGTCACAGATAATTTCCAGAAAATAATCTGCAATTAAGTAAAACTTCCAAGCTCTTAAGTGTCATTCATTTCACCTGACTTGAGATTGGAGTATCTATAACTGAGCTACTCATCTAGGGCCCATTTGCAGTTGCAGAGCACACCCAGGCTTCAATCCACTTGAATTTCATTTAGGCATCTACCTTCAGATGAGGTGAATTGTATCCTAGAAACGCCCTTTGGCCCATTAAAGGTGAATAGTTCAGGTTTAGATGACTACTTTGTAGATCTTGAATATTAGATGAATGTCCCAGTCCTGTTCAATTTATTCATCAATGACCTGGATGAAGGCATGAAGTGCTCCCTCAGCAAGTTTGCAGATGATACGAAGCTGGGAGGAGTAGCGGATACTCCAGAGGGCTGTGCTGCCATCCAGAGGGACCTGGACAGACTGGACAACTGGGCAATCAAAAACCTCATGAAATTCAACAAGGCCAAGTGCACGGTCCTGCACCTGGGGAGAAATAACCCCAGACACCAGTACAGGCTGGGGACCGACCTGCTGGAGAGCAGCTCTGCTGAGAAGGACCTGGGCGTCATGGTGGACGACAGGTTGACCATGAGGCAGCAGTGTGCCCTCGTGGCCAAGAAGGCCAATGGCATCCTGGGATGCATTAAGAGGAGCATCTCCAGCAGGTCAAGGGAGGTGATCCTGCCCCTCTACTCAGCCCTGGTGAGGCCACATCTGGAGCGCTGTGTCCAGTTCTGGGCCCCCCAGTACAAGAGGGCTGTGGAGCTGCTGGAGAGAGTCCAGCGCAGGGCGACTAGGATGATCAGAGGCCTGGAACATCTGCCCTATGAGGAGAGGCTGAGGGAGCTGGGCTTGTTCAGCCTGGAGAAGAGAAGGCTGAGAGGGGATCTGATCTGTGTCTATAAGTGCCTCAAGGGAGGCAATGAGGAGGATGGAGCTGGCCTCTTTTCACTGGTGGTCACTGACAGAACCAGAGGAAATGGCCACAAACTGAAGCATAAAAAGTTCCATGGGAACTTAAGGAAGAATTTCTTTACCGCGAGGGTGACAGAGCACTGGAACAGGCTGCCCAGAGAGGTTGTGGAGTCTCCTTCTCTGGAGATCTTCAAGACCCGCTTGGATGCAGTCCTGTGCCATGTGCTCTAGGTGGGCCTGAGTGTGCAGGGGGGTTGGACTAGATGACCTCTCGAGGTCCCTTCCAACCTTAGGCATTCTATGATTCATTCTATGATTCTATGATAAATTCTACCCTTAACTCTGTTGTGGATCTGATCCAAAGTGGCTCTGAAGAAGGCCTGGAATCCATTGTGCATAATGCATTACACTGCTAATCTAGTGATAAAGCAAAAGACAACTTGACAGATGAGTGAGTTCTGATCTAGTTATGAATCTCAGCCTTAAAAAAAACAGATTATATTTTAATGACTCATGTAAATCAAAACATTTAGGCAATTCATCAAATGTCTTAAGATGAAAATCCTGATATTAGTTATGGTAGTTCCATTAATATTCCATACTTTTTCATCCTGGAAAAGAAGCAGGATGATGATCAGAAATGCAGATGACAACATTAATTAAGTTATTATGGAGCAGAGAACACTAAGGGCCTTGAAGAGAGGCATAATGAACGAGTCAAATGGACAATCCTTTGCTAACAAAGCTATGGTGTATAATGCATACTGGATTGGATCATTTGAAGTACTTAACACTTTACTGGAGACAAAATACATTTTCTTGTCTTAGGAAAAAGACCTGGGTACTATTAAGGACAGCTGAGCTAATGTAATGTAAAATGTAAATAAAATATTGAACTAAGAATGATATAGAAAATAAATAAAAAAAAATTATGTTCAAGGCACTTCCTCTCCCAGGATTATGAATTCCTTTTATGCCATGTCAATCAGAGTTGCCAGCTCTTACAGATTTTATCATGTGTGCTATATTCCATCATTTTTATAGATGTCACACATTTGGGTGATAATTCTAGATTTCCTCAAAAACAAACAAACAAAAGAACCCACTATTAGTTTTTTTCCATAAACAGAATCATAGAATCATTAAGGTTGGAAGGGACCTTTAGAGATCTAGTCCAATCCCCTACACATGCAGGGTCACCTAGAGCATGTAGCATACGATTGCATCCCAGTGGATTTTGAATATCTCAAACACTGTTTAAATGTGGTTACTTAAGGAATTAGTGTCCTTTTAAAAAAGGGACTTTTTAAAGAACCACTTTAAATTCTTTTTTTCAACACTTCCATGACCCTTCTTTGCTGAATAATACTCATCTGATTGACTTTCTTATCCATTTGCTGATAACAGGGAGTGCAACAACTATTCTGCAACTGTTTACTGATTAGATGGCCAGTTGTCAAGCCACCTATTTCCAATGCAAAATGGATATTTCCATATCCAAAATGGACATAGACACTAATGTCTATATCATCATCAACTATATCAGCTATATCAACTGTTAGGGCTTTGGGCATAAAATGGACACTGGAATGTAGAGCTGAATCTGTCATCTTTAACTCATGTCCTGAAAAGGTCTTGATTTTTTACTTAATCAGGTAATGTGCTTCTCTACCTTAGCTAGACAATAAGGAATTACACATTCCTTATCTTCTGTGTGAAATATTGAAGATCTGAGCTTTTCTTATAGGGCTATTCCTAGGCAGGTCTTTGCTACTCAGAAAGCTTCTGTGAAAAAAAAAAAAAAAAAAGCAGGAATGGTAGCTGAATTCACCCGCATTCAGCAGACAGTTCTACTTCACGTTACCTTCTCTGGAAATAACAGAGGAGGCAAAAAGATACTGGCCGTGTTTAAGCAGCAGCAGCAGATCTGTGTTTCTTCACACAGATTGCCATAATGTTTTTTCTTTAGTACTAACTGTTCCCTAGAACATCAGCTGGTTGGGGTCTCTGAGCTGGAGCGTTTCCCTTAGTCACAGTCCTAACCACAGCCAAGCAATGAAGATTTGAACTGGACAGATGATAACATCCTGGAAACTGTATGTGAAACAGCCTTTGATTTCTGTATGGGTTTACAAGAGATTGGCACAATTCTGCTTGAGCATAGTCAGAAGTATGTATTCCACTGAACAAATTAAATACTTAAAGAATTTTCATGCTCAGCCTTGATTTTGCTGGACAACTTTTTGCTGGACCATTTTGAAAGTGAAAATACAATTCTTAGGTTTTTTTGTGTGTGCAAAAATTAGGAAGTCCTTTTGTACCGTAAGATGCTGTTGAAGCATCATAAGAAGGGGTTAATTTACGAAAAGGCACTAGCTCTTAGTAGTTGCTAGGTAACATTGACCTTTTCCCAAAGGCTATGTACAGCCAATGAGGGTGTTTCAGGAGAGGTAATGATTCTGTCTGTGTTTTACTCAATGAGTTTGCAGAACCTATCCTGCAGGGAAGTTAAGATGATATAGTTTTGGAATAAACTGTCATCTTCCAGCTATCCTGCTCTTCCATTCAAATTTCTCTCCCTGACTTAAAAAGAAAAAGAAAAAAAGAAAAAAAGGAAAAAGAAAGAAGAAAAAAATAAAAAAAGAAGAAATAATTTATTTCATTTGCCCATGAAATGGTTTTGCTCTAGCTGTGACTGCTATCTGTCCCTCCTCTGGAGATTGGGTGCTAGAAATGGTGAAAGATTATTTTGTACTTGAGATTACAGGAAGTTTGAGGTTCTAGTTGTGAAGTCTTCTCTTCAATATAGTAAAAAATGACATATGTGTGTTTACAGCATGATTATTGCAACTTCTTTGTTTAGAATGGCTAAGAAGTTCATAAAATAATGATTTTTTAAGATTATTTTTTCTCTAAATACAAATCAGGAGTCTATCTTTCAAATGCTGTTTAGAAGAGTTAATTCTTTCCTACTTCTATGTGGATTCATGGGTTTTCTAAGAGAAACAAAATGTTTTTACCCTAAAATATCTATATTTTCAAGATACACAGCCAAATGCCTTGTTAAGTTGAAAAGAAGACAGACTTAATGACAAGCAGTATATTTAGCTCCACATATGAAAACGTATATTTTTTTTTTATAAAGAAACAAACAAAAAAAGTGCATAGACTTCATCCTTATGGGCCAGGGTAACTTACATGACAACTTGTTAAATCGATTTTTTTGCTTCTTTCAGATCTGCTATTCAGTTTTTTAAAGTGCAGATACCATGGTAACCCCCTCTCTCATATGGAAAATATGCTGCTTTAGAGATAAAGAGCAAGTACATGCAAAGATAGAAGAGGATGGCATGTAAACTTTGTTATATTCATACTTCTTTGTATGAAAAAATATGCCACACAAACATCTTTTCTGCCAGCTATAATATGTTTTATTAAACAATCACATTTACACATTTTGTAAAATGCAATTAGTTCATCTTTATCTTGTTTCATAAATAATATAGAAGGCAATTGCACCCTATGTTTTTCTGGTAATGTGCTCATGCATGTATATTTATATTTGCATCCATGTACCAAAGAATTAGTCATACATCTATGTTTGTTTCAGTCCATAATAAACTACTTTAAAATTGAGACTAACATTTATACTATTACTGATTTTCTTATCTTTCCTTACCTTAGCAGTGTGAGCTGCTCCTCAATGCACAGCTATTGTGATTAATTTGTTTTTAAAATAAAAGACAAAACAGGGAAGCATCATTTTTGAGAGAAAAAAAAGTATTTGTACTTGTCTATCTTGGTGGTTGTTTCAGTTGTCAAGATCAGAATTTTCAAAAGCTGGATAATATATTACATTCCACAATTAACAGATCAGTTTTTAAAATAATTAACTTCAGAAGAGCCTGTTGAGGCTCAATGTTGTTGAAAATCTGGTGACTTATTCGGCTTTAGAAAGATTTGAATTCAGAATCTGAGAAAGATTGGTTCAGATCACAAAAAGAAAATTGATCATGCAGCTACCATTTCTTATTTTTTATACTCTGCTTAGAGATAGGCTATGTTTGAAATTTCAACATCTTACTCTCTCTATTTTTGACATGTAAACCTGGTGCTGCAATAAAGCCAAGACCAGCAATGTTAGTAATCTGCCTACTAATACAAGCCATGTACTCATTTCACATTCCTGAATGAATCACTTTAAGAACAGAATTAAAACATTTGCATTATTTTGAAGTATGCAACTTAAGTTGCTGAAACCCTTGCATTTCTGAACCTCAGTTTCATCATCCCCATCTGTAAATCCCAGGAATCTAACCTCTTATGAAATCATCCTGTTGATGATATAGATGAACATGGTGTGATTTAAACACTGGAGAATGCAGGGTGTAGAGCATATGGTGCTTTTTCAGAGTAAACAACATTAGTGTTGGCCTTTGTATATTTTTAAAAAGTGATTATGTAAAACAAACAAACAAGCTTGCATTATTCTTCTCAGATTTATAGACCTTTTTTTGCAGTACTGTTGACTCACACGCTCTTGTTTGGCTGCTGCTGCCCATTTTCCTCTGTTTTCTGTTTTTTATTTTCCCCTGTTGGCAGTAAGATTTGCCAGTTTAATTGCAGTTCTTTTTGCAGACTTCAGTATGTTTGAAAGTTTAGTTTAGTTTTTGTTAATCTCATAAAAGTCCGAAGTTGGGACACCCAAATTTGCTGATGACTACCAATCTCACTGGGATCCCCATGCATTTTCATGGGACTCCCATGAGAAATTACTTCAAAGTAAAAAACGGAAATGTCATCTCTTCCTTTTTTTCTTCCCAATTTTTTGCTGGTACTTTCCGAACCACCTCCATTCAAACTGATAATCCCACAGTGGTAGGGGGATATATACCCTGCAGACAAGCATCCCAGGAATTAGCAGTGGGTACTTCAAAATCATGAAAGTTGCTATTGAAAAGTTAATTGTGCATCTGTGAATCATAAATAACCCCCTGCTCATGTTTAAGGGTCTTGCATACTGAATTCCATAATTAGGATGGTTTTTCTTTAGATGGTCTTTTCTGATTGATGAAAATCAATTTGCCTGCACATCACACCTATGCTTTAATAAGGAAGTCATGAGATGGTGAGAAAAGGCTTGGCGCACGCGGATGTTCTTCTTAGGGCTCTTCCCCAAGGCAGCTGCTGGGAACTGCTGACAGGAGGCTAAATCAACATTGTCTACATTTATCCCCCTGAAACTGAATGTGTTACCTCTGTGATGCAAATGATATTTAAATAGCTCTGGGACTGAATATGGATTGCCGTTTTGGTGAGTCTGGGTCTATTTAAGCAGTAACAGAACAGTTTGCCTCCATGTTACAAGGCCAACTGCATTATACTTGATTTGTTTATAAATAAAGCAGTGAGTTTTCTTTATAAACCTTAATGACAGACTGGAATTAATTTATTTTCTTCTTCAGTTTAGTTTTGCCAAAATGATTACTTTCAAAGTGTACAGCAGTAGCAGCACTGAAAAACAAGATAACTAATGAAAAGTGCATTTCCCAAATGCATCCAAATCAAAAGTTCATGTTGAAGGGTTAATTTCAACCAAAATGAATTCTTTAAAATATGCCTTTAAAATACATTTATAAAAGTGGTTAGTGTATCTTTTAGCTTTCAAGCTCTGAGTTCATAGCTGAGTAGAAGCATTAAAAAGTATGTTTTACAAAAGGCTTTAAAATAATGATACCTTCAGGACAAGAAATGAATTACAAAAATCCTCAGGTCCCAAAGGTCTTGGATATCAGCAATTATTATGAGTGAATTTTCCAATGGAGTGCTAAATAGGCTCTAAATCCTAAAAGAGATGTATTTGCTCTATGTGAATATTCAGAATATCTGTGAATATTCAGAAAATAATAGTAAAACTGGGGTATATGAAGAGATGGTAGATATATTTTTACTTCAAAATCTTTTCCCTGACTTTAATTTTCACTTGTGGAAAAATAGTGTTATTACATTTATTGCATACATTTAAAAATAAATATTTTTAAAAACAGATAATTTTCCAAAGATTAGGTTTCTCATTATTTTTAATAACCATTTTCCTGACTATATTTTATTGGTTGTTTTTAATTTCTTTATTCATATTTACAGAATTTACTTAGGCTTTAAATGAACACTATTTCAAATTAAAGTATTGTTCTGTCTTCATTCAGAAATCCCAAATAAATAACAAACTAACTAAGCTCCCAGCTCTGTTTCTGAGGTAAATGATTCAAAGCATAGGTTTCAAGTGAAAAATGTTGCTGCAGATTGCATGATTGGCTTGGTTTATTTTTGTCTTGTCAATATTACCCAACCTGATATGACTGCATTTTATTTTGAGGAAAGACACAAAAATAAAAATATTGAATAAATAAAGAAAAAGAAAAGCAGATGGTCAAGTTCTGTGTTGTAGTACTGGAGAAATTTTGCATTAAGGTTAATTTAGCACATAAAGTAATGATAATATTTCTTTATTTTGGTGAGGCTTCTGTGGGCGAGGGGCAGAAGCAGAAAGAGCACCTAGCATGAAAGGCAGAAATTCTCCTCAAAGAACTAGAAAAGAAAGAAAATTTTGACAGAATATACCAAGTGCAAGACACTTGTTCTTGTCTCTGCCTCGTGTTTTGTAAAATGTAATTCTCACTAAAGCCAGGTTATCATTAAGACATTAAAAATACATTCAAAATATTGTTTGGTCTATTAAATGTAAAATGGTTTAGCTGAAAATGGAACATGTCAATAACAACAACTAATTGCCCAACATACTGTATTTTTTTAACAACAAAGCCATGAAGTAGCAATTTGAAGTTGCTTTTTTCTTTCAAAGATAAACATTACTTTTAAATAAAAGCTTAAATAAGCATCTGATTTAGGAAATGAGCATGGAAAACATCTCAAAAATGTACAAGTTTCCATTAACCATTATTTAAATGTTGTCAATCAAATGTTTGCATCTGGCCCTGGTGTGAAATTTATTTGCTTAAACTTTCAGTCACACATGGAAAGTTTTGCAGATGGTGTCTCTTCTCATTATTTTTTCCCAATTTTTCCTCCAAATTCCAGACCTTACTCTTTTGACTCCCTACTTTGATTCCTCCTTTCTGCTAAAAAAAATGGATCTAATCAGCATCATGTTAAACAAGAGAGGATCTTTTATGTATTCTGTGTTAGGACAAGGAAAGCATCACTGTAGATCACTAGAATAAACAACTCAGGCTGATTCAATTACAATGCCTGGGCCAGACTTTTATCTGCTGGTGACATCATTTCAATCAAAATGTAAAATAATACAATCCAATAGATGCAAGAGGGAGAGATAGGACACAGACTGCTGCACTTAGTCATTTAATAAAAAAAAAAGTGGAAGAAGGCTCTTTCTGACAGGCTGCTAGGACTTCCATTTCCAAAACTCTATTACCTTGTATAATAGTATTCAAAAGAACTGAATGCAGAAAATTGTCTATTACTTTTTATTAGTAGAAGCTGTTATGTAGGATACAGCCTAGTGCGTTGTTTTTTCTTTGTTCACTTAATTAACAAAAGCATGAAATCTTTCTATTGGCAAGTACTCGTTCCAAAGCTTCTCTTTTTACTGAAAGATTTTTTTTTTCTTTTCCTTTCTTTTCTCTGAATGTCTTTTTTTTAGACTAAAAATGTAATTTTTTTTTCAAGTCACTAATCTAAAATCTATCAGTCACCTTAATGGTCTAGGAAAGGGGAGAATGGAGATACATTTCAATAGTCATAGAACCTATTTTATTAGAAAATTTCACATTTGAGGAGTCGTGGTGAGTCAGATTGTGATTATGTACTGTTTTGTACCAGTCTGCCGACCATTTCACTTACCAGCTGAAGTTTGCTTTTGTTACTTAGTTTATTATGATAGAAAAAGGCAAATTGATATGTATCAATTTGATAGATGCATAACACAAAGAAACGTATTCTTTCTTCAGACCATACCTGTGATCATATGTGATTGTCTGTGGCATCTGATGGTATGTGACAAGACCAAGTAGATACCAGCAATCTGGTCATTCTGTGCAATCCTCTTAAATTTTAAAATTAATAGACTGAAAATAGTAGACATTTAAATGCAGTGTCATTACGTTGATGTTTACATTCCTGTCTATAATAACTGAAAAAGTGGTGTAAAGGAAAGGACACTATTATAACCTAGGGGGGAATGCGTTTCCTTGATTTTAATGATTAATTGCATACATAGTTCAAATTCACTGGTATTAAGCTTATAGGGATCTCAGTAACTGTAATTAATAACTTCCTAACTAAACCGTGAAAATGGTTTGTGAATAGGATCGTGCCAAGGGCAATCAACCACTGCTGTGGTTACTAGTATTCTCACCCTCTACTTATCATTTTAGGATGCATTATGACAAAGAATGAGTAAAGTAGTGAACTTCAGATATAGGGAAAGAAAAGGGAATTCCGTAAATTCACTGTATTGTAATTTCCTTTGCTAATACAGTAACTTTTTTTTTTTTTTTTTTTTACATTTACTGAGAACAAATAGATCTGAAGAGATTTGAGGTTCTTTTGTGGTCTTAATGTTCTTTAGAGAGATGTTGGCTTTGTGTTTTCTGTTGACAAGAAAGAAATTTTTGCTATACAGGGTGATATTGTTTCAAGTAGGTGGTAAACTTGTTCTGATGTTTTCAAAAAAGCATATGCATGAAGATTAAGTAATAATCTATCATATTTGGAATGAAACAACTATAGTTTTGATCACTGAATAATTTTAATTTCCCCTTTAACAACCATCATGTGTAATTTGTAATTTTCGAACTTAGTATTTGAAATATAGTACTTTTAAACGATTTCTGTGTTGTTTATCAGCATTCATGTACTCTTGCAGAGTATTTAACAGGAGTATTTAAAAACATATGAACTAGTTATCCAAACTCCCATTCTACCTAAACACTGAAAAGATAATAGGCTCACTGAATGAAAGATTCAGATTGATACATTGATTATACATGAAGCAAAGAGATGTGTCTGAAGTACTACTGTCCCTATAATTCATGTGCCTGAGACCAAGCTCATATTAATTTGTTCAGCCCATCTTTTCATCCCTGGCCGTGTTCTAGCTTCCCTGGATAGAGTAAAAGATTGACCACTCCTGAATTAATATCCTGAAGATGAGAGAGTTTTCCAGGAAGGTGAGAGCTATGGCTTTCGTCTTCAGCAGGCTGAGGAGGATCTAGGACATGGTTTCCTCAGCTACTTGGTAACTGGAAGGCTCTTACTGAAATATATGTGTATTTTTTCATATCTGTGATGGTGCTTTTGAAACCGTGCTAAATTGAACTGTGTCATTGTCTGTGTACATTAGGAAAGATAAAAGTATGCAGGATTGATCAGAGAGTTACGAGTTTCTCCAGCCATCTCAGTCCCACTGCAGAGTTATTTTACAGTTACAGATCTTAATAGATCTGAAGCTTTTCCATGATTCTGATTTAACACATCTGATGGAACAAAAATACAGCAATTTAGATAATTAATTGTGTTTATATATTTTTTTTTTCACTAGAACAGAAACCTATGCCAAAATAGCAAAACTCTGACTGTTGATGAAGGCAACTTGAACATCACATCTAATCACATCTTGATCTATTTAGAGGTTTGGATGCTCATGTAGATTTCTGTGATAGGTGATGAGCAATCTTTTGGATAAAATACGATGTACAGAATACATCAGACTTCTCTAAAATTTGAGTTTTATGACTAGGTTCACAGAATGTTAATCTCATTTAATGAGGGAGCAAGCAAGTTCAGGTTGTTCTTTACAGATGTCACATTGTACACTCAATCTGCATGTAAATTAGTGTAGACTATATTATGTTCTTTGGAGGTTATATAGGTCCAGTTGTTGGCCCCTGTTTCACCATCATCTTAACCGAAGTCTTGCTCCATTGCACATACATGTTTGTGAACAGGCTATGTGGTCAGAAAGATTTATCAGAGAAAGGATATATGGAACTGTTCCTATTCTGTAAGCATCTTGTGACATGCTTTTCTTATAATATAATGCGATCATATTAGACCAGTACATGAGTAGACCTATTGGTCTGCTGCTTAATAAGTACATTGCAAATTATTAGGTTTATGTATCAGTTTATTCTATCCCTTTAAGATGGACTTAGGCACCTGGAGAAAGACTTAGTATGGATTTAAGCCTACCAAAATAAAGATTTTATAAACTATGGCCCTTCTGCTCTCTACCCGCTAAACATATTAGGTCCCAGGCGTTTAGTTTTCCTTTGCTCATACAGGTTTACCCTAGTTTTAATTGATCACAGCAATGTAGGTCACCTGGGAACAAAAAAAGTATGCGTTGCATTAACAGTGAAATCCTTTAAAAATCTTAGTCCAAGAAATATTTGGAACCTGTGCCTTATAGTGACTGCTGTGACTGGGCGCATTCACCCAAGTAATGGGAAAGTCAGACCCGAACACCTTTGCTGTCTGCAGAGCTTGCTCCAAGAAGAGACCAAGTGGACTGCTGCACCCAAGATGCCTTAGGTGAGTTGGGTGCTCTTGCTGCCGCTAAGGCAAGGGAGAAGACAGCTTCTGATGAGGATCTTTACCCAGTCATTATTGCTATGTGTCCCCTACAATGCTGTTTGCTGAGGAGCTGAATTGGAATCATTCTCTGTTCCTATTAAGACTGCACTGCAGTGCGCAGAACTGAGAGAGTGAGAGAGAAATATTACAACTTAGTGGTTGCAGTTTTCACCTGGGAGGGGAAGATGGGGGCCCGTTTGTTGAGTCCAGGACTGTTTATTAAAGGGCCAAGGAAACAAAAAAAGCAGAGAAGGAAAGAGGAAATCGAATGAGAGAGCTGATAGTAAACAGCAAAACAGCTCACAATGAAAGGAACACAGGATTCAGCAAACTCCACTGAATTGGTTAGTTTCTGATAATTAGTATGAAAAGACAACAAAGAGATTTTTACAGTGAATGTGGTTTCTTCCTCTTCTCCACAAACATAAGAAATTTCTTATAAAGACAACTGGTCTTAAATATGCATTTTTCTTCCTCTAAACTGTTCCAGATGGGAAATAGCAGAGGAGCTGGATCATCTACTTTATAGAGGGGCTGGATCAGTAATCTTCCTAAATAGAAAAATACCTAGGCAGAAAACTACTCAGAAGCCATATTTTTTGCAAGACTTCCTCTGAGTAGTAGAAACTGGCTAGTATTTGAAAGCAATCTCAGGGTCAGGGTTGAGTAGGGCATTCAGATAAAATACCTCTGCATCTGTGCATTTTGTTACACGGATAAAAGAAGAATGGTGGCAACAATGCAAGGCTATGTTGCTTTGGTCTTTACATTGATATAGTCATATTTGAAGTGCAAACATTCAGATCTAACAAGTATTTTGATTATGACACCTCCTTCTCCCCCGCATGTTGAAATTAAGCTATTTTCAAAATCTTCAGGTAAATAGTAAGCTATTGTGAATTTTAAAATCAATTACTTATATAAAAATCTATATTAGATTGCATTTGACTTGATTAGATGAATGCAAAAAATGATCAATAATGGCATGACTAAAGCAGGGCATATATCCTTTCATTTATCCTTACACATATGAAGAAATCTTCAAGCAACCACCACAACATAAGCTGCTTGCATCTTTATCTGCTGATGCTGCTAAGAGGAACGGAAGCCCTGCATGAAACTGGATCTGTCCCTTGGCAGTTATCCCAGCTAAGCAAGCATATCATTTATCAATGTGCCAATAAAACTGATTCTATGATGTTTTTCTTCCCAGAATTTTGCATTGATAAAAGACTTCTTCAGCTGGTAATCTTGCTTGCTTCCTAGAATAAAACTACCTCTACTTCACTTTGGACTTCTTGCTTTGTACAGCTGGAAATACTAGAGCAGATCATTGAGGAATTAACCATTTTTGTGACTGATTCAAGCTTATTTGTTAAAATATAAGCTACTGAGTATACATTTCAAGCAAAACGTAGCTTCTCTTTTGACTGTTATGTGATGTAATAGAAGAAAATTCTCAGCTGTAACTAACTTCATTGAAAGCAAAAGTCAAATCCTTATTTCAGCTTTGGCCAGCAGATGGGTGTGAGTTACAAAAGGTGATTTAAATCAGGCTAAATCTCATGCTTTAGCTTGATTTCACCATAGTCAGTTTTCTGTTACCAAGTTTAATGTAGTACCAAAAAATGAGCATCTTAGAGGTGGATTTAGGTCTATAATTGTCTCCAACTACATAGTGAACACAGTGGAAGCATATTGCTTTTCTCTTTTCATCGCTTTAGCTGCTTAAGAAAAGAAGATACAACAAATCCATTTAGAGGTATGTTGAAAAAGCACCTCTGCTTTTGATGTTAACCATATTTTTTATTGCTAAGTTTTGGTGGCAAATCCCTGAAAGTTTCAGTCTGCAACTTATCTGTATCATTTAAATTTACAACGCTGGCTTTGCAGTCTTGCAAAAACATCTGTTTTGATTTCTAATGCTCACTCTTTTAGTCCTAGAACCCTCTAGTGTTATAGGAAATTTTTCAGAATCTTGAAAGGTCTTAGTTTTAGCTCTACAGTTAAATGGCATTCAGGAGAAAGTACCTCAGTGTAATGTTTTGATGTCCATATCACAGTTACTTTTCTATGATTTCAATGGAACTAGGCAATACAATTCCATGGGACAGTTCTTGTAGTGCTGTTATTTGGACATTGTATATATAGACTTGAATGTCATGTAAATCTTGAATGATCTTAACATGTCTGATAACATCCTGTGGCTTTTTTTCTGATATTTAAACTGAACTGTTTGAGGGAAAAAAAGTATTGGGCTGAATTTAAATTAAAAAAAAAAATCTTATTGTTTTCAAAATGAAAGACCTGGAAAACATAATGTATCACAGCCAGATGGTCACTCTCAGGTAAAGAAAGGACTAACTAGACATCTGTTCCTTAAATTGGTTCGTATTTCTAGAAAATGATCCATAGTATTGTGTACCTCTGCCTAGTAGAAGCAAAATATATTCTGGTTATTACTAAAAACTGAGGCAAGTGCTCTAACAGGAACTAGATCTTGTCTTGTGTTTAGGTGGACTTCATTCTAGTTTCACTGTTCAAAACTTTGATCATATTACTATATTTCTTTAGCACAACTCAAACCCAAACTAAAGGCTTAGTATTAGTATTTAGCTAAAGGCTAAAGTATTTTCTAGACAGTCTTTTTCTCCTGATTTACCAGCTCATGAAAATTATGTAGGTGCCATAATGCACCTTGTGAATGTTTATTAATATTAGGTGGGAAAAATGTGTTTAAAAATGTTTTATGCAAATCAATGACTGCTCCATAATTCTGTCCCCTTCCATTACCTTTTAATTGTGTCCTGCTGCTCATGTATCCAGATACTTAGCATTATATTGGTTTTATTAAGGTTAGTGTTTATTTATAATGGTAACTGCAAGGGTTGATGGGTAAAATGAAAAGGAAAGGTGGGATCATGTTTTTCTCTTCTCTCTCTCTTTTTTTCCTCTCTCTCTCCCTTCTCTAAGTCACTCTCCCCCTCTTTTCTAAACAAGCTAAGAGTTTTTATAATTCATCACCTGGCTGACAGATGAGTTCTGCTGGAGAATATTAGAAAATGTCTCAAATCTCATATATATGCTAATGGTATGCTGAGACTGGTTGGTGGTATGCCGGAGTTTTTAATCTGTCTCGACCAGTGTGGAAAGTGGAGGAGACAAGTCATTGCACTCGACAATTTATGATCAAACAACTGAATTGTAAAGGAAGAAGGACATGCAGAAAAGGAGAGTAATTTTCTGATTTAACAGCGTTGTTACTACAAATAAAGAAATCTTGATTTTGACTGCACTCGACATTAAATGAGTTTCCTGTGCCCTGCTCTGAATTTTTCATTTCCAGATTTGTATAAAGCACCCTGCTTAGATACAAGTGACAGATAAGGAGATGATTGCATATGGAAATCAAATGTGTATAATAAAGCCATCTTCTGTTTATTAAATAAACACATGTAGATGACTTCCATGGAGAATGCACTGATAATTCTTCATTGTGTTCTAGTTTTTTTGCGAGTCACAAAGAATCTTATTTAACAACCACGAATGACTAGATGTAAGCTTTTCTGTTTATTACCTTATAACAAACCAGGCAGCCTAGTATATGGCATTTATAAACATTTTATTTTGATTCTTTAGTCTAAACTTAGGCTATAACTGTACAATATATTAGTGTTCACACTATCGGAAGTTTGGCAGCCGTATCATTTAATCAGTATTTTCTGAATATTATGTTTTTATAATAGAATTGATAAAGCTTAGCCAGAGAATGAGTACATTATTATAAAATAGAGCTACAGGAGAAATAAAATATGATGTATTACACTTAGTAGACTACAGATAAAAGAATATATATAATATTAAATATTCAAAACTAAGAAAAGACCATAGAATCTCCAGACAGCTTGGCAATGATTTCTGATTCAGTCATTTAAGCATCTTAGCCTCAGATGTAAAAAACACTTGAAGTTCACCAAGGGATATATTTTCAATTTCTGCTTCCCACTTCTGCTTTTTTTTTCAGATAAGGTCTTCCTACAAATTATTATAATACATGGTATATTCTGTAAAATCATGAATACAGGCTGTTTCTCCTGAAAGGTCCATTTGTATTTGCTATATTGCAGTTGAATTGTTTGTCAGAATTTTAAGTTAAAGCAGAATGCAAGTCTTTTACTTTTTACCTCAGAGGAGTTAAGCTCAAATTTGGAATTTGGTTCACATTATTATTTTGAGAATAAAAAGAGGTTGAAAGGGAATCAGTAATGTCCAGCCACTAATGAAGTGTGTTTAATGAATATTATTGGTTGTGCTGGGAGAGATTTACAGTCAAAGCTCACTGTGACATGATCAAAAGGACCATGATATTGTTTAAGCTCTTCTTTTTTTTGGTCAATATCAGCAGCTGCATTTAGATATTTGGAGGTTCTTGAATGTTGCAGCATTTTCATCTCAAATTCTCAGCAGCATCTTCCTTTAGTTTTTTTGCTTAAATTATACTTCGAGGCTTTTTTGGGAGTGAGGGGTGGAGGGTTAAGGGGAAGCATGACATAATTGACTGTTAAATGAGAGCAAAGTCCTGAAATACTCATTCAGACTTGCAAAACACCAGGCAGCTTTTGTGCCTGGGATAACTATAGTGTGAGTTTTGGTATAAGCGCTTTGGAAAACCCACATGGGTTTCTTAATATGATTGGAAGTGACTGCTGTGCATGGTTCAAACAGGACTAGATAAGCTATGCTGCAAAGCCACATGGCTTAGTTTAAACAGCGTATTGAGGAAGTCTTTGATCACGGCCTTTGATCATACTTAACCCTAAAAGAAGTGGCGGACTAATGTAGGTAAAAAGGTGTCAGAATCAGAGCAACTAGTAGGAGTCTCGTAAAAAAGGATTTTGGAGGGGACCTGGTCTGTGGATTGTTGTTTGGAAAAAAAGTCTGTAGCAGCTTGGCATCAGTGGAGAAAACCAAAACATGGCAGAAACTGTAAAATTTGACTGGATACAGAAGCAGTAAGGTGTATGTTATCCTTCAGTGAGCTTCTGACAGAATTTACATATGCATGCAGGGTCATTTCATAATGTTCATGAAAAAAAAAAAAAAGGTGTGAGAGCCTGAAATGCAGCTAGAAATGAGGGTAGAATATAGAAGTGCATTTGAATATGACAGATGAGATGAAAGGGAAGAGCATATATATAACTTGAGTTGCAGATGGGCTGATTGGCAGATCCCCAGATGAAAGAGAGACCTCTAGAAGCATATGAAAATGAGGACCAGGCAGAGGAAAATACCAGCATGTGAAGAAAGAGAAATCTGTGGACTTTGTTCTATGGAAGAAGCAATGAGTTGCAACAGTTAGAGACAGAAAATTGAGCAACAAGAAAGAAAAGATGATGTAAATGATAACAGCAGGGGCAGAAGAACAGCAGAAAGGGTTGGTAGGTGGAAAGCAGACTGGAAGCAACAAGTCCAGCATTTTATAGCAAGGCATCTCTGCAGGGGGATTTTTTTTAGAGGGTGGTCATCAGAATACATCTAGAAAACATCCTGCTGTGAAGTCTATCCCAGTGTAATGATATGAGGGGTGCACATGAAGGTGGAACACATTTCCGAAAGATTGAGGAAGAATCTTTTGACTGTCATCCTGTCATTTAATTGTAAGAATAAAGAGCATTAAAAGAGGATTGTGCCAGATGGGAGAAGATGTTCAATGGTATTTTATGGAGTTCTTCTGTTTCCTAGACTTAGAAAGCAAATGTTTGGGAACATCATCAAGGTTGGTGCTCTATGCAAAATGTGGAGATGTTTGTTCCAGCTATCTGAGGAAGTAGCCTCTTGGATTTTGGTTAACCTGACTGATGATAAGAGAATGGACAGTACAGAGGGAGTAAATAATATGAGAATAATAGGGGAGTGAAAATAGGAGTGCTTAATCTGGATAGCAAGATGTAACAAAGCTGTTTTAATAATTTACAAAAGCCTGCCCAACAAAGTAGAGGAAGTCAAACAAAAGGTCAGATGTAAAATAATGTTACAGGAAAACCAAAACCAACCTGAAATAGCTGTTATGGCTGGAAAAGAAATACTGGAGGAGCTTAACTATTCAAGAAACCTGTTCTGGTAGATACTGCCGTTGAATGGCTCTCAAGAAGTAACAGAAGGAAGTGTAGATAAGCTGGAATCTGAATGAAAATTTCTTTGGGGATGGCAGTGAAGCACCTTTTGCTATGAAAATGCTGGAAACCAGACACTGACCTCCAATGCCATACAGTGATAAAATCCTCTATTGCCTTTGCAGTGAATAAGGACTTTCTAAGATATTTTCTTTTTCTGGAAGTACTAGTGCTTGTACAAATGCGAAGCATACCTCTTCAATAAGTAGTCATTGAACTAGAAAAGATAATATTCAACTTTGATTTTGGACAGAATACTCTTGAGCAAGATTCCACATTTTTCCTGCTTTCCTCCACCATTATCCTCTCTCGCTCTTCATGTCCTTGGCATAAACCAGGACCAAGGCACTAACTGTAGCTCACTACCTATTGCAGTCAGTTTTTCCCAGGTGCAGCTTTTGATCTGTTCCTTCTATCCTGAATATGAAGGAGGTGATATTTAAGTAACATTTTAGGAAGCAGGTAAGATTGATACATATTTGGTGGAAAATTCACAGGAGCAGAGTAGTAAATGTGAGTATAATGTTGTAGAATGTCTTGAATGTGAGAGCTACAAGTTGGGTTTTTGAAGCTGTTTGACATTAATACAAATACAACTGACACAAACTGAAGTGAAAAAACAGGTTCTTCTACAAGTCTCACACATGGTATTTTACAAAGTACTTAGCTGTCTCTTTTGCTTTTAATTTTCATGTTCTCCAAAATGATTATTGCAGAAAGTATCAATGTTAAAAAAGCAAAACAGACACAGAAATCCCAAGGGAAAAAAACAAAAGCGTGCTTTGAATATAGAAATGTGAGTTAATAAGCATGCTGCTTTTTTTGCCCCACATCCACACAACAAAAGATGCCTACATCACTGTGCTTGACTGCCTAGTTACTCTGTACAGGCAACCCCATGAATAAATAAAACCGAAAGTGTGAAATAGCTTGGAGTACCAATGTGCCCTTAGCAGGGCATAACAACAACTTTATTGAACCAATACCTCTCTGAACAATTCTTCTTTCAATTGTACCAGCAGATGGCACTCTTTATATTAAGTAACTTGCAGGAGAAAGTCAAATTTGTTTATTTATTTGCTTATTAAATATTGGGAGGTACCATACTGTGCTTGTAATGCTAAACCTATGTGCAGAATGCTTCAAACAACTACATTTATGGAAATAGGCCCAAAGTGATATTTCTAAACCACACTTTTCTCATTATATGGAAAAATTAGGAAAAGAAATATAGCACGGCTGACCAGTGAGTGCTATTGCAAATGAAGATGAAAAGAACAGGTGTCTAGAAAAATATTGTGATGCTTCCAAGTTTCTAGTGGTTAGGCATTTTTAGGCTGAACGTCAGACGTTTAAAAGAATTTAGCCAAATAATTGTCATTGGCTTTTTAAAGCTGGTAGCAGATCCCCACTGCAGTTTCAGTGCAGAATGCTGCAGAAATCTGTACATTTCGAGGAGACGGTATCTGTGGTGTAAGGCAACAGAGAAGATGATTGGGGATAAATGAGACGTACTGCAGATCTTTGCATCCTGATCATGCAGGAGATATTCAGGACTAATGAAAGGAGCTCAGAGTCAGCACAAAGCTGCATTTCTTCTACCTCCTGGGATGTAGCCAGGAAGCCTTTTCAGGAAGGTGCTGTGCAGAGGATGTACTGGAGCAAGAAGTATGCCAGAATCTCAGTATTCCTCAGACAATGCAGAGCAAAGCCTCTCTGACGCCTCTGGTGCTTCCGGGTTCTCAACAGCAGCTGTAATTGCACTAGCAGCCAGGCAACACGAGCAAACTTTTTGCTCGTAATCTTCCATTCCAAAAGTAAAGTATATTCACTCATTGAGTCATAGCAAAAATCCTATGCTTTACAAATGAAGAGGAAGAAGAGAAACAAATTCCCACAACCAATAAAAACTTGTGTAGATAGTAATATGCTAGGTTGCTGATGGACACTACAGACAGCCTCTGGGGAGAAATAGAAAGTCTTCAATTTTTCCAGCTGTGGTAGAGTCCTATGCCAAAGTGAAGCCTCTTTCTCTGTGAAAGCAAGTGGAAATAACTTCTGCTGAGCTGGAAGGATACATTTGATTACTTGCTGTGCCTTTAGATAATCAAGGACAAAGTGGAAATACCACATAGCATGTGATCAGCTTTGATTTATCCCAGGAAACCTCTCTCAGCCTCTGAATGCACTGTAAACAGCTGCTTCACAAACTTCAGACAGAGAAAAACCTCCTCTTTTTTTATCTCTCTGGTTAAAAAATAATAATAAAAAAAAGGTTTACTGGATGTTGCACAACTGCATCATTTCCTGTCCTTGCATGGAATTAGAACATGAAACAAGGATGACTTCAAATAAAATCATTTCTTGGGTGCAGTCTTCTGCAAGGTTTCAATTACTGACTTAAGCCTGTTTAAAATACTTGCCCCATTCATCATATTACATGATACAATATTTAGATTACTGGCTACTTCACTACTCTAGCATAGAACTTACACCTCTGCTTTCTAGACACTGCAATGTTCAGATATTCAGATATACTTCTCTTTTTACATGACTCTTGTTCTATTTTTCTTCCTGCTTATTCTCCTTCCTGCTTAATGTCTTTGAATTCCCTCAATGCCCTTTGTTACGCAGCTCTTGTTCAATCATTTACAATTTCTTAACTTGCTTATTAGAAATTTTCTATCAACTTACACTCTATTCCATTACATCTACCAAAAATGCTGTCACATCAAAATAAGCTATTTCATTCACACTTCTGCCTCTGAACAGTCACCTCCAAACTCTTCTATTGACACGTTTCCTCTTTACCAAATACAAATGTCCTCTGGCTTGTGACTTGTTTCTCTCCTTTCATTTCTTTTGGCTGACCTCACTGCCACTTTGTTGAGAACGAAGCCTAGCGAACAACTGTTTAACTTCTTTTTTTCATCTGTTGCTCATTCCTGAATTCCTTACGGCTTCTCTATCTTCTATGACCATGTTGACATCATGCAGTCTAGGTTAGATGCTATAAAGCTCTGTGTTATAGCAGTCTAGCAGTGCTAATGGATGGCACTGCAACCCTTCCACCCTCTGGCAAACCTGAGTTGCTTTCTTTCCTCCTTTTGTACAAATGTAAGCATGTAAGCTTTTTTTTTTTTTTTTTTTTTTTAACAAAATGTAAAAATACTATACTATTCACATTAAAACTGCAAAGAAAAGGTCTCTTAGTTTGCTAAGACACAAGAATATGTGCTTGCAGAAAGTACATGCAACAGCATGTATTTGCAGAAAGGAAAAGGTATAATAAGAATTTCTATGTGTCTCTACCTTCTGTGAGTAGTTAACAGTATAAATAGACATCCCTGAAGTGCTTTGCTGTCATCTTGGAAACTATTTGGGTTTAGCAACCATTCAGATACACAATGAAAAATGTAAATATTAAAAATGTATTCACTCTCCTCATAGAAGTAGTCAACATTACGCCATCCAGACTCTTACATTTGTTGTAAACGAATGCGGTGTTTTTGAAGGCATAAGAAAATGAGTATTAGCATTAGTCCTCAGATAAATACCAGCTACTAAAGCAGCATAGACCTGGCCACAGTTTGTTCATTCTGACTTCCTGTCTACCCTCTGTCCCGATTTAATAATGAAGTTAGCTCGCACTGCAAGTTTTTTAGCACACTTCTTTAACACAGCATCGACCCCACTCATGGGCACATTCCTTCATATCAAAACTTAACATTATTTTGTTTTGTTAAAAGTTTTTCTTACTGGATGTGCTTGTGAGACAGAGAGGTCTTTCCAATGGTTTGGGAGATTACCACCTGGAAGGAAGGGGATAAAAATTTTATTAGTGTTTTGAGATAAACTCCTCAAACACATACAAACTTTCTTTCCCATTTCTATATTGCAAAGATGATGTATTTGAACATGTTCAGGATAGCTTATGCAAATACCAGCATTATAAGCAGTACAGCATAGATTCTCCCAGCAAGGTAAAGTATTCATCCAGCTTCTAATCTGGGATGATTAAAATTATGACCTTGTGTAAAGTAACATCCAGAGCTTCCTTCGCTATGGATCTTGTGTTTAATAGACATATCATCCATTAGCTGTTCAAATCCTTTATCAGTATGTGTGTACTTTGGCCTTACAAATAGAACATGGCAATGAGCTCCAGATTTCAGTTGCTCATTGCATTATAATTTTTCTTTGTTCACACTTTCTACAGGATCATTGTTTTAGGTTCTCTAGTTCTTTTGTCAGGAATAAAAATGATTCATAGTTCCTCTGTTATCTTGTCCATGACATTCATGATTTAGAGAGATTCAATACACACTTTTTTCTGCTGCTTCTTCTGGAAGTCAAAAATCCTACTGTAGTTGGTCTTTCCTTGTTTTTCTGGGTCTTTTATAATATCTTTTTTCCTGTTCCTCCTCCTCTCCCCACATTGTGTTTGGGTTATGTGTACTAAGGTAGAGATAAGTAGAGCCACATGAGTCTTCAGGATATGAATTCACAATGCTAATGAAGGTATAATGATGTTTCTTTGTTTTACTGTCTCTTTTTCCTGAATACTTCTTAATAGTGCATGTAACTTTTTTCCTGCTGCAAAAACCTGAACTGATGTTTCAGGACATGTCTTTTCAAATGAAAATAGATAATATATTGTCTAAGATTTGTTGTTAAGAATATTTTTCGTTTCTATATTCCTTTTATATTTTTGGCACTGCATTTCTGCTGACATTTTATTGTGCTGCTGCAATCTTTTGCAATAGATTATAGAAAGCTTTAGTTTTGACTATCTTAAGTAGCTTTTTACCTCATCAAACTTTGCTGCCTCATTTTCCTTCTTTTCAGTCTTATTTATGGGTATGGTGGAAGACATATGGTTGCTAATGTAGATTCTCAAGGTCTAGATGGCATAGCTTTGGTAACTTTTCTTCAACCCATCAATGTGAAAACAAACCATTCATTCACACTCTCTTTTTTTATCTTTCTATATTCCTATATCATCTTTTTTATCCTATAGCACCTAGTGTTCTTTAGAAGCTATTAGTAAGGGACTCAAAATATAACCCCTAAAATTCATTTTCAAATATAAAATATTTCTATATGAAATCCTTCTAACAGCTATTCTAAATTCTAATTTTTATAAACTTTTTTTTTCCAAATATGCTTCATGTTTACTATTCACAGAACAGATCTAATTCCTTTCAATTCTGGAAATGACTGGTAGAGAGAAAAAACACTAATCATTCATGGATAGCTGGTAGATAAATGGTCAACAGATTCCTTAATATTTATATAAATGCAACAGAATTATAGTAATCAGCATTCTTCACTCCAGTTTGCATTATAAATTATAAAATTTGTAAACCCAAGGAGTGCTTGAAAGAAGAGTAGTGAGTGGGTGTTGCCACTTTAGATGTCAGGGTTCTTTTCCCAGATCTTCACGAATTAATATCATACAAAGTCCTACTTATGCAAAGAAATGATAGATCATGTGGTTACCTGTATTATAGCATCTCATAGGCAAAAAGACTTCAACTACCAGTGCAGCATGAGAACAGTAGGCCAAAGTACATCAGCAGAGAGAAACATGGCTTAGCTGTGAAAGTTACTGGGGGTTTTAAAATGTTGCTACCATTTCAGCTCTTAGGTAAGAACGAGTAAGGTTCAATGCTATTTCCCATATGTTGGGAGGCATTCCATATGTTCCAGCATAATATTAATTCCTTACTAGCCCAAAGCTATAATGTCATCTAGAAGATCATGTACATCCTTAATGCATAGTCAAGGATTGCACAGTTATAATTGGTGGTTGGTTCATAGACTTTTCTTGCATTCTTCTTGGCTGCCCTAGATGCAGCCTTTTGCTTAAGATTCGAGGGAGCAAAATAGGCAATGCAACAGCCACAGCCATTCTCTTCCTCACCTCAAAATGTGTTAATAGGAAATTATAGGGATAGGGAAAATCAGGGAAAGAACAGACATTCCTCCAAAGACTTCCAGTTTGAACTGGTCTATTTCTGCCTCTTCACAGTTGTGCTCCAGGGCTACTACACATACCACCTTCAGCCCACATATTACACATTGCTAATTTAAATCCTTCTTGCACACCAGGCTGTTAATGCTTTTTTATACAGAGAGAAATTTAAACAAGATGGTACATCATTTACTTACTCATAGATCCATACAGGAAAAATTCAGAGAGCTATGTGAATCTTTATTTATATGTGGTAATCTATATCATACATACTCACAGATATGGAAATTGCAGCTTTACATCAGAAATTGGCAGAAGAGCCTTAGGCTGATGTTAATTTTGTCATTTAAATAAAGAATTTCCCATTGTTACAGGGGCCTTGGAGTGCTTCTGTGCTCTTTCTATTTACATAGTGATTTTCTCAGTTGAACCAAATATATAGTGATACAGGCTAGTGATACTTTTACCTGTTACATACTGAATTATTCATCATTACAGGAGATTCCAACCAATGCTGATTAATCATTTCTCTTCTAAAAACCCTTTTTTTTTGTATATGAAACTTCCACTAATTTTGTTCTTTTGCCATCCTATATGATTTCTACCTAATTTCTGGGTTAGTTTTCACTCTGGTGTTTAAAAAGTACCGGAACTGTCTAAAGCCTATTTAGTGAAACAGACTTTGGAAAGATAAACTGTCAAGGACAGAGTATTGAACAAGGCAGCAAGAAAAAAGAGAAAATCCAAACAACATAATGATTCGGTTACAGTGATTATACTTGTAGCAAGTATCACTTTCCTGGAGAAATGGATGGATGGCCCACTTCCAGAATTTAAATAGTTTCTATTCCATACCTCCAGGCTCGTGTCAATGTCCTTGACATTAAAGCATATGTTTTTTATAATTTTTCATATTCTTTTAAAGAATATTTGGTGAGCTATCAAAGTTCTTAACATTCGTGCTTGTGGACTTTAGCAAAGTTTTTCTTCTTACACTACAAAAAAAGGGACATTAAAAATTATTACTAGGTGCAAATATTCTCCAGAGCACCATGTAACAAATAACTAAGAAACAATGGTGTACTGTAACAGATGAAACTTGAAAATTGAGGAGGAAAGAAACCAATAGACTTTAACTGATTTTTGGAATCTTCTATTTAAAGTACTCATTTTGAATTGTCTCATTTTGGATCCTCTTTCTTAAAAAGTGGGTATTGAATGGCAGATAAAAATTTAACATACAAAACTAAATCTGAATGTGAGTTTTGAAGGGACAATCAAATTGATTGTGGTACTAAGTTTGATTACTGAGATTTTCATTCATGCAGGTAAGGAAAACAATTTGGATTAAAAGGGGTGCTCTGTGTATTTTTAGAACACAAGATCTTTAGTTTATATAAGAAGTACTTTTTGTTTCAGAATAAGTATTCTCTTTTCACACAATATTAATTTTATAGAGTAGATCTAGAACACATCACAGATTCCTTTCTGATTTTGACCAATAAAGTTATCATGTAATTGTCATCAACTAGTATTAAATAATTAATTACTACCTCTAGGGCTGCTTGTGGACAAGGTATGATATCTCATCTGAAAGAAGTGGATGAATTTGTCAGTGAGATGTGGAGGCAGATATTCAGTGTCATCATGAATAATAGAGTTTTCATAATTCGCACTGCATTGAGAATCTATTTTCCTTCTTGTAACATGGCCAAAGGGCCTGCAGCTCAGGAGTTGATGATACTTTTCTCATAATCCTTGAAATTCTGAGTAAAAATCTAGCTTAACATGGCTTCTTTAAAACACAAATAGCTTATCTGTCAGCAGCTTAGGCAGAAATGTGTTGGCATACTAACAAATGAGGGCAACAGCATTTGCAGTCTGAAGCGTGAACATGGAACTCAGTGGTTGCTTTTTCATTACCTTCTGCATGCAAACATGTCTGGTTGTTGAATCCAAGGAGTGTTACAGTCCTTAAATAAGCTCTTTTAGTGAATTTAGTGTTCTACACATTACAGTGCAACATAAAAACCTTGTATCTGGAGCAGAATACAGAACACAAAGTTAGGCATCGGAGCTCCATATGCAGTAAGAGCGGTGAAATGGGATTTCACCTTAAAGTCGGTGTTTGCTCCAAATGCCTCAATCCGCTAGGCTGCAAATTCATGCTCCCTTTGCATGCTTGTTTCTCTTGCTTTTCACACCACCTTTGCATTCCTTTCTGCATGGTGCTCCTGCATCAACAGGCTAAATGGAGACTGTCTCCACTTTCTTTGCTGGCAGAAAACTTTACGATCTTGTGGATAGTACTCCAGTAGGGGAAATAGAGGGGTCTCACACACTCAGTAGTAAATCACAGTGATTAGAAACTTGCTACTGCCTTAGGTGTGAGGTCTTCTGGATTTGGGACAAATGACTTTTAGTTTGGAATAGGTGACAACGTTTTTTTTTTTTTCTGTTTGTTTTCTGACAGCCCCATGATAGAAAATGGATTCAGAACTGATTGTATTTACAAATAAGTTGGACTCGGAGATACGGGCAATTTTCTACTGCAGCACGTAATGTAGCCTGCAGCAGCAAGGCCCAGGGCCAGAGCAACCTCATGATCACACTGCACTGGGACTCTTCATTGTTTTCAGGCAACAACACAGTGCACAGCAACTGCACAGCAGACGAGTGCAATACAATTTGTTCACTTTCCATAGAAGATCTCCAGAAGTGTGTGAGTCTAGTCTTCCTTTCAGACTGGTGTAGTTTGGTTTTGGGATGCTTTGTCTTCAGGAGGCTGAGCACAGATAAAGGTATGGCATGAAGCTAGATGTTGTAAAGGTCTGGCTGTGTTCATTCTCTGCCATCACAGGCACTTTGGAAATGAGTTTCAGTCTAGCTATACTACTTTCTCATAGCCCGTTGCAAAGGATTTTTAGGTAATTACACTAAAGGGAAATGTACTACATGTGGGAACCTGACCTCCTCTGACTGATATGACCCAAGTGGCCTTTATTTTGTGAATATTGGCTCTCTTTTAACTGAAGATTCACCATTACATCATTTTATAACTGAAGCAGTCTTTACAAATAGGAGTAGTGTATATTTTATAATAGATCCATATTTATAACAGGTCATGCATTTTATCATTAAATGGTTTGATACTGTGGGTGTTTGCAGGTCCCTTTTCATCTCTTTTCCTCCTTTGAAACGTTGAGAAGGCTGCTCAAAAGAAAGAAGAAATCAGGGTGTATCAGGAACTCCATTCTGAAAGAGAGCTGTATATAGGTGAAGAGCAGAAGAGCAAGAGGTATCATACACATATCCATGGAAATTTACTGTTAGGATTGAGGGATCTTCTAGTGTTTATGCCTGACTTTTGAAGATTACCCTGCACAAATAAACCTCTTGACTCTGTGGGAAAGTTGCAGAGGTACAAGGATTCTCAGGAAAAAGGCGAGTCTAGAGAAATATTGGTGGCGCTATGGAATGATGGGCTTTTTCATATCTCCTGAAAAGGAGGAATGGAGATAGGGAATACCTGGGCTTTTGTCTTGTGTGAGGACCTTCTCTATGAGTGCCTAGGCCTGTTTGTGCATATTGGGTAGGACAGCTATGCTTACAATAGGCTAGGACTTGCATACCATGCTGTACTGGTGCAGCCTCCAACCTGTGGTGGTATTAAAAACCTATCCACTGTCCTAGGTTCCTTGGTGCTGTAAACAGTGAAAATGAATGGTCAATATGTAGTCATTGTCCTTGCGCATAGAGAGCAAGGTGCAGCAAACTTCACTGGCCCTCCCTTCCAGAGTCCAATCTATCTCAGAAGTCCTTCCTGTGTGGGATTAGTTATTTGAATGAACCTTTTGCTTTGACCCTGGAGTTTTGGGCGTAGTAATAGAGCAGCTGTGGTCCTTGATTGCTTGAAATGGCTCTGTGATTCAGGAAAGAAGACAGCATTTGTTATGCCCTATTACGTGAACTGGAATCCTGACTTTTTGTAGGCTATTGTATCCTGAAGGAAGAAGATACTTACCTGTTCCTTTCAGCAGACCATGTGATGCAGACGACGTACGTGCCATAAAATCTGCCATGGCTATGGTTATAAGCCTGACGTGAGGAGCAAGTGAATCCTGTCAACTTGTGCTCCCATGGCTGGAAAATTCATGATAATTGAAGGACCACATGACATTGGAAGATGCAGTGAATAAGGACTACATAAACAAAGTATCTTCAAGGAAGCACTGCAGACCTTAGCTGCTTCTCAGCTGCTTCTGGTAGGTTTACTTGGTTTGCAATCAATATGATGGACCATATGGTCTTGCCCAAGATGAAGCGCTAGGGTCCTTAGAGAATTGGCAACTTTCCAGAAGAGTATGGGTGTAAGAATTATTACTTTGAGGCTGAAGGGGAGGTATTAACTCACAAAAGATAGCCTTAACCTGTAAAATGTGATTCCCACTGCTGGTAATCCAGTGTCCCTAGGACAAAGCAGTTCCTTCAGTGGGTTTTAGCCACTTTTGCTCAAAGCCTCTTCCTAGCAGAAAGGACTGGCTTGGAATGAGGTCGTTGCTCAAGGCACAAAGAGTGTCAAAGTATAGGTAAAGGTCCTTACAAGCATCCGTACTGTATCGTGTCAATCTAGGGCAATTCACAAATTAGTGCACGCCATGTGTGCTTGCTCCATCACAAAGACATGGATCAGCTTTTCTATGCTCCTTACTTCTGAGCATGGCAAAAGTGATTTTTATGGGAAAGTAAGATTTGTAAGATCAGACTTTGTGTGACCTGTCTTCTGACAACAGTCATTACTTCCACCACATTTAAAGGAAAGCATTCAAAACTCCATTGTTTGGATAATTTTAGAAAAAATAATTATTTATTAATATTGATATATTTTATAATGATTAATTATTTAGAAAGTAATATGAAAGAAAATAATCATTAATGTTGATTTCCAGTCAGGAATTATGCCTTATTTTGTATCTAAAGAGTAGCTGTTACATGATAAGTTCTGATTATAACCATAAACTTAATAAAAGACATAGCAATAAGAATGACAAAAGAGGAAAATTGATAAAAAAACATAATAACTTGCTAATTTTCTCTTATATATGTGATTTGGATTTATATTTTTATTCTTTCCTATCTGTTTCTCTGTTTAATTGAAATCATAATTTCATATGAACTGTATTTAGACTTCATTTACTTTAAGAAAAATATTCAATAATACACATTAAGGGACAATAAAGATTCCTCTGTAGCCATGAGGGTACATTTTCCCAAACGTTTTACTTCATGTTTATTTTTTAGAGCAGTGTAGTCTGTAGACATTTAAATACAGTTTGTTTGTTTTTCTCTCATCTTTGAAAGATCATGAAGAATAGGAGAGGTGCTGGAAAACTGGAAGAAAGACAGCATCACTCTAATCTTCAAGAAGGGTAAGAAGTAGGACCCACGAAACTACAGGCAGTCAGCCTCAGTCTTCTCCAGGCTAAGCAGGCCCAGCTCGCTTAGTCTTTCCTCGTAAGATAGATGTTCCAGTCCCTTAATCATCTTTGTGGCTCTATGCTGGACCCTCTCCAGCAGCTTCACGTCCCTCTTGTACTGAGGAGCCCAGCATTGCCCACAATACTCCAGGTGTGGCCTCACCAGAGTTGAATAGAGGGGGATTATCCCCTCCCTCAACTTGCTGTATCAAATCCACCTTTGTTTGGTGGATTTTACGATCTGTATGATTACTGAAATAATTTGATGGGATAGGGCTTTGGTTGCTGAAGAACCTCCTCATTAAAATTTCTTTCTTGGTATCACTTATGCTGTCTTTGTTGTACTATTTTTATTTGCTTTGTTGGGTAGCATTAGGACAGTGTTTATTGTTCTACATCCATGCTGTTGTCACACTTTGTTTTTAAAAAAGCTTTCTTTTTGCAAGATGACATTTGTTGCATATGTGGAATGGAAAAGGAGGCACTGAGAAAAGCTTTCAACAACGTCATCAAAGCATACCATATCATCACCTGTTTTACAAAATGGCTTTCCTTAAAACAGAGTTGCCTACTTTGTTGAGTAATCCAAAGTAAATGGTGGTTCTTTTGGTAAATGGTTGCACAGTTAAAGAACTTTGGACAATTCATTCATTCAAAACAACAATTCATTCAAAGGTCTTCTTTCTGAGGTATACTTAAGGCTAAACTTACTCTAGTCTCTAAAAGCTCTGATTTCTATTAACAATAGAATTTTTTCAAAGATTGCCATTAAGGACCAAGATCCAGAAGAGAATATTTAGATATTTGTTATCTGTGTTAAATGTTACAGTAGTTTCTGAAAGGAAAAAGATCTCTGTATTCCTCCTACTAAGTGAAAAAAATGGTAGAAACAACCCTGCTTAAAAGAAAAAAATGTTCTGGAAAGCAATATATACTGAAGAAGAGAATTCTGGCTTACTTCTAGTAGGTTGATTCTATAACTGAAGATTTACATTTTTAGGGCCCAGTTATCTATTCCAACAATGTAGATGAGTAATAAACCAAATGAGGTCAGTAGATTACCCCTAGGTATGTATATGTACAACAGAGAGTGGAATTTTGGTTCAAACTTGGCTGAATTGAAGTAAATATTATTCTGCTGACAGATCTGCCAGCATGACAAAATCACAAAATTAATAAATAATAAAAATTAGAAAATATTCTTTTTTAAGATAAAAATGGGAAGGAGGAGTGAAATAGTATAGGAAAATAACTGGCTCATTCATCTTAGGTTGATCTATAAACCACGGCATTTAGTGATCTCTACCACAATGCACATTTGCAGAGATGAAAGTCAAATATATTCTAACTCCTTTTTTTTTTTTCCTTCTCACATTTGTTCATTTTTTCTTCTTTTTCAGGATCATGAGAGTAGAAATGTTTGGTCTGCATTATGAGACAGATGCCTTTCATAGGACAAGAAAGGAAATTTTCCTGATCATCCATTTTCTGATTTCTGAGCCATTTTCCATTCTACTAAATTGCTTAATATTCCCTGTAGCTGGACCTGTGACCTGGAATCTTTATGCAAGATTAATGGGAAAGCAAATGGGAATTAGTATCTGGGCGGGTTGCTGCACAACTCTTGCTTTTATCTAGCACTCCACCTGCTTTTTTTTTACAATTATGCTTTCATTAGTTTCTGAAGCCAGCGATCCTAAAAGACCTTCCCATTTCTTCTCGTATCTTCCCTCCCCTCTTCCTCAATTCTCTGTGTCTCTTATCCCAAAATTATCAAACTCACTCTGCTTGTAACTGACATGCTGACAGGAAATTATTACACGTCATTACACTTCTTAAAACACAATTTACCCAGACTTCGCAAATTATCTTCAGCAAGTGTGAGGGGGTAATGGAAACTGTCTATTCCACTTACAGTTGTCACTCATGCTTTCTTCTGTACAATGAGCAATTTATGTTTTCTCTACCTCTAAAAACGGCTGTGCTTGAAATATGTAAAAGCAGCCTGTCATGGAAGAGGAAAATAAAACTCCTGCTCAAGTTCACTTATTTCATGTTGTTATGAAGCAGATCCATTTTCTACTGCAACTTCATTATCTCCCACCCAAACAGGGTGCAGGTCGATGTTTATTTTAGTGGGAGCAGACGTCCTCCTGACTTCTGGCCTGCCAATTGCAACCCACACTCGTAAAAGAAAAAAACATCTTATGTAGTACCCAAAATGACAATTCACAATCATAATTTGTCTATTCTTTGCCTGGCACTTTTATTCTTCTTTACAGATCTCTTCACTATGCGAAAGAATGGCTGTGGTATCTTGTTTTTTTCCCACTGTTGCTGCATCCTGTTTTTTTGTTTGTTTGTTTGTTTTTTCACTTCCAAATCTACTTCATCTTTACATTTTTTTTTTCCATTTTGCTTTATATATATTGAAACTACCAAATCTGATAATGAGTAGGTTTGTTATTTAAAAGACTAAGAAACAAACAAACAAACAAACAAAAAAATTGTGAAGAACTCTTGCCCTCAACTTGATCATATTGATTAGCTTCCAGGCGTTCTCCTGTCAGATTCATTCTGCCTCAATGTGAGAAGGATGATGAATTGTCTGCCTCGAAGAGGCGGAGAAAAAATGCTAAGCCTGGGTCTGGGAATTGGTTAAGTACTTCTGCGGAGCCTCAACCTCTCAATTGCTCTCAGCGACTTGGTCTCCTTGATTTATAAACTGGAGTGGTGATTAATGATCTTTTAAGTGGACAAGGCAGGCCAAATTTTCACAAATCGGACCACTCAAACATGACTACTACTTGTAGGAGAAGAATAACAGCCTTTACATAGAGGTAATTGAGACTGCTTCACAGGATTTGGTAGTCTGCTTTAGCAGAAATAAATCAGCCAAATGAGCCTGTTTTTGAAACTGGTACATCTCTCATCTCCTCAAGTCTGCATGTGAAGCTGAGTATGCAGTGGCTTAGCAGGCATAGTTTGGGTCAGAAAAGGGCATGCTGAGCAGCCCCTGTGTTCAGAGAGAAAAGAGCAGTACACCTGGGTCTTCTACTGCAGTTCCTTAGCGGAAAAGCTAAGCCGGATCTCACCTTTGTCCAAGTGTTAAGCTTCAAACAAACGGGGCCTGCCCTGCAGGTTAGGTGCTTAATTCCTCTCCCTTTCATACTTTTCTGTGCTTGTCTTGCTGCAACCTCCACCTGGTATGCCTGTAACTAACAGCCTGTCAGTGTGCATTTCATTCAGTTGCTTGTGGCCAGGTTTGCCACACTTCAAGGCAGAATGAGGCTCCCTACTTCCTCGGCTGCGTTGAACTAAAAATGTTTTAATGAAGGCTCAGAAGCTGGAAGCCTCAGGTCGTCCTGAATGCCCAGTGGTGATTAATTTAAGCAGACAGAAACACTGTCAGTAAGTGCTCTGCGTGCAGCATATTGTGTGATCCGCTCCTTTTCTCCAAAATTTGGCTCCTCAGGGTAAGTACTTAGTTTGTTCATCCTTAAGGCCAGCCCTGCAGACAAGTGATCTCCCTTAAATGGACTAGTGAATTTTATACTGACCTTAGTGATTGTCTGCAGTCTAAGACAGAAGTCTTTTCCTACTGTGCTTGTAAGACTGAAGACAGAGGTGGGGTGTGGGGGGGGGCTCAATAACAGCATAATGAATATTTATCAAGGAAATTATAATTGAACTCCTCAGTAAATAAAGGGGAATGGATAGAGCAGTTTAGTGATATGTGGTAAAAGGATCGATAATGTAAAGCTAACTTCTGGAAAGGAAAGAGCTGGCATCCTTCCCTAGGGAAGATTTCTGAAGGAGTTTCAATCTGGTATCCCCTCCAGGGAAAACTCCATTGTATCTGAAAGGGGAAAGTCACAAATCTGTTTTCTGAAGCTCAGTTATAACAAACAAACAGAGCCGTTTGCTGGGAGATTGGTAATATCTTTTCCCGTAACCTTCCCAAAGCAGAAGAGTTGCAGCTAAAGTAATGAATTATCCCCAGACTCAAGCTAGCTATGGATAACATAGTCTGTTTCCAGGAGTTCTGCGACTGTGGACTTTTATAAAACTAGCCCTAAATTGCAGTTTCTCATAAGAGGACTAGAGAGAAGGTTAAAAAACAACACTACAAAATTCTCTCTAGAGGAACTATCCTGTCTCTTTTGCAATTACTATAAAGTTGCCTTTAATGGAAAGCATGTGGAAATCAAAGGACTTAGAGCTCTGTACCCTATTACCTCCTTGAAGATGATTGTCCTGCTTTGCTGTGTTTTCTTTCGCTGCTGTAAAATATGTATATAAGAGCATAAGACTCACAGAGTTACTGTGATAAGAAATTTCAGATATCTGGATATCTCAGATGTAAGAGCGGAAGATTATATCCAGTCATCCATCCATCTACATATATAGCTATATAAATATACACATATACATCTCTTCTCAGATGGTCGCAGTGTCTCCTCTGAAGTATTTGAACTCTTTCTTCTGATGATATCAGTTTTGTGACTAGTGGTTTAATCATTATTTAAAATTTTTTTCTTCTTTTCATTGTAGGACAGCAAAAGAGTGGGATGCAAAAGATAATTCAGTGAAGAGATCCCATTCAAATTGAAATCCCTATGCCTTACTTGTCCTTTTTGTGATACCTATTTGGCTATAAATGGAAGTAGTTTCTGATGGAGAGAAGAAAATTATTAGAAAGGCATGTATTGTTATTCCTATTCAATCACATTCACACCAAGATAATCTGTTTCATCAGTATTTTTTAAAATTTTTATTCAGATAAACTATTGAGGACTCCTGCTAATACTTTATGCACTAAGGCATGCCTAACTCTGTGGCCCAACTAGATAGCTTTTTGATAATTACTTAATTGTGTGAATTGCATTTATTTATGCATTCAGATTCTTTTCACTCTTGAAATTATCCTGTTCTCACACAATTATCCTCTTTCAAAAGTTATTCATTAATAGTCAATAGCCAAATCATATACAATTATATACAATAGTTGTGTAGCAGAAGTTTTGGGAAAATCCTAATACAGATATCCTGTTCCAGGACATTGAGCTAGACTGTAAAACTAGAACTAGAACATTCATCCATACGTGTTTGCATATATGTAAGTGTGGACTTTAAAGGCAGTTGTTCAGTGGACATTTGAATATAGCTAATCACTTCATTTGGGGGTCATATGCACCCAAAGGAAAGCAAAAAGCAGAGTAATCTTCATTAGTGATGCTTTGTCTTTCAACCTACTGCATAGCATGCTATAAATCTTTTTCATTTTGATACTAGCTGGAGAAAAATAACTGCCCCCATGGTGATAAAAAAACAGAGTACACCATGTCAAGAATAAAGCAAGGGAGTAACTGTGGCTTCCAGATGACTTATAAAAGCATTTTTGGACTCAGATTCTAGCTGGATAGTGCCAATGGTTTCATTAGAATGTGAAGCCATGTTTCCTGATCCTTTCTTGGGAAAACAAAACAAAACGAAAACTCTTTCGTAACACTTCTGTCATATTCCAGGCAGCCATTTTTAGTCCCGTTCTTATTTTTCTAGAATCTGACAATGTCTTATCTGCTTCTGAAAAGGAAATATGGAGCTGGACCTCCTCAATGGGCAGCTTCTTGTATATATCATACAAGCAGCATACATGCATCATCCCATACTGCCTAAAAATACAGTGTATATGTGTGTGTGTGTGTGTCTGTGTATGTTGCAGGCTTGTATAGAAGTGAAAAGACCTACCTGATAAATCTGACAGCAGGCTGTCTGAATTTTTACAGATCTAAAAAATTATTTTCTTCACCAAATGAGTTGCAGCCAGATGGAAGTAACTCTGTTTTGAAATTCTTCTTAATAATATAATCATTGAACTAAAAAAGAGGACTCTTCGGATGTGAATGACCTGTCCAGTTTCAGTATGGATGAATGGGAGATGATTCCAAATAAAAATATGGGAGCTCAAAACAAAAATAAACCAACAGTGAACAAATAAACAGAAAAGAAACAGAAAAAGAAAACACAGCACAAAACAAAAGACTTCAAAGAATTTCCTAGAGATGATAAAATGAATTTTATTTAAATACAGATAGATTAAATTCACAAAATGTGAATAGGATAGAGTGAGGTAAAGGCTGTTAAAATAATATTTCCAGTCAAGAAACAATGTGTTTTATTTAAATATTCTTATATTTGGTGGCAATCAGCTCAACAAATGGATAAAAAGATGGGACAAACAGCAAACAATGTAGATCAGGCATTCTGAAGAAAAGACTGGTAGAGAAAGCCAATACTGCTGTGGAGCATCCATCAGTGATGCCTCTAAACTGACATGAGGTAAATCAAATATGACATCTATACTTTACCATTTACAAGAAAATGTCAAGGGAAATGGTGGACAACCTCCTTTTTGCTTTCTTTATAGAAGTTATACATTAACCAAATCAACCTGTTAGGTTAAATACAAGGAATACAAGGTCATACAAAGAAAAGAGTATTATTCCACGTATTTGCTGATGATCTGTGCTAAGAATAAATCATCTAATGTTTGTCATTTGGTTTGGAAATTGATGTCTTCCTATGGGCCCATTGGAGGGAATCTGGGCGATAGTCTCTGTCATTAATTGTCTGCTGACTTCCACGTCAAAGTAGGTTTAGGCTTGATTTCCATCTGTAGTGCTAGGGAGTTTGTTCTTGTCTTTATAAAATTTATCTTCATAAGAATTATTTATAAAATTTGTTTTAATTCTGTCAAATATATGTAATGAAACATACCCTCTTATACTTTTTTACATTCTGATCCATCTCTAACCTCCTTTCTACTGTAAATATTTCACTTTTCATCTGGGAGTTTCAATGAATGCAGGACTGTAAATGATGACCTCTTCATCCAGATTCTTGAATTTAAAGCTCAAATCTAACTTTGTGTGTTGCAGTCTAACACTGCAGAAGGCAGCACAACACTGATATTTTTCATATGAAAAAATCCCACTATCAGCCATTTGCACACTGTCCTAAGTCCTTTTCCTTTCTCAGAATTTTCACTATTTATAAATATAGAGCCATTTACTATGTCTTGAAAAGCAAGTCAGCACACACAAGAACAATAACTGCATTTTATAGCACAAAATCCAACTCTTTAGTGCAACTGGCTTCTAGCTTTATACAACCATTTATTAAGATCCCACATCTGCCACAGAGAGCATATGCTTAGAAAAACTGTTATACTGTCATGGCCTAAGTTTATTTTGCTATGGGTTGTTTCATCTCCAACCAGTTGCACTATTGATTTCTCTCAGTGGATTAATTATCAATGGCAGTTTCAGTCTTCCTTGCAATGGGCGGAAGGAAAAATGATGTTTTTATTTCAAGGAGGTCTATTGACAATTGTGCCTGGGCTTCCCCTGGGTCTTAAAGTCAATGAAGTTAGAAGAACCATGTCATGAAAGTACTGTGCATGAAATTATTTATTTTATCTATGGAGGTAGTATCGTGTGCATGCAATGATGAGCCTTCAATTTGCAAAACCTGTCTTCATATGTTTTTCTATGATATTGTAATTTTAAAAGCAACTCTGAAATGGAAAAAAATATTGAATGATAGGGCAGCATACAAAAAGAAGCATGATTTATTCCAAGTAGTAGCAAACCTATCTAAATGTTTAATTTGAATTGAGAGATTCTGTTTCTTTTAAATAGACCATCACAGTTAAGAGCACTAAGCTCAGCATAGAAAGATAATCCAAGCATGTTTTGTTGCCAACTTGCCCTGTGCATGTGTATATAAAACATTAAGGTAATGTAAAAAATCAAAAGCGTTAATGAATTAATTTTTTTCCCCCCTTGCTTTTTGCCAAACAACATATAAATATATACTACCCAGTTATAAATATATACACAGCTATTCATAAAATATATTCTATAGATCATATATTTATGTATGTATTATGTTTTACATATAACTATTCTAAGTTAGCATAATCACAATGCATAGATAGTCATCTGCTCATTATTACTTTGAAAAGTGTTTTAAATGATCTATTAAAGTTCTATTTCAAATTTAACTTTGTTACTACATAAACAAGATGTGAAAAGAGTGGCAAAGAATATTTTATTGTTTTCATTCATTGTTTTGTCTTTAAAAACAGTTCTAGCTGCTCTGCAGATTTCTACTGCAGGTTACAAGACTGATGATGCAAATTTCCACAAAATAATGCAAGATGATTGGGATACACCATCCAGAATGTTGCAAAGAAAATGATATAGACTGATTTCAATATCTGATTCTTCTAAGCTGAAGACTAATTATTTTACTGAGATTATTTTCTAGCTATGTAGGCTAATTGGTTTGTATATCTGGAATACACTCTTATCATTTTTGTTACTTTCAGGATATAAGCTGGTTTTGCAGGAGTGCAACTGAGAAAGATATATTTACTCACTGAAGAGCTAATTTGATAAGGAATCAAGAGTGAATACAAAACTTAGTGATAACATTTACAGCAACACTGTTGAATTTAATCTGTAAATTTGAAAAGCTTGCAAAATGTTTCCCTCGGCTGTTTGATCCCTCAGCCTTCTGCAGAGGTAAACAAAGAGGGAAAACATCATTTAAATATCTTCCTTATCTCCAGCACTTACAACATGGGTATTTCTCTAATCACCATAGCCCAAGGTACCACAAAAACCTGGGAAGACCTCTCCTAAACCTGACTAATCAAACCACATTAAAGAGGCAGGTGGGTGGCTGGTGGCAGTGGCTTCTGTGGATTTTTAGAAAAATGACTTTATTTGGTATCCTCCTGATCCATTTCCAACGAGAGATTCTGATCAGCCACCGCACAGCTATGCTATAGTTCCTATGCAGTAACTTTGCAAGCATTTTTGTTTCAGTGGTCACTAATTCTCAGCAGCTGTGTAAGTAGCCATATAATTTTACCTATGTTAAACACAAACATAATGAGGCGATTTGTTGAGAACAGATCTATTGCGGAAGTTCCAAGCAAATAGGATTATTTTTAAAGTAGATGTGAACACCCTTTCTCTTCAGAGGAATCTATTTCTTGTTCTCTAGCCAGATGCCCTAAATCTTTGGAGCAGTTGTAGAACAACAGCTAAGGAGAGAGCTTCACTTTTAAAAATATTTTGTGCAAGGAAGCTAATGGCATCAATTCTTCATCAGAATTGCAATTTCAGTGAAAAAAGTTTGTTGTTGAAAATTAGTCCCACTGGAAAGGGTCTGCAGTTCTTAGCCTTTCTTTCGGCCAAATACATGATTTTTGAAAACATGCTTTGAAGACTATAAATACAATTTTAATTGATTAAAAAATTGGAAGATTTAGACAGTTGAAAGTACTAACTGACTAGTGTCCATCTGTATATGCCTTCTTTACAGTAAATGCAAGGACAAATATGATTAATTTAATAAACATATGTATTGAAAAAGCCACATAAAAATTAACATCAGTATGTTGTAATAAACAAAACAAAACAAAATAAAAAAAAAAAAACAGACCACAGTAAAGCTGAAGAGTGAAGCAGATGTACTTTTTAATTCCTGACCAAGGCAGGACCACAACAGTGCTGGGGTTGTCTTAGCACATCAGGAATTCCTTAAAAACTGTAGCATGTATGTTTGTTTAGATATTACCATTCAGCATTCTGTTTCTTCCCTTGCAATTAAAATACCTGATGTAGAAATTAATCACATGTATTTACCACAGAAGTGGTTCACAAAGAGGCTTCTTTGGAGTTCTAAACACAACCCACATGGCCACATGTGCTGCCTTTCTGTGCTGGCTGGAGAACAAAAACGTGGAGTTCCGGCATTGTCACTTTTCTCTCTCTGTTACAGGCATATCCTTTATGCTTGAAAGCCAGGATATAGATGCCTTTGGGATCTTTTATTTCTTTATTTATAAGCTTATTTTCAGATAAGGCTAGATAATTATTTTCAGATAAGGTTCCCAGAAGTTTCCATTAACTGTTCAGTTCTGAGGAAATGCTGTGGATTTGTCTATGTTTTAGACTTTCATACCATAATTACTCATTTTTATATGTAACAGCCCATATGTAAGTGTGCAATATATAAAAATATGGTCTCTATCTTCAAAGAACCTTCATGAAAAAAGATGAAAGAAAGCAAAGTACATTTTTGCCTAGTGCGGAAACACATAGTAGAGATCAACCTAAAATTGACATCTATCGATGCAGAGTAATCTAGACATAAAAGTTTATGTTGAAATGAGGTGCATATTGTCTACACAAGAAAGTATAGGTAAATATATATACTGTTAAACTGAAGCATGATAGATATTGGAAAGAAACTAAACAGTGTACATGCTGCAAACTGAGTTCTGTAATTAAACATCTGATCTAAGAATTTTAGAGAAATACTATTATCAAAGACCATAAAATAATCATAATTGTAATCTGAGCATCCCATATTAAAAAAGAGAGAGAAAAAAAGATAGATTTTTCCAGTAATGCTCGTGAACAGTTACATATATAAGTAGTCAGACTGCTACATGGGCTACACAGTATTTCTGAAACAATTATGCTGCCTTTTTGCAGCTATATTATGAACTTCAGTATTTCAGTGCAAACTTCAGATACTACAATACTTAAAAGAGACAGCACAAAAAATGCAATCTGTTCTATTGCTTTAAAATTCTAGAGGGAGAAGTGTGTGCAAACAAATGCCATATATAAAAACAAAAACAACAACAAAAAGTTGCATTTTTAAGACAAAGTATTTAGAGTTTTTTCAGCATTCCAGCAAGGATAGATGCAACAAAGGACATCTGTATTACATTTTGAAAAGATCTGCAATCACCGATAACACTGGGGTACAGATGTACTGAAAGTGTGTGGCCTCATCTCAGATGGAAGTTGGTGCACATGGATCTGCAAATGGAAACCCCTTCCCTTCCCTTCCCTTCCCTTCCCTTCCCTTCCCTTCCCTTCCCTTCCCTTCCCTTCCCTTCCCTTCCCTTCCCTTCCCTCCCCTCTCC
>VWPW01015957.1:455872-497706 GCA_013389825.1 Crypturellus undulatus | reverse complement strand
GCCCTTCCCTTCCCTTCCCTTCCCTTTATTGAATTTGGACTGCAAAAGGCCATATGACACATCCCGATCCCAAGTTGGCAAGATGAATTCCACACCCCTAACCTTCACTCCTATAGCTCCTGTACATAAAGACCAATTATGCAGATGAGAAGAATTTCACCCAGAATAAATTGCATGTTCTATCTGATTATGGGTAATAGATTATTCCAGACCTATACTGTCCTCAGGTGGAATTCAAGGGTGCTTTAAAACATCAAGGAGTATATTCATAACTATTATCCTCTTAACCCTTTGATGTGAAAAGATTGCTATAAAATTTACTAAATTCATCTAAAACGGCTTTTCAATCTCCAGTCACTTTGTTCTCTGCATTAATAATACTAGGACTAATCCTGCATGACTTGTGAGATTTAAGATGAGTAGCTAATAGCTTTTGAATCAAGAGTGCCTTTCAAGGGTACCTCTAAGTACTGTCTAAAACTGTGCACGTGCAATTTGTCTTATCCAAATTGGTGTATATTGAGAAAGCTAGGTAACCTATATACAAGCTGCATTTTCATCCAAGATATATGTAGACCATGATCTTCCTAACTCATATATGCAAATATAGTCTGAAGATTAACGGTGGATTTTTTTTTTTTCATATAGAATATCATTAGTTTTGAAAACTTAGCCCTATTTATCCAAGTAGGAACTGTAGGGGTTTGATTACTCTTTCTCTGGTCTTGAATCATGGTTATTTTTTGCTTTTCTCCTGGTTCCAGAACTTTTTCAGCATCACACTAGTTTAAGGCCAACACCCTAGGACTGACATTCTTTCTCTTCCTGTTCTCCATACCTCATCCATTGCCCTTTGGCTTTCAGACACAAAACAGAGTCAGAGACACCAGTCAGTGGATACAGCTACAGACATAGTGGTTGCATGGGTCTTTCTGTCTTCAGAGACTATTTCAATTTTTTTATTATGATGACTCTCTGCTATATCTAATATTTTTCCTTCAGAGTCCCTGCATCCAAAGTTCATTCTTACTTGAATCATTTGCTTTTCTTCTCCCCTGTTCTGACTCCTTCAATTTCAATATTATCTTTTTATCCTCACTTCATGTAAGCCAAATTAACCTTCTATATCTGTCTTTGACCTTCTTCCCTATCTTCCATCCTCCCTCTTTCTCTCTAAAAAAGGGGAGAGTCTTCCCCATCTAAAAAAAGTATAATGGTATATTCTGCCACTTCTTTCCTATTTGCTTAGAGGATTAGCTTTTCAGAACAAAGACTGCCTACAACTCTGTCTGCATACAGTGCCCAGCACAAGAGGACCACAACTGAGAATGTATCAACAGCCCCAAGAGATTCTCTACAATCACATAACTAGAACATTTTCAAATTTTATTGTAAATGAAATAATCCTATTTTCATGAACAGAAACAAACCAAAATTTCAGAAAGTTGTGGGGTTTTTTTGTTTGTTTTCCCGTCTATCCATACTGATGAAATCACAACCTATTCAAGATACTATGTGGTCTATGTGTGATCTTGGAAGGCCATATGGGACACTAGTCCTATTTGTCCAAGTATAATAATTTGGGCATTTAAATGTTACCTGATAGATATTTGTCTGTTACATGGCTACTTCAGGTGTAAGAAAAAACACTGTCACCAAAGGCCTTTAAGATCAAAAGTCTCTGTATGCTGAGCTGGCCATTTAGAAACAAAGAATGGAACACCAGTATGATGCATCCTCTTTTTTTCTTTCTTTCTTTTTTTCTTTTTTTCTTTTTTTCTTTGATAATGCAATGAATTGTCTAGTTTGGAGCAAAATAAAGTACCTTTACTGTCTCCATCAAGGTAGGATGAAAGGAGAAAATAAAAACACTCCACTTTTTGGCAGTTAAAAAAAATATTACTGTGTCTGTGGCCAAACCTTCCAGCACCCAGGAGAGTAAGATTCCCTATATTGTAAAGGGGAAAGGAGGATTTCTCATGTATGTTGCTGTTGCAGTATCCAGAACTAATTACATAAACCATAAGGGCCAATAAAACTATCATCTTTCCTTTTATTTTACTCTTGTTTGAACTCAGCTTGTGCCAAAAGCCCATGAAACTACTTTGAGAAGGAGGTTGGCCAAGAGGATCTCTAGAGTCTCCTTCCAACCTAATCTTTTCTATGATCCTTTCTTTAGGATCAAACCTTGAGAAACACTGTTGCATATGTAACTGTGACTCGTTTACAAAGCCCAGATGCACCCCCAAGTCAAGTCCCACCTTTATTTGGAAAAAAGCACTGAGGACACTCCTTTTTCTTTCCTCCGTGTTTCCCTTTCTCCTTGTTATCTCTCCTTCCCCCATAGCCCATGAACCCATGGTTTGTGGACAGTCAGAAAGGGTGCCTGCTCTGGGCAGATCTCTGTCATAGATGATAAGGAGACCTTGATCTGACCCAGATGATCAGGAGATGGCAGAGCACTGCACCTGCAACTTGACTGAAGTGCATAGTGATCCCCAACAAGTAAGAGGGGAGAGCTAAGCTCCTTTATGTCTTGGAAAATGTGTAATATCCCACAAAAGGTCCAGAGTATACTGTCTTCAGAGTATACAGAGAAACAGTGATAACTGTGGAACTCAGCTTATGAAGATTGTTAAGGAAGAAACCATTTTCTGAGCCTTTTCTTAGGAGTATTTGAAAGCAACTGTGAACAGAAAAAAATGCCTCAAAGCAAAGCAACAATTCTGTGAACAATCATCAAACTATACATTTAGAAAATCTTGAAGAGTAGAATTTATGAGCAGTGAAAAAAATATATTATAAAACTACATTTTACTCAAAACACAGAAGATGTTAAAAACTGGCAAATTGATTTTAAGATCAGTAGGAGGGATAATACATATTGGTTTTATTGAGTGACTTCAGCAAAACTCACAATATGTCTAGGCATGTTTGCATGCTGTCAGTCTTAAGCAGGGGTTGATTTCCTAGTGAGGCTTGTGTGGCTGTGGCTTCAACGTCAACACTGCTTCAGGCTCTGTGTTTTCTCAGACCTTTGGTGGTATAGCCACACGTGCCTACTCACCCCTGCTTACTGCAAAAGTCCTGTCAAGAGGTACCTAGCAGTTTTCTTATTCATGCAGGGAAAACACAGGTTCATGATACCAGTAAAGTTCGGTTTTGTGGATACTACTGGATGCTCTGCTGTTCAATGAGATACTACTGTATTCAGGCAAGTAAGCCTACAATGGTTTATACCATCTGAGGATATGACACAGAAATACCAATAGCCTTTGCCAAGTTATTTTTGCTAGTAAAATTGTACTACCCAGAAATAACTTGTTAAAACTAAACGTGTCACTTCTCCATGTTTTCCAGTGGATTAAGGGCTGACAAATACTCCTTGCTTTAGAGAATGTCCTGTTGTTTTAAAATAATCTTCCACAGAAAAGTTTCTCTTTATTACTCATATATACCTCTTTATAACTGTAAAGACAATTCACTTCTTACAATTATATATATTTACTCCAAACACAAACATACATTTGTATTAATCTACTATATTTTCACTCCCCTAAATAGTGTTTTACTATTTTACTGTAATTCTTTCTCCACAAAAAAGTAAAAAGAAAGTGCTAAGTAGTGCAGTCGACAAAAACAAAGTTGGTAGGATTCTTCAAAGCTATTTTTTTCTATCGAATAATGATTTTTTATGAAAACAGTTATTGTATAGCTTTTAGTCTTGTATGTCTCTGATTTGTCATTCTTTTACATTTTTCTTCATTTTCTGGCTCTATATGTTATGATTGGAGTATTTTATGGTTTTGCAATTGTTTGCTTGTGTTGGTGTCCAAATTTCTCAAGCCTATGATTTCCTGAAAGTAACTAACTAATGATACATTTTAATTAATGTCAGTTTTATAACACTTTAACTCTGCCTGATGGATATAAGTTAAAAATCAATCACTGTCTCTTAATTCTGAAGTCAATCCTAGAATATATGAAATGAAACATCACAAAAACCACTTATGTGGAATATATAAACTGATGGGAAGCTGTTTGATTTATTATATAACAAATAAGATCTGCATGATAGTTTCCTGATGGTTTATGAGCCTATGAAATCTTTCTAATGAAGGTTATTCTTGAACTCATAAAATATCATATTCCAGTCTGTACCCTATCATCAGCCTGTAAAGCTGGACTTGGATTGATAAACATACTAATTGTAAAAATAATTCTTATGTTGATGCTCTTTGAACAGAAACTATAAAAATGGCGGTAACTTCTGCCACAACATATTTGCAAGAAGCAGGAAGCTTGACCGCTTCTTTTCATTTATGTTTTTACTTAAAGCATAGCATGAAGAAAAGACTCCACAGAGCTTTTTACACATAATTATTTCAGATCAGTTGCATCACTGTTTCCTCAAAAACATTGTTTTTGTTTGTGAGTAAACATGAATTTTGAGTTTACTTTTCATCTTGTTCCCCCAAAATAGGCAAAACAATGAAAGTCAATAAATTAGATATGCCAAGCATATGTGTTGACACTGCAATTATTTTCTTCTCTGGATAATGAGTTATACAGGAGAGAAGGAATTTATTTTAAAATTTCTGAATAATTGGGGATTAATTTAGTCTGTAAGTCTCTATTGCTTTTGTGAGAAGCTAGGTTTGCCTGAACAGTGGCAATTTGGGTTAGGAGTCAAGATGCAAGGTAATATCAGACAGCACTGCATTAATAAAAATTACTCTGGAAGAGACCCAAGCGGATCACAAGCTTACTTGCCTTTTCAGTTGAGAAACCCTAACAGCTTGCTGAGAGACAGTGGATTCTCTAGCCACCTCTCAGCTGTAACTGATTTGTTCATTGATTCAGTGGAAACTTCTCCTGGCAATGTCAGAGGACATTAGCACTTCTATATTTATTCTAGCCATGATTGTTCTTTATAAACATTGATTTGTGCTGTATAGTTTTTCGTATTTTTCAAGATCATATTGGACTAATAGAGCTAGGCTTCTATTTCCATATCAAGTCCCATATAAAGAAAGCATTTTAGCCTGTGTTTAAATTCAACCCTATTGAAAACAGTGTATATGTATGTTTTTAATGTAGAAATGCCCCAGTAGGGATGCTTTCCTGAGTGGGAGCTTTAATCTCTACCAAGTATTTAGCAGAGTTCAAAACAGGATGAACATGTGTCACTTATTTTGCAACCATAATTTGCATAATAAAGGATAGACAGACAAAAGAAATGACTTAAATGGGATAGCTGAATAATTGAAATTGCTCCTTAGTGTGCAGAAGGGAGAAAGTACACATGAAAGAACTTTTTGGATCTCTAAAAAAATAAGGATCACATGAATAATCAGCTGACTATATTATTTGCTTATTATATACTGCATATTTTCAGAAATGCATTCACATGTGTTCATAAACTTTATTGTACTTCTACAGATCAATCAGGAGCCTTCTGCATGGAAAAGAAAGGGTTTTATCAATTAAGTATTATTTTCCATTTCCTTATCCTGTGGCTACTAAACATCAACAATTTCTGCTTTGGTATAGCATCACCAGGACGACTGATTTTGCATGTCATCTTGATATGAAGACATTTAAATATAAACCCCCCCACACACTTTTGCAAAAATAAGCAACTTTATTCTTTATATATTCTTCATATACATTCTTCAAATGTATATGTATTCAAATGTATATATTCTTCAAATACAAATTTGAAGGTGCCTCACATCTCTTTTCAGATGAAAACCGCATATTTTCCTTCATCATTTTTATTGATGTTATAATGCTTAGAACCATATACACAGCAAGCACCATGATAAAAATATGTCAATATAAGTGCATATACATATGCACTTATAGGATGGGAAATGACAAGATCTAGGTTTCCGAGATAACTCTAAATCTCTGAGTATAAGTAGATACTCATTACAAGGTTATCTGGATCCAGTGGATCCTTGGTACATGAAGTGGGTAGAACAGATGGTGCTTGGTTAGGGAGAAACTGGTCAGTAATTGGTATTCAGTATTTTTCAAAGTCTCAAACCGAGCCATACCCATTTTCATAAGAAAAGTGTTTATCTGTTTCCATACATATTTATGTCTAACACTTTAGGCACTCAATTGCCTCTTGCTTCTGGGATGCTGTAGACATCTCAGTGCTGGCATTGTCACCAACTACCACATGCAGAGGACATTAAACTTTGGTACTGCAGAGATCCCCATTTAAGCATGAAAAAGGGCTTTTGGGCTGCTTTGGGGAATGCCTGTTTCACAAGTGGAATGTCATGTTTTGGGTATGCTCAAGATACATTAAAAAAAAAAAAAGAAAAACGGAACAAAACAAAACAAAAACTGCCAGTCAATTAGGAGATGATGCTTGTGCATCTTCTGTTGTGGGCAAGTCTCACTTGTGATTTTCAGGACTAAAAGTTGGATCCTAGTTGGTCTAGGAAAGGTCTGAGACTTAGTCTGCTAGACCTGCGCTAAAGAAACTGATTTCTGATCCAGTAAATAGTGGTTTAGTGCAAAAATGAGATCAAGGAAACTGGGGCGTAGGGATACTCCAAGGAGTTAAGTTGCCCAGTCCCTAATGCTGAGAGATACTTACGACAAGAAGAGGAAGGCCAAAGAAAGATCACCAAAAATGGAGGTCCAACCCTAGGATTGGATGGGGCTTTTAGTGAAATTGTGACTCAAGTGGCAACAAGCCAAACAGCCTCTGCTGTTCCCTCTGGAGTTCAGCTACTGCCTAGAGAAAGGAACTGTTTGTGTCAACCTCTTCTCATGTTACAGTAAGATCAGAAAGGAGGACAGCACTGGTATTTAAGTTATTCTGTCTTGGTTGATAAGTAGCACACACCATAAGGTGTTCGAGGCACTTATAGGCAGGAAAGGGTTTAACATTTTGGGATGAAGAACAAATTTTAGAGAAAGCTGTGTGCGATGATATTCACAAACGCATATTCAACCCACAGTGGATGCTTTGTTTTCTCACAGAATAGACTGTCACTCTATTCTGTTCTCCATAATAGCACTATATTGTACTATTCTATGGTATGTTATTTTGTGTAAGTCACGTTAATCCTCACCCCGAAGACACAATACACTGTGCCCCATTACTCATATGGGGGTGTCTGTTATTGACAAATTATATTCTTTATCTTCTTAGGAAAATACTTTAACCTAAACAAAGCCCTCTACCTGTTTCATCATCTTTCCCTCTTCCATTTTCTTTCAGTTCTCCTCTCTTTCTGCCCCAGATATATGTAAAGGTCATACACCTTTTTATTGTAAAATGAATGAATCTTGGTACAATGTAATCCTGAATCTGGAATCTTGACCCCGTTGTTTTATGAGATCTGAGGCCTCTTTTCAGGTCTGGTTTTCCACTGACTTCTTTGACACGCTTCACTAGACCTAATAGCTCCCTATTACCAGTTACAATTTAGCATCTGAGCCAGGAGCTGGAGGAAAAAGAGAAAAAGGAGTGTAAATTATACGGAGTTGCGGTGAACAAAGGTTTTATTTCTCCTGAGCACAACCCTTTGATAGGAAAACGGGGGAGACAAATGTGTTACTAATTTAATTAAGTGGTATGAGATGGCAAGGTCCACAGATGCCATTTAGGGCTGGATTAATCAAGAGCAGGTGATGAAAATGAATAGTCACACATAATGTTAGCATTTTTAACAATCCGACACAGTCTAATGGAATCAAGTGCTATTTAACAACAGGGCTCAGTTTTGCTTGCTAATCCAAATTTATCTACACTTTGTCTGCTCACCCTGCACATTCATGTGGATCAAGAACCCTGTTCTCTGTACTTCTCATTAATTTTCTAGGACATTTTTAGTTATTTAACATTTAGCACAACATGATTATTTCCCCTTGTGCCACACATGGAAAGAAGCATAGTGAGGGCTGTGAAAGCACTGGATTCTTGCTGCTGAATAAATTTTACACAGAGAAGTTAAACACCTCTCAGAAACAGAAACACAAATCTGAAACATTTCTCTTCCTCCTTACATTCCATGGTAAAAATAGAAAAAAAATCCTGATTCATTGTTTTCCTATCAAACCAAAACATGAAAATATTTTTGTTATTTTGCAAACATCTTCAGCTCCTTAACACATTTCTTTCAATGTGGCTTTATCTTTCCAAACAATAGCTGAAGATAATAAAATTTGAGCCTACAAACAGTGAAAGAGTTGTTAGATGAAGATCAAAATCTATTGCAGTTGGTAAGCAAATTTCCCGGCATATTAATCCTTACTTTCCCAATTAACAGTTTTCGGCTAGAATATTTTTTCTATTTTTAATTTAACTGACTGCAGAGGCCTACAATGTAACCTTGCAAGTCTGAACTGTGTTCAGTCTGATTTTCACACCTGCAAACGTGTTGTGAATTCTGAAAATACTCTAGCTTTGCAGAGCAGTGGCCAACTAGTTCATTCCTCAATGCTTCTGTCAGCCTTTGACAGAGAAGAGTGTGCAGGAAAGTGGTATAACATCTGTTTTTCATCCACTTGTGGGGAGGGGGCATAAAGACTGTCACCTATGGAAGGGCCCTGAAAGCTTTATAGCCTATTACTTCTTTATGTGGTGCCATAAAAGTAAACCAAGTTCTGTCCAACACAAGACTGACAGAGTATTTTGCAGTACTGCCAGGTTTCAAAGTTCCCTTACCCTTTTAATGGATTTATTGCACTTCAGAATGCAATTTCCCATTAGTTGTTATCAGGAGCTTTGTCAAAAAATACTATCACAGGGAGAGTACTTCATCTAAACTACTCTGTAAGGTGCTGGACTCTTTGTTGCATTCATAGTGCCTTGCCAAACTTGCTCTATAAGCCTCATGAAAACCAATTACAAAGAGACAATAACAGATATATGTAAAAGATACGTTGCTATTACTGTCATTCAATACTCCAATCTCTGGAGTCTGTTTAGAACAGCAGAACTAATTCTTATGTGCTGTCAAAATATCTCTGGTATTTACCAACTCTGAGGCTACAGTTTAGCAGTGAGAAAAGAAAAAAGGCAAGGCAAGGCAAAGGCAAGGCAAAGGCAAGGCACATATGCATTTTCTTTTAGTGAGCATCCTCAGGGTGATCTACCTGGCTCCTTGTTTTTTCAGGTGAATACCTACTTAGTCCAACTACACTGAGAGAGAATCTGATACCAGCAATACAAGGATACTTCTCATACCTCACAGAAAAAGTACCAAAAATGCTAAAGTCAATGTGTTTTTCATACCAATGTAGTTTTATATCAAAACAAACAAAAACACAGTAATCACAAACAATTTTGGATTTTTTTGCTAAGTGTTTCTGAAAATAACATCATGAGATCAAAAACCCTGGGAAACATCCTGCAATGCATTTTTTTAGCAGTACTGGATCAGGGATGTGAGAGGATTCTCCTAACGTGGGGATTGGAGGTTAGGAAAAGAACTGTAGCTCTCAGATGGTTAAGGCTCACAGCTTTGGATAATCACCTAAACTATTACTGATTTCAGTGCCTTCTTAATTCTTTTGCCCCTTGCTACAAAAATGACATCTTAAGTTGCTCCAGCTATACTTACCAAAGCTTGTCTGCAATACCCATGAACTTTGAAGTTGGTGCAGATGAAGTTACCACATCTTCCTGATCACCGTTGTCCCCAGCTGAGACATCACAATTTACAGAGCAAGTACTCAGAAACTCTTCCAGACTGCAAATAGCTGCAACTCCAGGATTTTACTTAGCTCATCACTCTTACTTTGCACTGCTGCAGACTAGATTATGGTCACACACAGTCATTGACATAGAGTAGAAAAATCTGAAACTGCCACAGCTGCTTTGCATGTATGCTGATGACTTGAGATTAAAAGTTTATCTAATCTCCTCCTGGGAAAATCATAAATGGGGAATACCCAAATGTAAATTATGTGATCTGCTAAAAAAAATCAACATAATGATCAAATAAAAGCAACATTATCATCAAATAAAAAAATCAACGAAAGAACAACCTCTCCTACTCCAACCAATCAACCAGGAAAGATGGTTTGGCTCTAAAAATTTCCTTCTAGAACTCATGGTTCAGTATTAGGATTTATGAGAAAGGAGGGACGAAGATTTGTTAGAATTGCTATAAACCTGCTGGGAGTTCAGGCTGTAGTGGAAAGAGAAGATGCTTTGAGTTTAGGGAAGTGGAAGAGATCATAGCAGTTATTTGGTGGCTCTTGCTCCAATCCATCCCCCGTTTCCCTCCCCCCTTTTTTTTCCTAGTGTTTATGCCTTCTCAAATATATTTACTTTTTGGAGATATGATCTTGCATAGTTTATCCCTATTTAAAGACAGGATTACAATTTGGGTAATATGTGGGCCTTTTAATTAAAATGTCAAGTAAAGTATTTAGAATACTTTTAAATTATGGAATAGTTCTATTTTGTAAATGAAAAAGTATAACCAGTAGTCTAATTACATTTTATATTAAAACCAGTGTTACATTGTAATAAAGTAAAAAAAAAAAGTTAAAAGAACTTCATTCTGAATTTATGTATATGTGTTCGAGATTAATCCTGTCAGTTAATTTAGGTTGAAGTACATATATATATTCTAATAAGCAGTTAAAATTAGTTCTGAGAGTTCTGAGAGTGCTCATTTGGCAACCATGAATATGCTCTAACGAAGTGTAATTAAGCCTTTCAGAAACCTTTTTATATGTGTACTTTGCCTGAATTCATAGGAATTTAGGGGCAGGTGCAAGGACACATGTAAGAGAAATGATTATAGTATCATAGAATTGCACAATCAAATTCCTTTAAAAGTGGTCTCACTCTCTGAAAAAGACAGGTAAGAAAGGGTAAGAAAGTTAGCATTTTCACAGTTTTAGTGATTATCTGTAGCTGTTTTATCTGGTTTAAGGATCTGCCAGTTATCACCAAACATAACCAGATCAGTGTGAAACAGGGTGAAAAACTGACAAAATGGTCAGGGAGTGGTTAATGGATCATACTTTACTTGGAAGCTCATGGTAAGTGGGGTGCTTCAAAGGTCTGTCCTAGAACCTGTCCTGTTTAACATATTTAGTAATGACTTTGTAGAGGTGATGGATTGCACTCCTCAAAATTGCTGGTCACACCAAATATAACACTGCTATTCAGATGCACCCAGAAAGGCAGACTTCATAAATGTTACTACTTATCTAGTACAGGATTAGTCAATGACCCTGAGTAAATGTAGTAGAACTTGCCTCTTGCTGAACTGCCCGGGTTCCACAGCTCCTATGGCTTTGGCTACTGTGTAGAGTGGGGAAGGCTGGCTATGAGGAGACTGCTGTGTTCCCACAGGGCAACCAGCATAATTACTCTAAGACTTCTACTGCTTTTTGGTTTTCCTTGTGAAGTAAGGTAGCTCTGCTAGCTCCCCTCAAAGATAAATGACTAAATAGCACAGTTCCTTCCCATTCCACACAGCAAGTGGGAAATTCATGGTGAATATACCTGATGTCTGCAAATATCAATGAATAGTAAACACAGATAAAATGATTATAGTAACATATACAGAAATTGCAGTAACATTTTGACATTCTGGAATTCATCTGGAATTGTCTTTTTATTATTTTAACCGTGCAGCCCTATCATTGCATCAGTTTTGGCCAAAACTGTTGTTGACTCATGAGACAAAAGATGAGCTCAAAATTCTCAAGAGATGCAACTCCTCCCTAGGATGAGGCCAGGCTGGACTGATCAGTTGCAGAAAGAAGGGATAAGCAACAGCTATTTATAGCAGTCCTTTTCTTTATTCATTTTCCTCACAAATGATTATTTCAAAAAGGAGTTGGACTGCAAATAGAGGCACCAAGGAAAGAATGGAGGAGTGACTGGAGATTCCCACCCTCATGTTGTGTAGAAGACATTGAAGAAAGCCATAGGAATCAAAGAATCAAAAAAGGGAAAACATGCCAGAGAGGGAAATGAATGAATGCTAATGCAGGAAAGAAATGGAGGAGGGATGACAAAGAAAAGGCTCTAAAAAGATAACTGAAGTAGGATGACACTGTAGATATTAGCATCACAGATTCATGATTTTTCTTCAACTGAAGATATCTTTCAGAAATGAGATCTACCTACTGGAACTGAACAAATCTCAAAATTGCCATCAATATATAATAACTGTATCCAGAATATCTTTTCCTATACATTCCTGGCTACCCCATCTTTTGTACATTTGATTTGTGGGCTGTTGATTTCAGGTATGTGTACCTGTTAAATTGCACATTATTCTGACAGTTATGTTTGATAATAAGCAAAGCAGTGCAGAGCTGCATCTAGGAAACACTACTGCAATACACTACAACTGAAAGCTTGTTTTAAGTAGTAAGAATAGAATGAAGGAAACACAGAATGGAGCTACTCCCTCTAGGTTCAATCCCTGGTTTTGGGAAGTCTAAAGGCAGTGAACTCTGGAGTCAGATACTTCACATCACCACTGGAATAGATCTTGCAAATATCAAGAAACTGAATACTCAGTGTGCGGCACACCTGGAGCGGGTGACAGGAACCAGTGTTGTCTTATGGGGTAAGCATTGATAGAGCTCACAAGTTTTCAACATCCTTTAAAAAACATAGTCACTAGAACTGTACACACTCTCCAGTATCAGTTTCATTAACACTGAGGTAAAATTTTCGTCTTCTCCTTAATTGTTTAATACACTTGTCCTAGTGTATTAAAGATCTGTACAGGGCAAAAAGGTGCTATACTGTGTGCATGCCACCAAAGTGCTCTTAATCATGTCAGGCTTTATTGATCTCTGTGCTTGTGTATTTTTAAATCAGTGGAGATCTGCCATAACAGTGGCAGAACACTCTGTTATCGCCCATGCTGAAAGGATGTGCCTTCTTCCTTGCAGAGACCTTGCTGAACAAGCCTTGATCAGTATGGGTGACAACTTCCAAGGAATATCTCTTCCTCTCCTTTTCACAGCTAAGACATACTACAGGCACAGGTAAGGGTACAGGTGCAGTCCCAAGGTTGTAAAAAAATTGGAAATAAAACTTGATTTCAAGTACAAACTACATTATCTACATAGACACACCAATAGTTCTGTAAGTATGCAGAGACAATCTGTCTTTGTACTCCTGTATGGCTTCATAGCATGTCTTTCTTCATAGTTAATTAAGAAGTGTATATAAATGTATTTGAGGCCTGCTAGGAATCAGTGGAGACACAGAAAATCCCGTTGAGGAGTTTTCTCTCATAGCTTTAGCAGTTGCATAATTATGCAATTGTTATGTTTCTTTGTTTAGCATGTTCACTGTGGTCTCATTAATCTGCACGGTGATTTCCACCAGTGTGATAAGACATTTTAGCTATGACATTCATACAGATAAATTGGTTATTTTAAAAGTCTCAGTGGGTGAAAGCTTATGGTTTTTATTTTAAAGTTTGTCACATGATCTCGCCGCATGACATCGCAAATCTCCCATCTCTGCTTTGTTGACCTATATGCATGAATAATTTTCCCAGTGCTTGTTTGTAACAGAGCAGGAGAAAGAGAGAATTACCGCTGCACAATCTCTTGTTGTCCTCTATCAGCATTCCGTTGGTCTGAGCTGGCTTACAACAGTGTAAAGACATCAGTGGCATGTGTTATAATATATTGAGCATTGTACTCCTGAAGAACGCACGAAAGAAAGAACATTGTTCTACTAGGGAGCAATTCATCGGGTTTTTCCCAGAGACTCTTGGGTCAAGTTTTTATAGGCCTATTTGATTTTCAAATTCTTTTTCCCCCTTTTTCCTCTCAGTGAGCCATAGTGTCCAAACTTGTCTACATTTACTTCCCATGTTTTGTGCATGGTAGATGTCCTTTAAAAAGAGTATCTCAAATAAGTCTTTATTCTTGTTTTGTTGGCTCTTATTCTGTGTTTTCATGAACTCTGGCCCTGGCCATGGCAACTGCAAGAAAAATGTTAACATTGATTGACAGGATTAAGAAAGCCTCCATGCCTATCCGCATTTCAAACACTTTGGGAACAATGGTGTTTGGTGTGATTGAATTAATGAGATATCGTGGACTGTCAAAAGAGCACACATACTTTACATAAACCTGATTATCTTTGCATGGCAGAAATGAAAAAAAAAAGGGAGGGAACAGAGGTTTGCCTTTCACTCATACCTCCAAAGGAGCCATCAAAGTGTATGCCCTGGCTCAGAGAGTGATGTGCCTGCTCAACTGGCCTGCCCTCCCTTTCTCTCCACATACTGCCTGCCTCTGCTTAGCATACATCAGCCATGGGTTTTAACAAGTCTATTCAGGCAATTGGACCCAAAACAACACTCTTTTCACAACTCAGCACCTCTGTGCTGATTTTTTTTCCTAAGGATCTATTGTTTAACTTGAACTAAGAATACATTTCAACAATTAGACCTGAACTGTCTCCTACTGCCCTAGCTTAACCTCAAAGAGTGACATCAGTCATGATATAATATACATTTTAAGAGGCAAGCCACAGCTGGCGTTCACTTTTAACAGAATTACTGGAGATAGAGGAAAGTTTCATAGAGAACCTCTTCTCACTTAGGGTCTAAAATGATATTTTGATCCTCTGGGAAATGCTCCAACAGGCACAATGATATGGAGAATAAATGCAATTCATTAAAGTAGCACTGTATTTTAGCATAAGCATTTTTTTTTTTCCCCACAGGAGCACATCATGGATTAAGAAACATAATCCAAAAGCTGAAAGGATTCTACCTACCTACATACCTGCCTGTCTATCTGTCTACTTACCTGTCCAACTACCTTCCTAATCTTTCACACAGTTCTTATTATCACAAATGAGCATTGCTTCCTCAAAGGTATGCAACGCCACCTTACTGAAAATCATGAAATTAAGGGAGGTGGCATTTGATAACTTACAGTTTATACTGGGGCTTTAAAATTTTTTCAATTAGATAGTCTTTTTCATTGAATTAAAATCCTCAAGTTTAAGAATCTACCTGGATATTTTCACTCCAAACATGACTTATATGCAAATTTTCCCCTGAAAGTTATTTTATTTATCTGTGTGCAGAATTCAGCTGAAAAAATGCAGAAATGTTTATGAGACCAATAAAACGGTAGTTAGGAAGTCAAGTATGATGATATCTCTAGCTTGACTAGAGTAAAGGTAAACCGGGAAATCCTGAAAAATTCATTCTCATGAGAATATTCAGTCTGTTTCTGTGTACATATGGAGCATGGATAATCTGAATGAAGTGATCAAGTAATCAAACTTTGCAAGTTTATTTGTATCTAAATCTCCAGGCCTTCCAGGCTCCTCCTATCATCTTCCTCCTATTCACCACACACTCTCCAGGAAAATGCAGCTATTTTGTAACCATAAAAGATAATGTTCCTTAACACATCACCTGAGGGCTTTTGCTTTAAATAACAGTTTTGGTCTTAATAAATAAAGGAGATGATACAGTCTTTCTGTGTGCAAGTTCAGTGAAAATGATGCTAACTTTAAAATTATCAGACTTGGTTGCCACATAGAGTTTTTCTGTCCTTACCTCTTTATGGATTACTATGTTAAAATCCTATAGCACTCCCTCAAGCTTTGATGATTCTATTTGACAATAAATTATTTTTTTTTACTAAGAATTTTGAAGGACTCCATAAAAATACAGAAGTTTAAAATGACCTTGTGGCGTGTGTTGCGTGTTACTTAGTAAATGTTTAAACCATTTATGGCAAAACTCATTTTAACACCTGCATATATTTTCTGTGGCCATGGATTTGACAGACCTGTCATAAGAGAATACTGATTCACACCAAATAAAAAGGGTAGAGCACTCCATTTGGAAGTTGAGAAACAAAATATTTTCCCCCCAAAGCTCAACCAGTAGATGTCTCTGTTTCATAAACCCTGTTAGGAAATCCCCAGCTACATCCTCCTTGTTACATCTATTGCGTCTTCCTTGTCTGCATAAACACACATTTGTGTAAAAACTGCAAGAGGCTGTGAGGAAGGTGCCATTTTGAACCTATATTTCTAAACCTAGTTTTCTGAATAGTCAAGATGTTTGATATTCAGATGTGCAGATATAACAAGCACTATGGATAGAGATAGCTAGTGACTCAGAGGTTCATCCTGCTGCTGTGCACTAATGACAGGCTCATGGAGTTACCATCCTTTGCCCCTTTTCAGGAAGAGAGCACAAGCAAGATTTATCGGATAAGGAATGGCAGTCAGGGATGCCAAAATAGGCCTCTCCAGCTTAGGTGCCCCCTTTTCCTTCATTTTATTATTTATTGTTCTTGTGCTTTCGTCTCCATGCACTCATCAACTCTTTCTGGACTCTTTCTCCTTCAGTGCCATAACACAAGGTTAAGCAAGTGGAGTCCCCTCAAGGCAAAGTGCAGCTTTCCTTCTCTAGGCTCAAGAACCTGTGTCTCTAAAAAAGAAAATCTGTGCAAAAATAAACTGGATAAAGAGGCATCCTTGTGAAAGAGACAGGAGGGAAGGAAGCCCAAAGACTCTGTTGCCTCTTGAACTGCTGCCAATCTGCACTGTCTTGTACGCAATACCCTGTGCTGTGCAGCCTGAAGAAGCTCACTGTCAAATTTACCTTCCCAAACTGCTGTGAGTCCCCTTTCTCATTCAGAGATGAGCAAGAAATGGCAGTACTGCCTGTTTCTCCTGCTGAGAGCTCTGCAAATGTGTGAAAAAATATTTTCAAGCAGTCCTTTACAGGACTACAATTCCTACATTCACAGGGGCAATTGCATGCCTATGAGAACAACAACATAAAAGAACATGAAAGATGGCAACAGCAATTTCTATTTTTGCTAATACAGATGTTGTTGATATTTATGCGGACTTTAGAATGTCTTCTCTGTTCACTTTAAAACAAATATTCATCCTGCCCTGTAATTTTCTTTCGTTTTTTTCTTTTATTAATGAATTTGCAGTAACACGATTTTTTCATTTATTAGAATGAGTTGAAGTGCTAACTCCTCTTTTCCTGATATAAACAAAAGATAGGCCTTTTCCTCATTAAATAACCAATTTCAGTATGGGTAGAACCTGAGACCAAGGATTCAGTATTGCTTTAAGCTAACCAAAGTATGGTCTAATGTCAAAGCAGGTGATTCATGTCTTTTTTTCTGCCCTGTCTTTATTTCTGCCCTGCACTTTTCTGCCACTTCTTTTGCATCTGTTCTAGCACATGTGTGTGCCCAGGGTGAGCTAGGTTTCTTCCCCCACCTACTTCACCCAAGGCTAATGTTAGCTCACAGGAGGCAAGAGGAACACCTGGCTGATGAGGGGTTTGATGAAGGTGGGTTTCCACTTTGTAATTGCATATTTTATTTAAAGGAGCTTAATGCAATGGTGAAACCTCAGCCTTAGACAGGAAGTCTTTGCATGCTGCAAAGGCATTTAAAGCCTGCTTAAAGCTCTTTAAATTAGAGAGATGCAATTTAGTAGCTGTAATATGTGTCATTTCATCCATGCAGAAACATTTTTCCCATTTCTGCCATCTTTTTTTCTAGCTTTATTACTAAAAGACAGAAAATTTTCCATTAGTGTCTTTGATAACAAGAATGATCCCTGTAGTACAGATGGTGTTATCATATATATTTTCCCAAAGACATGGGCCAAATTCAAAAGCATTATCAACTGTAAAGGAAGCTACATGGTTTTTGTACTAACAATATTTTTGTTATTACTATAGAATGAATTTGTGTAATCAGCCACAGAAAAAAAAAAACATTGACAAGTAACTAAGAAAGTAAGGAGAAACATACAAAAAGTGTGAGCCAAATGAAGACAAACACCTTCTTCCAAGTTTCTGGTGTCTGCTAATCTTTCATCTTCATTCCACTTTAGATCTTGCATGGCAAGTTAATTCCTTTATCCTGATTCAATATCACATACTGCTTACTAACAAAATGCTTATCCCCCTTGACATGACCATTGGCTCTGAATCTCCTTCTGTGTGAATTTAGCCAAATTCTTGCAGCCTGTGTGCTCTGAGTGCATTCAGAGCATGAAAGACTTCTAAGGAGAACATGCAGTCTTCATCCATCTGAATCATTCCTGCTGGTATTGATGTCTCCTCGGTTGTCCTCTTTCATGACAACCATGCTTGCACTTATTCTGACAAATATTTATAAAACATTCTCCCACATGTGAGTTCAACATGTGAGCATAAGTACAGGAAGGAGCTGAGTTCAAAGTAAACTTATATTTACTGTGTAATCCGGCTATCTTCACTCTCGAGTGAGAGGATATCTTGCACTAATGCATATGAGACTGAGTAAAGACTGTCAATGAGTTTTGACTGCCACATGAACCAAACATGACAGAGACCTTAAAAATCTCCCTAGCAGGCACTGGGTAACAATTTAAAACATATTGATTAAAATGCGATGACTGAGATATTTTAAGGCATCACTTATTTTCCTAATCTTTGCAGATCATTTAAGCCTTATGTCCAGTAATATCCTGTCCCAACTGACGTTCAGCAACAAAAATTTCATTTACCTAAAAACACTCACAATTTCATTAGTCTGCCTAGAAAAAGCCAGAGAACACTCCTATCAGCAAGGTCTCCCTACCACTTCTCCATTCTTCTTATAAGAAATCAGCTAACTCAGAGTTAAGTGCTATACTATTTTACAGTAACATTATAAATATTCCAGTTCAAAGGGCACAAATCCTGTACTGTTAAAGCTACTTAGTGCCCTTCTTTTAATGAAAACAAATGTGATCTAAATCACAGAATAAAAATTTAAAAGACTGAAAATGAAATTGGAAAACATTATACTAGTTTCCCTTATATAATAACTATACATCTGCATGTTGCAGGTGATGTTCTTCTGTAGTTCCACCATCTTAATGACACCTCAGATTTTCAATTTTGAGCAAACATTGCAATAAAATTTTAAAAGAAGGTCATTTTGTGATAGACTTAATTGTCTTCACAAAACGTTGCACTAAATGTATTTTTATATAATCAGAGTGTATGTAAAACTACTTACTAAACAAATTATTTCCATCTAGTGTGAATGTAGCACCTTTCATTTTAAATCTGGCAGCATTTAGAGGTTAGGAATTTTTCTTAACAGTGTTGATTGTGCTTTTCTTTTCAACTTTAAGAAAGTGCATTCTTTGCACTGCAGATTGAGTATCCTTGAGTAACCAGAAATCATTAATAAATATAATTACCACTAGCTACACTGGAAAAGGGAAAGCTTTGAGATTAGGACAATGCACTGGCAAAACATGTTTGACTGGATGAAAATGTTTACAGAGATTAACACTCGCAGAGCTGGCCCACTAGTAAGTTGTTGCAGGTTAATGGAAATGTGTGACAACAGGCAGCAACATTTATCTTTAGGTCTCATAAACATTCTTCTTAGCCTATGCTAACATCTATGTTTCAATCTTTTCCAGAAAGAATTAGGACAGATAATTCCACGCTTATTGTAAGGATTATGAACGTTCAATTTAGGATTTTCCTCTTCTCATTATCAGTTAAGAATTGCCTGGGTTCTGGGCACTTATTTTTATCCTGTATCAAATGTGGGGTTGTGATTGCTGCTTCTTGTCCCTTTACTAAAGCAAGGAAAATTAACAGCAACATACCTACATGGCAGACAGTTGACTTTAAAGATTTTATTTGAGATGTAATGCTCTGTTAAATAAGCTATGAAATGTTGAACTGATAATTCTTGGTTCACTGTGCTGAAAAGCTAGTTTGCTCATTACGATAATTTAAAAGGGGCATGAGTTACTTGTAATCATTTACAAGTTTATTGCTCTTTTTCAGGTCTTTGTCGGTTTCTTTATATTAAGTCACAGTGACTTTATTCTTTAGCAGATGGAAAATGGAGCTGGGAAGGGGTTAAGGATCTTCGTTGACTGCAATTTCTCAATCAGCCTCAGGAAGCCTCAGGTCAACTTTGCTCATAAAACTCTGCACAAATATTTCTTTTTCTATCAGAGGAATTCTAATTCCACACACAGACCAGCACCACTCAGATTATTACACATTATTAAAAATTAATTTTAAGAAATGGTTTGGTCCCTGTAATCTCTCGTAGAACTGTGAGAACTCAAGCTTTGGAAAAAAAGTCATTCTCATAATAATAAGATAAATAGTCTTTTTTTTTTTTTTCTGCTGTTCTTACTATTTCTGTTATCCCTCAGTTTTGAAATCTTTCTCACTTTCATCCTTGTATTGTACATATGAGGATTTTACCTCTAGCTACAAGACCATCCTTATGAAAAAGAAATCATATAGAACTTAGCAGGGTTAAAAAACAGTATGGAGATTAATAGCTTTCTATAGAAATTAATTGAAAACCCTTATAATTTAATAGAAACTTCAATAGAAAATGTGAAAAATCATTCCCTCCTGTGGTAAAACGTCTAAAAGCGTAGATTCAGGGAAAAATGTGTCTGTCACAAGGATTTGTTGTTGGCTAAAGGATTTGTCTGTCTACCTGTCCTTGTACAGAGTAGACCTGTAGCAAAAATTATTCTCTTCTTCTTAGCAGTTGTCTGGAAAGTCCCCCATGCCCTTCTGCTCCTGGGCAGCAGGAGCCATGTTACGAAGAGGTGAGTCGTTTCCTTGCATCCAGGTACTGGTCTTTGGCTAGGACTCCTCAATACAGCACTGAGTGTGTTTGCAAAGTGCCATATGGTGTTATTTGTAAATGGTGATGCACTCTGAACTGCGTGGAAAGCAGAAGAGATGGCATCTCCCTGGCAAACAACCACGTGTCACAGCCAGGAGAGGTTTATGAAGTGCTAGTTTTACTGACACGTGCATAAGAATTAAAAAAAAAAAGTTCTGACGGCAATTTATTATGGAAGCAAGGTATGTTCTGAGCAGTCTTAGCCCTTAGAGCATCCTTTCCTACAGTGGAATATGATAAAAACATTGAGTTGACAGATTTCTTGCTGGACTTCATATTAAATGCTGATGGGGGGATCACTGTACTAATGTGAAAGCTCATCAGAACAACATGCTCTGCAGACCAAGAGATCCAAAACGATCAGACTTAACAAAGCCATCAAGTGTATGAAAGGAGAAGGGGACGTGGTTTATGGAAGAAGTCTGCGAAAGCATCAGCACCATGTACAAGCAGAACCACTGGAAAGAATTTGCAAAGATAATATTGGAAACTATGAAACAACCTCAGAATTAAAATCTGTTTGGATCACTAGATGATGGTAAATTATCTATTCCAATTACAGCATGTGAACATAACAGACAGATGCAACAAATCCATGTGATGAAATTTTATTAAAAAAAAATCAATTTGCATGAAGCAAGCAATAAAAATGGAATCAACACCAAAACAAGATGGCTTCAGAGAGGAACAAGGCATGTATAATCAAATCACATATCTTACACACTGAAAAAATGCCCAAGTGTGATGATCTGTGGATCAGTTGTATAACTGATCATTTACAATAGCTGATGCCTCTCAAAATATTGCTGCTTGAAGGAGTTTATCAAAAAAACCACATTTGAAAGTATCTCATGAGGCTTCTGCATCAATGACTGACAACATAGTAATCAGCGGCTTGTGCTGGTGAAGAGATTTTCATTTGTCCACATGTATCCTTATATGCTGGACTTTTCAACATGTACTCAGAATATAGTCTGAAACAAGTCCTTTGAGGATTCAAAAAGTGGAAGGAATAGGTGGATACACCTTAAGTAATGTGAGATACATTGACAGCTCAGCTCTGTTTTTCTGCTATGGTTTCTGATACAATACACTGATAAATCAGGAGAGAAAGAGAGACCATTTCCTAATGAAGCAAATATAAAATGCATACATACATCAATAGGATGTCTTAGTTAACAGAGACCACTAGAATTGCCAAAGGAGCAGATGAATTCAAATCAAGTATGTTCAATGACAGGAATATTGCAAATACCACAATCACAGAAATTGCAATAAAATTAGGAATGACTAATTCAGACACTCATTTTCCACAAAAGGCTTGGAATTAAAAAGATTGATTTGAAAAGAATGGATTGAGAATGTATAAAAGTTTGTTGTCAAATGTAATTCTTTCATAGCAACAGGGTGTGAAGTCATAAAAATCCATATTGCTTATTGTGACAGTATAGGAGCCTTTCAAAAGTGCTGGTGATGACTTACATACTTTCCGTGTAAAAAGGAAGACAAATCTGTGTTGCCAGGTGGGAATACAGTACAAACATATGTACTTTGATCATATTAGATGTAGAGATAGAAAAATTAGTGCATATGAAATGCTACCCTTGCAGAGGATGACTGGTGATAAGATGATGTTGGCAGATGATGGGGAGTAAGTTATTCATAACTCAAATGCAAAATGAATTGAGGAAACTTCCAAATATTCCAGTAACATGTTACCAATATTTTACATGGATTTTACCTTGCTTAAAGAAAGATTAATGTCTCTCACATCTCATGTAGTTCATTTCTGGTGTTATTTTGAATTTCTAATAGATTAGAATTCTTGTTGCACACAGAACCTTTCCAGGCAAGTGGGAATAAAGGTCAATTCTCTCTATACACATAAGTGTACACTTGGAATGCTATATGTAAAATAACTTGATCTGATATTTCCATGTATTTTGAACTCTCAAACTTGAAATAATGATCACTAGGTCAGAGAAGAGGAGAAATAGTCAAACAGAGATAAAAGGGACCATAACTTTAACCAGTGACTGGAAGTTTTAAATGGAAATACATATGGGCTCAGAACTGTCATTCATGGAAACATTTTTAGAGAGCACTTTGTCATTCTGGATGATTGACTGTTAAGACTGAGTGTTTATTATTGCTAATAACAACCGCTACAGAGAAAAAAGGTATCATGAAAACCTTTCTCCCTTCCTGTCCTCTGCAAGTAGAGGGCTCAGGCAACAAAATATAGTGGTGCTTATTGAGTGTATCTAGCAAACTTTCATTGACCTCACCAATGGTTTCTGAAGTTTATAGGAACTAGATGTAATTTGCATTTAAAATTACCAATAAATGGCTTGGTGGTAAACTAACAGCCAAACAGCGAAACAAGAAAAAACTTTAGGGCTTACTTTTTTTTCAGAGAACATTATGTGAACTTATTTTGTTTAAAAAGAAAAGGAAGCACAAATATGTAGCTGCAAACAGTGCTATTTAGGAAAATATGTGGCATTTATTAGTATTAGTATTAAACGCATTTGTGCATTAAAAATATTTGTTTTATAAGTGATTGCCTAACCACTATATTTATGCACAAATATATACATGAGGAATTCTACAATAAACAGCTGAATATGCATTTTACTCAGCTAGCAATGAATGTCTTTTATGCCTTGTTTTATTATTCAGGGAGAGGACACAGCATTTTAAAATGTCAAACTACAGAGCTAAATTTTATGCTCAAAGTCAGTTATCCTTCTTTTGGAGGATAAGAATATTCACTAAAATCCTATATGCAAATTTCTCTCCTCTTTTTATTACTCTAAATTAAGGTGTCTTCCCAGTGCCAGCTCTACTGTGTCCCCTTATTTTAGATCCATTTTTTTCTACTCGTGACTCAGATCGTTAATGCCCAAATCATATTCACTGCTTCTTTCAGTTGTCAAGCCTGACATTACCTCTTATTGGAAAAATGATAACTTTCCACTAGGCCTTTTTCATTGTTTTCCTCCATTTTCATCTTTGCAATGGCCTTGACCTATCTTTACATGCACACAAAAAAAGAATAAGTAGACTTGCCTCCCCAAAAGTCAGGTGACGGATTCATCTGACTTGAAGGTAGCTTTCTACATCTGAGTTTATAGTTTGCTAACAGTCATAGGTTAGGGACAGTTATTTTTGTGTCATGGTTCTTTCTGTTATCATTTTCTATGTAGTGATATAGAATAATCCCTAAAACTATCTATTTCTTTCCATTGTTTATAATTGCAAGCTAAATATTTCTAACTCTGAGGAGGTCAGATCTTTCTCACCTGATGAGTGTGACTGTCCTGGGAAACATGAGAGATGCTTCCCTATTTGGAATAGCATTGTAAAAAGTGTCTACTATGACCTCTCCTAGAATACACTGCAAATGTTGGTAATTTATTTAGACAAAAGATGAATTCAAAAGGTTGCAAGATATTCTGAAATGATCAGGAAAATGAGGATTTGTCTTACAAAAGAATAATAAAAGAGGAAAAAAAAGGACTCTTCATAAATATCTTACAAAGTAAAGATATTGCAACAGGAGAAAAAGTGAAGGTCAAGCTAGGAAGTACGTTTAACAGAAAACTTACTAGATATCAGCTGTCATAAGACTGAAGTTTTGGACTGAATTTTTGAAGACTTTATTGTCAGAAATGAATGGGGAAAAGACTAAACTGGGTTAAAATAAATTTAAAAATGGAGCTTTAAAAATGTAGTTTGCCTGTAAGTATGGGGGGCCTATGATTGTTTATGATACCTATAGGATGTTCTCAGGAGTGTTAGTCAGCAACAGGTTGCAGAACAAGCAAGCTGTGAGATTCTAGCCTTGCGTTTCTGATCCTGGAGACGACCTAAAATGTAGAAAAATTAAAATATTTCCTAAAATAGAAAAAGATGCATATTTTCTTCTCTTCATCAGCATTACATCTACAGGATCTTCAACAGCATGTTTATTATAGATCCTAAATGATCTATATCATCTGCTTTATAACCATTCGCTGAGTAGATTCCTTTCAGCAGACAAATGATATGATAGGCTAACTTTTGTACTAGGCTTTTATCTATTAACTGTTCCTGGGGTGTTTGGGAAAAATCTTATTACTCCTGCACAATTTTCAGGGTACGTGTTTAGCTTTCCTATATTCATTTTAATCTCAGGCTCATCCTTCTATACATTGTATCTATTTCTTTTCTATTCTATTATTACTGGTGTGGGTGAAGTGTCTTCTGCTGTTTCTTTTAATTTCCTAATTCAGGTCTAATACAATTCAGTTACAGACCTTAGACCTTAAGCCTAAAAGACAGATTGACATAAATTAATTCTCATTTGCTCCCTCTCCAATTCCAAATTAAAGCTGGGTGCTCTTACCAAAACTTAACACATTTTAGAATTTCTATATCTGAAGTGATTCTCCTTCAAACAATAAAATCCTCAAATTTATTTGTTGATATCAGCAATGATGCCGATGAAGTGACTGCATATTTAGAACTGTATATTTAAAAGGGAAGTTTACATGTAGAAATAAAAGAAACACAAAAGATTTTTTCAGCTTTTGGCACTATAGTCAGAGAAATTACTTAAAAAGTGAATGGCCTCTGAAATCTAGGTGCTGCTTCCTCAATTCACGGTGTAGGGCACCTTTGTCTACCTTGAGAAATACACACTTGCTTTCAAATTAAAGAGATGGAAAAGGTAAGAGAAGTTTGAAAATACTAGGTCCTTATTTTAGGCTGTTATGAAATAGATATATTTTTATCTATAATATTTGTCATTCTGTTTCACATTATGTGATAGGAAATTGAGGATAATCACTGAAATGTTCTGGATTTCAGAAGGAATTTCACTGAAAGTGCTCTGGATTTACTGAAAGAATTCAAAAATAAGCTTGTGTCACTTTGAAAAACATGGCTGTGTTTCACATCTGTGTTTTAGATCAATTTGCATCTCATCTATAATATTCTTGTGGAATTTCTTATGGATGTCAGATAATACTTTTGGCTCTGTTTCTGAGAATATTTAGAAACCTAAGGTAAGACTGGTTGCATCTATTCTCCATATACATGTATTTATGTGTTTCACTTCTTTGTGCTTATTTATCATTGTATTTAGAAAGTAAATATTTTATTTATGTACATTTATTATATGTATATATGTACACACATACACATACATACATGCATATATATACATATAAATATACAAATCTGTATATACAGTTCTTAGCAAAATGGATCTCCTAGGGTCAATTAAATTATTTAGCTTTACAAAATAATAATATAATATAATAATAATAATAAAGAGTGCAGGGCAAATATTATCTGGGATTTTTTAAACATAATTTCTCATTTATCAATTTTTATATTAAAAGCTTCCATGACCAATGTTAATAATACAGAACAACCATTTAAAATCATTTTCTATACAAGAAAGCAGCAATAGAGGCAGGAAGGGGGTGACATTAAAGAGGAAATAAATGTAAAAATAAAATGTTTCCTTTTGAAGATTACTTGTTTAAGGAAAAAAAAACCCTTATATTTCAGTTAAGCAGTTCTTTGTACTGAGAGCTTTTCTTTTCCTCAAAGAATGCTTATTAGTAACAATTTCTTGTTGGTATAAGTTAAATTTCTTTTTGATCTTAAAAGTTAATTCTTCTATATTAATCCTACTCTTAATCAGAGAGATTTACCAAGACTTAAGAAAGACACATGTATGCACACAGCAGGGAACAAAGAAGAAAGGAAAGAAGAAAAAAAAAAAAAAAGAAAAAGATGACTCCTATCATTTATGGTTGAGCTTTGGAAAAATAAATTAATTCAGAACCCAGATTATTCAGGATTTGAGGGAAGATAGCTTTATTTTCCTATCAGCGCAGATTTTAGCTGTAGATCCTTGGAAGATAACTTTTTTTGTTAACAGAAATTCTGTAACCTTCAGTTCTCCTTTTCAAAGGTCTCTTATAACAAAAGTGAGTTGAGATGGTTCTGGCACCTCATGAAGGAAGATTTTGGTTCCATTGGCATTGTAAAGGCTTCAAGTCAACAAAATTACAAATCCATGCAGTTCAACGTTAAGAAGCATAAGAAATATGAGGGCCAAAGAGAGCAAACAGATGAGTGTTTGAGAATGAACGCAAAGGTACACCTTTCCGTCAGGCACGGAGGCAAAGTCCGAGATCAAATTTCCAGCAGATGGCCGTTTGTTCATCTCACTTACAGTGAAAGCATTGAAAAAGTACTCCTTTCAATTTACTTGCAAAAGGATAACATAAATTAGGAATGTTTTTCCTTCTCCTTAGAGACAGAATTATAGAATCAGTTTATAACAAATAATTTACAATATTTCTCGACTTTTTATTACATCTCTGTAAAAACTCTTCTCTGAAATATACAACTGAAAAAAAATCCCCTTTCCCAATCTTATTTTCCCTTGAAAAGTATCAGTTTTTCAAAATTGATAGATTGTGCAGCAATTATAAATTACATTTTTTGTAAGATAAAAATTCATATCAGGGCAAACATGAGAAGGTATTGATATGTTATTTCAAAACAGCACTAGATGAATTCATAGGTTACCGAGAATTTATATTGTCCCATGGGCTGCATGGCCATTGTCTATTCTGACATTACCTCTAAAATTTCTGCAACTATTTCATGCTCTCATTTTGTATCTTTAGTGATCATACTTACCTTTGCATGTTTCATTTGACCTGCTACTGGATTTTATTCGACAAGGTTAATTATCACTATGGTTTATGGCAGGTTTTGCTTCTTTTTTTCTCAGTGACTTTTACACCAGTGCCTTTGATGGAGGTGTAAAATCTTGAGCACGTTTCTGCCATGAAGGGAATTGTTTGCTCCATGGCTCAAGTGTCTACTGATCATTCCAAATAGAAGTTAAATTTAGATTTAATCTCTTCTGCTGAAGTATGGTGACAGGAGTATTTTGCTTTAGTTAGATGGCAACAGAGGGGTTTTTTTTCTTTTTCTTTTTTTTTCCCATAGAAAGGAAAAATGGGCAGAAAGAAAGTCTTTGTATTTATACAAATGCCTTTTTTAATATATGCAATATCTAGAAGATGCAGTGACTCCTCTCTGAATACTTGTAGTTAAATTTCTTAATCAAAACAGCACCAAAATAAATTCTTGTTTCTTTATTTCTATAGGGATATCTACCTCAGTATTGGTGGTGACACTTCAAGGGTTAATTCCCAGTGGACACAGAGAAAGCAAACAGTCTGGGTGCTAGTTTGTAAAACGAATTTTCAATGTGTAGCCCACAGACTATCATTGATTGTGGTAAATAAATAAAACCACTCCTGACTTTTATTGTTGTAGGGAGTAATTATAATTCACAGGGCCAGACCCTTTGTGCCACAGAATGCTTCATTTGTGGTTTGCATGAGCAGATACATTAACTTCTGTGAGCTCTTTTCATTAGAACGCTATTACTCATTGAGGACTGATCAATATATCATCTATACAACATCTTGAATGTGGATGTCTGGACCCATTGTGGACTTGCTGATAATGACTTCTTTATTCAAGCCAGCTTGTAGGAACAAGGAGATAAAGAAAAGAGGAGAGAATTATAGCATATGCTCATGAAAGTATTCTAAAGGTTATAAACAGAAAGCAGGAGTAAAGCTGCACAGTAGGGAAAGCTATCATAGGGAAAAAAGTGGAGAGGAACTGAAAGTTGAAATGGAAAAAAAGGTTAGAGTTTCACTGTATTTCTTTTTTTTTCTTTTTTTTTGACATTATGCAAAGCAAGCTAAGTTTTAATAAACCTTCGTTTGAAACTAGTCCTCCCCTTTGGGATTATATTGCCCTTTAGGTTTTCATATCCTAATGCATTGCTCATCTTGTGAGGCATTTAAGTATTCCCAATGAAAGCAGAGAATCGTTTTCCTTCCCCCTCACAATCTTTTATTTATCTTTTATTCTTCTACTTTCTCACCTCCCTTCTTCCTCCCCAAATAAGCTCTCTGGGGCTCAGAGGTTTTATTTCTTCAATTAAGTTTTGATTTCTTATTATATCTATCATTTTCTTCTGTTTAAAACCTTTCCTTTGCTCTTTATCAAATTTTGTGAAATTTCATTATAATTTTAATACAGAGTGTGACAGAATACAGCTTGATTCAGGATCACTACCCTCTCCATTGATACATTTTGAAAAATGGGACTGAATAGAGAATAGTATATCTGCAAAATACTCCATTAATACGAGCTTTTTCCTTGTTGCTCTACTTTTTTTTTAAGAAAGAATTATAGTCCATTCTGCAGATTGGAGTAGAGATGCTGTGCAGCACTACTGAAGGAAGTACAGAAAGGATTAAAATAATTTCCAAAAAAAGAATGTATGAAATAATGTATAACAAAAGAGCCATTGCAAGCATCCAAATGTTGGTGTGGGAAGGGGTCATTTCTTGTTTTTTTTTTTCCTGAAAGAAAAAAAAAAAAAAAAAAAAAAAAACAGATTCCTGAGAAAGCAGGTCTTCATCTAGTAAGTATTTTAAGCATATTTCCATCAAAAAGTGTGGTCAGGAGGGGAATCATCACATCTTTAGTAGGACTTCTTATTGGATAAATTTAAGTACTTGCGTAATGTATGCATGAAAATGAAAAACTGTGGACTTTATTCCAGCTGATTGAACAGTTCAGGAGGGCCTTGTAGGGGTCCTATACTCCATGACAGCAGGCTAGCTTCTCCAGTCAGTAAGGTATTCAGTTAATGACATGCAGTTCACTTTTTGGCAGCTGAATGCAAACGTGCAATCAGAGATCTTTAGTCACATTTCTAGAAAGGGCTCAGAATAATAAACAAGCTGCTTGACATCAACAGCAGTCTGAAGGTGCCGAACCACCACATTCACAGAAACTGGGGTCCGAATATTTCCTTCCCGGGAAAAGAAATGTTACAGCATTTCAGACTGCTAGCAGAATTATTGAAATACTGTCTGGTATAGATTCATAAGGATAGCAAGAGTAGAGATGATCGGTAAATACTTGTGGTTTTGTTATTGTTTATTTTTTTTCTTTATTTGGGAAATATATGCAGAAGATTTATAATAAACTGAAGGATAGGAAAATATTTTGCCCCCAGAAAATTTGCTTTTAATCTGGTCTTTAAAACAACCAGGTACTTCCACCTGAGGCCTAAGTTTCCCCTGGAATAGAAACATTCTGTTCTGGGTTGTGTTGGTTGCATTTGTCAAGACAGATCACATGTGTGGGACAAGTACTGAGATCATATATTATTGTGTGTGGCAGGTACTGATATTAGATGCCTTTTTCAGTGCTTCGTGGAAGTTGTGGCACAGGGGTCTCACTGGTGTCCTGCTGGATGGCAATGCAGAAGTCACAGGCTAGACTTACACTGCCACAATGCATGCAGGAAGAAAGGAATCAGTTGCTCCCAAACTGCTTCTTCCCTGGTTCACAAGAAAATGCTGTTCAGTACTGAACTGTGTCTAAATAAAACACTACAATGTGGAAATCCATTAATTTGCTTTAACAGATGAAGCAATATTTAGTGAGACACTGCTGACTGAATTGCCTGGTGTGCCTTCCCTAAAGATGGGCAGCCCTAAGGAAGGATCAGATATGCTTTTGCCCTGAACAGCATAGAAACTTTGCTTGCTCACTAGGGAGCTCCTTTAAAGGCTGAGCATGAGTGTGGAATTCAATAAAGTCAGGGTAGCAAATCTAGAACTTGCAACCAGAATGATTTTTTATTTACAGAGTGGACTGAAATTTTAGTGCGTACCCATCTTTTCTGTAAGAAAACCCACTCGTTAAGCAAAGCCCACAGTGAAAGATAATGTTTTGCAGAAATATCAGTCGAGACCTAATTTCTGTATTGTTGAGAACAGTTCTCTACCTCTGCTGCTCTTTGAGCACCCTGTTGAGTAACAGTAAAATGCAGGTGCTCTCTGTCTGTCCCCAGAAAAGTCTGTGAGTGCTATGGGTTTGAAGCCTGTCAAACTCCCTTAGTTTTCTGTTCACTTCTGGGCTTGCTTAGTGACTTCAGACAACAATTCTGCATATTTATAATGGTTTTTACTGCAGAAGGATGTTCAACAGAGTTCTAATAAATCAGTTTGTTTTACACTACTTCTGCTTTCTCTTATTTTTGCCAGATCTCTCAAGCCTCTCATCTGTTTCTTTAAATGCCCAATATTGCTACTGCAGGCTTTTGTTGTGCTTGCATGAAGGAGTTTTCCTTCGTGCAAGCAAAGGTCGCACGCAAAAAAATTTCCCTTTTCATGCGGAGCTAGGATACCGAGCCAACAGTATTATGTAAAGTAATGCTGAGTTTGAGTGGGAGAATCTTATACTGAGTTCACTAAACCACTGGGAGGTGCTTTACTGAACTCAGAAATGTTTGGACTTGTTGGTAATGTATAGCAGATCTTGTTATAAATTTCTATGGATCTGCTATCTTGGGAACAGGGAACCAGAGGGTCTTTTATTGCTAGCAGTGCAAAGGATGGTAGCCACACAGAGCAGTCAGTCGCTAGGCCAATCCCAAAGCCATCCTCCTACAACCACAACCTAAAAAGCCTAAGAGACTCTGGTACTTCCCCACTGGTGAGCATTCTAGGGTAATGTATTTCTCAGCATTGTAAAGTTTTGTTTAGCTTTGATTGGTCTAGCATCACTGAATAGACCCTATATTCACATATAGACCCTATATTCACATATAGACCCTATATTCACATATAGACCCTATATTCACATATAGATCTACAATTAGCTTTCTTGCATATCCAGTGTTCTACCCACCAGAGAGCAGAAATTCAAAACTCTTCTGTCTGCCGCCTTCTTGNAGTCAGTCGCTAGGCCAATCCCAAAGCCATCCTCCTACAACCACAACCTAAAAAGCCTAAGAGACTCTGGTACTTCCCCACTGGTGAGCATTCTAGGGTAATGTATTTCTCAGCATTGTAAAGTTTTGTTTAGCTTTGATTGGTCTAGCATCACTGAATAGACCCTATATTCACATATAGACCCTATATTCACATATAGATCTACAATTAGCTTTCTTGCTCTCTTCTGTCTGCTGCCTTCTTGCCCCTCTGCTCCTTGCGATGCCTCTCTGATCTCTATTTCTTGTTGCAATATTACCAAGGTGAATGTGTATATTCCTTTCTGTAGGGCCTACCTTTTGGATTTCTCTGCCTTGCAAACTTTCTTTTTGTAAGTTGGAGATTAAGTGAATTTAGCAAAAAGATAAAGAATTTATGCTCTCCCTCCTTTTGCTACTCCCCTGACGATTCAGTACTCTCACTTACTCTTTAACCACTACCTTTACATGCTTTTTTTCTTCCAAGTGGTTCTACTTTGCATGTAGTTCTTGGATGAAGTTTATATTAAAGGTACTATGTAAAATAAACTACATTAAAATATACTGTAAGAAAGAATTAATTAGAATATACTTAGATATTTTGCTATAAGAAAAAGTATAGAATAGTCATGAAACAGTACTGAAGAGCAGTTACTGAGAACTGAGGCACTTCTGTGCTGAGTCTAGTTTTATTCAGTATTTTAATATAGTTTGGATTCATAACAGAGAATAAAGTCATTAAATATGCATTTGAGAGGCTGTGAATATGTTTAAAGACAAGATAAAAATTCAGAAAATATGGTCATTGAAAAATGCAATATGAAAACATTCTAGCATTGTCAGAAAGGTTTTATAGGAATAGTTATAGAAATAGGTAGCTTTTCTGTATGAAATGTTATAAGAGCTTTAATCTGCTAAAACCTGAACCCCATTGTCATGGGGCTGCAAATACCATATAGAGAGGAATCAAGCAGCAGTATAACTGTGTGAAGTAATCCTTTTACTTCTCTGGCAGCATATAAGGCCCAGAGCTTTGCTATCAGCCTTGGACATTGCACCCAAGAAAAATGAAGTGCAATTGTAGTTAAGTCCAAAGGACAGTGGCAAGAATGATCAGATGGGAACACAAGCTGAATGGGAGAAGGTTGAAGCAATCAGGGTTAGTTAGGCTGAAGGAGAAGATGGGAAGCACAATAATAAACTGCAGCATGTGAAAGACCCCTGTGAAGTGAACTTTCCAGGTGGATGGGACAAGAGAAAAAAAAAAGGGAAACATTCAGGAAGCCCTCTTGCTTTTCAGTAGGATGGTAAGAAAACACTAGACCAGATTTTGGGGCAGGTTATAGTGTCTGTATAGAACTGTATGAAAACTGGATTTGACAGTATCTCCCTCATACCCATCTCCTCACTGGGACAATCAATTCTGCCAATGCCAGTTATCCTGGATATTTGTCTAAACTGTTCTGGGACATCCTCACATACCCCGAGGCAGTCAGTTTTTGTTTTCATTAGAATCCCCATTACGGGCAATTTTTAATGTCTAACTTGCCTTCATCACTGATGATATAAGAATTACTAAATATTTTGCAAGCCATATTCTTCTGTATCCATCCCAGTATAATACCTTTGACTTCACATTTTGTACCTTGAAAAGAGATAAGAATAGCTGCAGCAGATATTGCCATGGGGTAGGCAGTTGGTCTACATTTGTGGTTAAGGTTCTTCCACCTTATTTAGATATTCTGGAATTGCCAAAAATGCACTCATGCAGCAGTAGGAGAGAATAATTTGTATTCAGTTGTACTAAGGGTACAGGTACACAGGAAATAAAAGATGAGGCCAAAGCTCAGTGAAACCAAGCTACATGCCTATTTAACATGGAATTCAGTTGTATTCAGTATTTATGCAGAATCCTGGGTGGAACTGGGCAGTGTGTACAAAATTCAGACTGCTTGAAGAAATGTGTGCTTGATTTTCCAAGTCATCTCTACACAAGCTGTAAGCATATCCTTAAATTTCAATATTGTGACATATCTGTTTGAAAGTTTTCAGATCAGGATATTATAATCAAATAACTATCTTGGCTGACTGCCTGTCTAGACCCCATTCTTCTTGCTGTGAATTTGAGAAATTTATCTCCTGTGAAATATTTGTGAATTAGATCAGGCAGAAATTTCACATGAAGCATCATTCCTCTGTAAAATTGAAAAAAAAATACATTTTCCATATACTTAAATTCTTTGTGAATATCCTGTGAGTACCTAAGTCATGATTTTTAGAAGAATTATTCAAAATGATAAATTAGTATGGTTATTGAACCATGCGAGTGAATCTTCAATAGCCATGTGCCTTGAGAACCTGATAAGGTTGAGAGTATTGTGAAACCTCTTCCAGTTAGGGATATTCTCCTATCCTGGTAAACATCTCTATGTTTATTAAACTTTATTTCCCAATTAATATTTAGAATATATGAAATGTGCATGAATGCATTTAGTAGGGACGCTTATGACTACATGAAAACGTGTCCTAATAGATCTTATAAGATGTGAAAGAGAATGATGTACCTCCATCAATTCTATCAAATATGTAAATTGAGATTGCTAGGATGTAATTTTTTTCCTAGTTAAGCTTCATTTTTGCAAGGTGTGCTTTATGTAGTATGTATAGTGTATGGATATATTTCAACATTAAACTTGGAAGCATTTATGCTCACACTGAACCTTCCTCACTATGCAGAAAATTCTTCAATAGCTGCTCAGAAGGATAAATTTAAGCATGTGCCTAAGTGTTTGACTTAGTAGAACCTCATTTATTATCATTCTTTGGAAAATGAAGCAAGGCCAAAAAGGGGTCATGTATAAATTAAAAATGAAGCCAAATGAAAAAGTAAATAAGTCAGGAAAAATATTAGCTGACATAGGTTAGTTTTTTGAAAAATACTTGTTTGTGGATCATTGTGGAACAAAGTGTAATTAAGTTCTTAGTGAACATATGGTATGCAAATAGTAATGCAGGTTATTAGTATATATTCAGCAGAATATTTGGGAAGTTCATCCACATATACATATAAAAGAGACCTGAAAAATAGAGTGTGAGAATAAGAAGAGTATAGTGATGATAAGTATTCATTCTGCTGGTATTTTTGGTTTTGGAGGAACCCAACAAAAGAGAACCATTGTAAAGGACACAAACCAATTTCATATTTTAATGAGGGTGTGGGTCTAAAATGAGAGGAAGGTGAAACTAGCTATGCTGAGCTAATTAAACCTGATCTCTTTTTTTTTTTTTTTTTTCAGTTTTCTAACACTGAGTACTGATTTAGTTATAACCACTTGTAACAGTACTGGTCTGAGTTTCCACTACTTCAAATCACGCTGAAACTGTGCCTTTTTCTGTTTCTGCCTTTTATGAGGGTTTTCTCCTGGAAGCTTCATTCCAAAACTCGACTAGCTGCTTTCAGGGATTGATTCTGAATTGCTCTAAAGACTACACATAGAATTTATGTAACATTGTGGTCAAATTAGAGTTAACTAAAACAAGAGAAGTGCTGAAAAGAAACCACATTGTAATAACTTCTAAGGCTAATGTAAGTATAATTTATTTTTTAAACAGTGGGCTAAAACTTGGATAAAAAGTCAGACAATCCTTCTGCTATCTGGTCAAGACTTCCTAACATGAACCTCTCATAACATTTTTAATGCGCAGAGCTAGTGAGACAGGATGAGTGAAGCAGAGAACACAGAACAACAGAAGTGAATTTGCTTTTGTACAGTACAGTGCTAGTTGGAGGGTGTGTAGCATGGTCTATGACTTCCAGACAAACTATTCCTCACAGTTGTGCTGTATTTGTGACTACTCTAAGGTGTATCAGTTTAAGCACATAAAGCATCTGTGCAAGAACTCTGGCTCAGATCAGAGATAATGGTTCAATTACACTGTTTTTATTTATTTTTTTTCTGTAGAAATCCCAGTAGTTAGGATCCAAACCTGATAAGATCATACGGATCAACAGATGTGAATTAATAGCAAATCTCATCCTGTTTTATATCCATGCAAAGAAGAAAGGCTACTGTATCTATACTATTTAAGAATAATGTCCATATGGTAGATTAATTGTAGCAACATATTACTCTTGACCAGAATACAGCTATAGCAACATCTAACAAGCTTTGGTTTGATGCATTTCTGTATGAAACAAACAAAAAATGTTATTACATCTCTGGACTGCCAATATATAAGTAATCTATTTTGATATTTTGCATCCTATGTTTCTTCCATGTGAAATATTGTGTATTGAGGGGAGAGACCTGACTTTCTATAGATGGGGCTAGAGATTGTCTTTCTAAAGTGAAGTCATAGGAGATCTTTTTTTGAAACTCAGTGATGTACAATGCATTAAAGAACTATGTTAAAGACCAAAGATTAAAGCAGCAGAATAAGTGCTGAATATTGTTACAAGAAGGAAGAAAATAGGGGATGTTTTCTTAATAGTTCTATAATATAAAATAGTTCTCTAAATTGATGAAAATACGGTGAAAGCAGCAACTACTCATAAATCTCTTAACTCTGACTGAGGTGTGTTCTTGTCTGGACAATTTCACAGCTTTACAGTCCCTTTTCTAGCATTTCACGGCCTCTGCTCACAATTTCTTCCCTACACCAAAGCTGTCTGCCCCACCATATTTAATTGGATACCATATAGTGCATACTTTTATATGAAAACAAGCAATACTTGATTGATTTCAAAAACTATAGTATAATTTGGGTTCTGTTTAAAGAAAACAATTCCTGATCACTTAGAGTATATCATATAAAATGAAATGCTTATTTTTTTTAATGATGAGTATGTCTTCATTAAAGCTGAGGCAACTCTATAAGTATGATTTTTGTTAACTGTTCTTCACATTTATCTGAAAATAACTTTATCTAATTCATATGTATTCTATTCATGTCATCCTCTCAAAGAGATTTTTTATTAAGTAGATGATACACACCATGAAAATATAAAATAGGTCTAATTGAATATTCTTAATGGATCGTTAATTTTAGCATGAACACTGTGTACATCACAAGATATATACTATGTTTAGATGCAATAATATGAGCCTCATCTTTTTTTCATTAAAGTCTTCCACAGACTCTAAAGTTGATAATCAAGCTTGAAATGAGATTGTTACATTTTGTGGAACTTCATGTAAAATATAGATATTTTAAGTACCTTAGATATTTCTCAAATGTCACATTAGCTGATATCTGAATTGTGGCTGACACATATAATCTGGGTTAAATAATGGGGATTTAAGGTACATATCACATATAAATAAAGATTCTTTTTTTTATTGGCATTCTTTGGAAGAAAAAACATAATAACCATCAAGGTGCTTTTGTCACAATTTTCCTTTATTTTTGTCTTTCCAGATACAAATGAAAGCTTTTGGTTTCAGTTACAGATGCTGACCCACAGTTTTCTTTTTTCTTTTTTTTCTTGTGAGTCTTCCAAGGACACATTTCCTTTATTTTAAATAAAAGATTTTCCTGTTCTACAGCTTTACATGTGTTTAAAATAGAAAGGCATGGAAAATAAATTATCAGTGAAATCCAAAATGCTGTCACTCAACATTTAGTATTTATGTATTTATTTATATATCATAGTATTTATGATATTTTGGAGCTGTTTCCATACTATATAAATGTTATTATAAGCCCCCATATTTTTCTGTGAATGTAGTGATCTAAGAACACAGAAAGAAAATGTTTATAAGTTATTTGATAAGGTTAGGGAAAATGGGATTAGCTTTCAACTGCACAAGATCTTCAGGTTTTTCTTCAAGGTCAAAGCTTGCATAGATTTTCCAACTGTATCAGTTTGGCAAATAAAAGATGTACTATTCAATAAAATTATCCTGTTTGCTGTGTACAGTGACTTTTTGAAATCAGTCTTTAATTTTATGACAGAACAGTGATTGTTTTAATATAGAAAGAGCAGAAGTTTTAGATATTGTGCACAATGATATTTGCAAAAAATCTCTCTTTATCATGTTAAACTCTGGCACTGTTATTTTACCATTCAGATCTTAAATCTGTATTACTATTATTACTAATCTGTTCTTATAGTGTTCCTTTTTTAGGGATCAGGGAGAGGCAATAAGTTTTTTTTTAAACCACTTGATATAGTTGAAAAAAATAAAGGAGAATATTTTGGATATGCTGATACTTCCTCAGTGTAAGAGAGATGCATCCTTGTGTGATGCTCTTGACTGGCTTGCAGTTAAATGGCAGACATGAGACAGAGTTTGAAAACTGTCTAATTTACATATTTCCTACAATTAATCTGGAGTAGCTTGCTCCTATTCACACCAGTTATGATTACTGGAAATTTTGATGCGTTCAATATGTGTCCTGGAGGGATTACATCAGAGCTGAATGGAGACAGACGATGTCAGAGCTGAACATGGCTCGCAGATAATGGAGAGGATATGTATTTCATGCTTCTCAACCAGAGTGCAAACATGTACAAAGTTCAGATGCTACAGGCTGAAAAGCACTTAAAGAGAGCACTAATCCAACAGTTCTGCTTTGTAAGTGCTATATTTGATTTCCACTAGACAACAAGCTTTAAGGAATATGATTCCTTAGAGTAAGCTGGATTCATATGTGACCTTTATAAAAGATCCTTATAGCTTTATACAAACATTAAAGGGAGTGGATTAAAGCCAGAGACTAAAGGGGCAATATTAAAAATGTATGGGAATGTTTTCATGCACAATGGCCATTTTGAAGAACGGCATCTAAATGACATCCTAGAGAGGCAAATCTCAGCAGTTTTCAAGGGTATATTTTCTCCAGTCAAAACACAAATGTTTTCTGGAGAAGACAACAGGAAAATTCCATGTCTGGGTAGGACCAAAGCCCTTGAAGGAGGTATGGGAAAATGATGCTCAGACACAATGCTCTTTTGCTGTTTGTCTTCAGCATAAGGCACATACAGCCTCTGCCACTGCAGTGGACTTTGGCAAGTAAAATTAAGCATTAAGCACACCTTTTGTGTGGAGTGGATTAAGCCCTGTTTTTACAGTCTTATATATAAAACCTGCTGATTATATACTCTTTATAATGAGGAAGAAAAGCAGGAAGCCTCTATACAACTCACAGAAATCTTGAAAAGTCTCAGGCTTGTTACTCATGCTTCTAAAGGTTCAGATAAAACTATTCTTTGAAAGTTAACATGTACATCAGTCAAAAAAAATTGGACTCAACACTTGTGAACATAGCTCTCTGAAACATTTATCTTTTGTTTTTCTTTAAAAAATATCATGGAATCCAATAGCAGTAGGCTTCTCATTCTTGCTATTTTTCTTGGCCTTTTTGGTCAAGAAGGGCTAGAAGCAAGCGGTAATTGTAAGCTGTTATAACATATTTTATCCAGTGGCAACTGGCCTCACAGCTACAGACTCATGTAAAATGTAATATTTGCCATTTGACATCCTTATGGGCCAAATTTTAATTTCCCAGATTCGTATCCCATTATTCATTCCCTGAGAAATCCATTCCTCAAATTTCTCTTTGCAGAGAGAACTAAAAAACACCTGTATGCCTGTGGGTTAACAGGGTTTAAAAAGAAAAAGAGTGTATGTTTTATTCTGTAACACTCTTCTATATCAATTACCTTATTCCATGGAATTCCAAGGGCAGGACATATCCTTTAATAAGGCCATGAACTGTATATAGCAACTAAGACTAGTAATAAAGTCTAATACAGATGTTATGAAAGCCTTTTTAAAGCAAGGTTAATAACATGACAATAGTAAACACCCAAGTCAGCACAAAATGAAATGAAGCCTACAGTTACTTTAAATGCATGGGTCCCATGAAAAATGACACCAAAGAAAGACTCATATTGTTCATGAGCTTCTAGACATCAAAAATTAAGTTTTCTGCTTGTGTCTCAGCTGAAGGTCATCTGTACATGAGTGAAAGAAGGGAAAACAAGATCCACACCTAGCTCCAAAATGCTGGAATTATACAGCTAGCATTTAAAATATTGCAAATGAAATGCTTTAATTGAGGAACAATATTATTTCGGAAACTGGAGGAGTTCCATAAACAATCAGACATGTATTTTATTTATTCTTACTTATATTTTCAATTTCCTTTTTTCTGTTCCAGATAATCTGTAGAAAGTAACAGAAATAATGTTCTTCTACTTCAGCCCTAAGACAGTACTAAAATAGTCATGTACAAATGTCAGTTGGTAAATTTCTGAAGAAGTACTTTCAGTGGATGATTATCACTGGGTCTTTGATTCAAAACAAGAAAAAGAAGGATATCCATGTTCAGGGTGAAATATGTACCTTTATGGGACCTTGAACTACAAATCAGAATTAAGAGTGCTTTCTGAAATTGTTGTCTCAGTCTTCAGTCACCAATCTTTCTCCAATCAGAAGACATTTTCCAGAGTGAACAAATGCAGAACATTTGAACTAAAGCACCTGTGTTCTGAAGACATTCATTAAATGTACAAATTGATATTTTTGACACCATTTTTCTTCTCTGAGAAGGCATGCCTCTCATCGGATAGTCACCCTCTTTTGCCTTCTTTCTAGAAGTCCCTAGAACCAGGCTGATTCTGAGGAAACCTCATGAAATATCCTAATGAAAAGCCCTCTTAGCCTCTTGCATGATTACTAACATAGTGGATTAATTCTCCAGTCCAGTTTCCATTACTTATCTTTATATATTCAGGTCTTAACTTAAAGGAATAATGTAATCCCTAGAGGTTTAAAGAAGAAAATACTAAATATATGTTGAAATGCTAAATTGTCTCTGCATGTAGCACCAGTGCTTCTGTCTTTGGAAAACTGTCCCACTTCAGTGTGCAGAATCCAAAGTAACTGTTAATACCATTGCAATTGTTCACAGAGAAGCCTCAAGCAAAACCAAAACACATTGTATTCTGTCAAAAAGATTGTCAAAAGTTTTCAGGTTAGTTGTCAGGAAAAATAAAAGGAGAAATATTGGTAATGGGTTCTTCAGTTAGCTCACAGACTTGTATATTGTGTAATAACAATTAATGAATGGAAATTGAAGCTAGAACATACCAGGCAAAAGCTGAGTTGTTTCCACTCAGATGGGGATTAGTTTCTTCAAATAACAACTCTTCAAATACTACTGGGAGAGAATTCACTTACAAAGACAAGCCCTTGTTTTCTGTTTTGTTGCCTTGTTGTTTTATTTATTTTCAGTGTGTGTGTGAGTTGTTTCCTGGAATTTATCTCCTGATTCAAATAGTTATTGAATTCTACACAGGCCTACAACTTGTCTTGCCCAGTTATATGCCCAGAATAACTGCATAATCACATCTATTTCGTTCAGAATCTTTTCTTATAGATTAATTCCTCCAAATGATGCTTATTTTTGTTGCTCTTCTGTGGTCTCACTCTAATTTGTCAACGAGATGTCCTGAATACGATATTCTCCTTGTATGGACTTTCCCACTCTGAGGTTTGTCAGCATCTGCGTAGAAAGATCAAGATCACTGTGAACATTCCTGTTGCTGGTTCACATTTTCACAGAGGATCTTGCAGTAACACTGCAGCTTGCATTTCCTTCTGCTATTAGCTACTTGTTTTGCTTTGCACTTTTACAAGTGAGCTTCAATATATTTGATTTGTAGTCTTCTACCTATAACTTAATGTCTGCAAGCATCTACAGGTCTTTGCTTTTTTTTTTTCTGTGAGGTCACAACTTCTCCCATCGTAGGAGTGGAGACAGTACTTGCAGAAGGCTCTGCAGAGTGTGCTGCAGAAAGTTCTGGATCTTGCCACACTGCCCAGGTATCACTTTGTGTTTCTGCAGTGCGAAAATACCAGTCTGTGACACTAATCCATGGAAAACCAAGAGAAGTCAAGTGAATGTCATAGTACAGTACTTTGTGGACTATTTCCTGGGGGATTAGTGGGTCTTGTGACACGCTGGAGAGTCTGACATTTAAAAGTATGTCAGACCTTTTGCACACTATCTTTTAAGTTCAACGGTTCAACAGCAATAACTTTCACTAAAAAATATTGTCATCCTATCCAGAAGGCACGATATGTGGGGCATAAGTCCCTCAAGTAATTGGAGATCATTCCTATGATCTGCTTCAGCACTATGTGAACTTATAAGGCAAGGCCTAGCTGCAATGCTGTCACAGAGGACTTATTGGCTTACTGCAGGATTTCTCAAACCTGGTTAGAATTCAAGTTGACCCATACTTGTTTTTGTTATACACTAAATT
>VWPW01015957.1:443372-453372 GCA_013389825.1 Crypturellus undulatus | reverse complement strand
ATTAAAGGCTAGACAGAAAGATCAAAGTAAAATCATTTTATAAAAAGCCCATTGTGAATGCTCTTATTTAGAGGGATCGAATTACCAGAGTAGGGATTATTTGTTTTTCATTCTTTTTTATTCAGTGATTTAATGCACAGTACAAAAATAAATTAATGCTATGTATTTCTCCTTATACTAAATATTTACTTCGCTGCTGATACAGCAGGAATATACAGTTTATTTTAAATTAAAACATCATCACAGTCTCTGAACAAATATCAATATCATTATCTCTGTCAGTGACTCTGTCTCTGCTTAAAACTGCAATGACACTTGTTTACTTACGCTAAATCTGCTCTTCCAGAAAATTACCAAATTTGTTTTGACAGATAAACTGAATAGGAAGAGTGTTTTTTGTTCAAGGGACAAAAATAGGACAGCAGGGACAAAACTTTCATTTCTCAACATTCAAGTAAATATCTACTAGTGATTGTTCTATAGATGGCACTCATGCCTCTAAGCAAGAAGCACAGATCTAAGTTTTGGTGAAGAATATTAACAAGAAATACTGTGATCCGAAAGAAATTTCCTAAAACAGATCAACAACTGGTTGAGAAATACGAGGCATTTTTTCTTCTCATTTATAGCTTGGGATAAAGGACTGTAAAACAGCAACAAAAATATGTCACCAGTAGGGAAGAAATGGGGAGTTAATAAACAATTTTATGTGTCTTTGCATGACACAGTTACATACTGTAAGGTCTGCCATAATTTTCTAGAATAATAAGAGGGAATGTATGAAGAAAGGTTTGTAAGCAGTCATATTTTTAGTCAGTGGAGCTGCCTGATAACATAATGGAGTCTGTCATAATTTGTGCTCTTTGGTCAAATTGTTATTAAGGGAACTCTCTTGTAGTATTTCTGTTCTATTTGATACAATTTCAATTGATTTTTTTTTTTTTTGCATTTTCCTAAAATATACATGCATATAACTCTGGTAAGAGTGTAGTTTAAGCCAAAATACTAAGGGTGTATTTAATATTTTAGTAAAAACTGAAAGTTGTTTTTCACTGAAAGTGGGTTGGAGAAATTCTGTCATTTGAAAACTATCTTAATAGATGGCCAAATAGAAAAACATCCAGCAGGTATCTGTCATCTTTAATAATATCTTCGGCTGAATTGATTATTATGTAATTAAAGGAGTAAAAATGTGCAACATCCATGTTTGAAAGGATGCATTTTCCCAGTAAGCTGCTCTTCAAATCCAAAAGTTCAGGAGAACTTTTCAGACTATTCCAACTAAAAAATAAAAGTCCTAACTGCTAAATCTCAGTACAAGTGGGGTCATATATTATATATCTCAAATATCTCCTCACAATCCCTGTAGAAATAGACTTCTCTTAGGCCTCTTCTGAAGCAGTGAATCTGAAAAGGCCTCTGCAAAAATGAGCTCTTGGGTCTTGGAGCACCTGGTGTTGTCTGTGTTTCAAACATAGGCATGAGGAGTGAAGATCCTCCCCCAAAAATAATTACCAGGAGACTATATATGATGTAAAATGCATGTAGGAATCTGAATTGTGCATACCACTTCATGTACTATAAACCTAGATCTGAGAAAGAGAATTGCTTTCTGCAAGACAAAAGGGAGAAAGTGAGTCTGCTATTCCCATTGACTTCAAAAGAAACTAGGCTGCATTCACAAACTGTGAATTAGGTCCATAAATATAAAATGAAATATGCTTAAACAGGACAAAGTAAAGCAAAAAGTATTTACACTCACAGTTACAAAGCCCACAAAGACATCAGGGGCCACTTATATTGTTCTATCATCTCTAGCAGTAGCAATAGCAGAAACTGCAGAAAGAAGTAAGAAGACAAAGGAAGTACAGCCTACACTTTCCTCCAAAATAGCCTCTTTACCTCTGTGGATCAGAGAGTTAAGGTCTTCCTGAGAGAGAATTTACAATCATGATGTGTCTTGTTTTTGAAGCCATGCATACCTTTAGAGTCTGCAACAGGCAGGGCAAATGAATTCTGTGTATTATTGTTTATGCTTTTTCTATGCAAAGTAACTACACAGTCTTTGAAGAAGAATGTACTTTTTTTTTTTTTTTTTTTTGCTTTTGAGACTTCTTCCTGGTTGTTGCATTGGGAGCCTCCTTGTTTTTAGAAATAATAAACATTTCTGTGATCATGTTATTGACACCTCTCAGTATACACACTCACCTTCTGTCTTCTTTTTTCTCTAGACTGTAATGGAACAGATTCAGGTTACTACACAGAAAGTTAGAATTAAGGAATCTACACTTTTCCCCTCCTTTTATTTCATTTTGCTCCTTAGTTCCTACAGTCCACTGACTCTACATCATCTCTGTTGATGATACCTGACAAGGGCTTTGCAGCTGTAAGTGCCAAGGGTCATAGTCATTAAAGCCTTCCAGAGTCGTAGCATGGGTAGAACAGGGAAATGGTACAAAAGAATTGGTACATAACCACATGCAGTAGGGACAACAGGAATACCAGGTTGTATCAGATGGTAACGGGTGTTTCAGGTTGCTGGAGAATGTCTGCTCAGGTATAATTTAAGCCTGGATACCAATGACCAGAAGAGTTCGGATCTTTCATAGTAGGAGACTGATTGTTTTGGTTTACAGCAATGGAGGAAACAAGCATTGTCTTTGAATTTCCTGGTCTGTGTCAGTGCTCTTTCCTGCTTAGATCTAGGTTGGCAATGAACAGTCTTCAGGATGGACTAGGTGAAGTTGGACTTTACACAGGGGTATCGACAATCTGTAGGTGAAACTCGAGTTCTTGCAAACTGATCTGCCTGCTTTGCCTTAGATTTTTAATAACCAGTAGGGTTTTTTTTTTTTTTTTTTTAATTCTCCTAACTCTTCCTTCTCTTTTCTGCCTACACAGGCTCATTTCTCACTCTTCAGAAGGCTTGCACCTTTTTTCTCTCTCACAGCATGGGACTTCCTGAGAGCTCCAAAGGTGTTCTAGATTCTTCTATGCATAAATCGGTGGTACACTCTTCCTTCTGTCAGACTTCCCTTGCAAAAGTTAAAGAGCCAAGAGCTCCATTCCCAACATTTTCCTTCCCAAGCATTCCTACCGGGGAGCAAGAAAAAGAGAGCAAGAAGAGATGAAAAAGCCCTAGTCTAGAAACTCAATTCATGCTGAAATGCAACTTAAAGGAAAAAGTATCAAGGAACAGAATTTGGAGGAATTTGGAGTTAGCAGTGCTGTAGTGATGTTTGTTTACTCATAAGGGTCTTTAGATATGCAAGGGAATTGTGTAAGCATTTAAAACACTCCTTTCTGGAAAGAAATGTTCTTTTTTTTTTTTTTTTTTTGGAAAGGCATTAAGTCCTATTATGAGTTAATTTTAGATGAAATATTCTGTGGTGATCTGGATTTATAGCCAGTCGCATTTTTCTTCATCTCTTTCTAATACTAGATGAGCAGGTCTACTACAACTGTTATGAAAATGGTACTATATTCTAGAGCTCTTGTTTTTCTTGCTTTTAGTTGCCTCCTGCAGCTTCTCACCAATATATTTTGCAGACCTGTTTCTTCCTCAATACTTTTTATATATTTAAATCAGACAGATTTAAATTTCAGACAGAAATTCTTTAATCTGGAGTTGCAGTCTTTGTGATACAAAAACTCTTTTTTGCCACAGAAGACAAATTCCTCAGGTTTACTGCGTCAGCAGTGTGTCCCACCACAATATAGCTGGACAATTTTTCCCTATTTTTCTCAAGATAAGCCTTCTGAAGTTTTATTCTTTCTGTATAGATATTGGATTTGGAGGGAGGGGGTCATATTCAAAAATTCTATTTTCAGTACTGCATAGGTGTTAAAATGTGAATATTCCTAATACCCATGCTTAGTAATTGGCCATTTACTATCTGAAATGTATTTTCTATGCTGCTTCTGATGAGATTGGACATCAAGATTACTCTGTGAATCTCCATATTTAGAGAGAAATGGAGGCTNAGGGGGTCATATTCAAAAATTCTATTTTCAGAGAAATGGAGGCAAGGGAACATATCTGTTGAGTTTCCTCTATTTTAGCCATTTTTTTTTCTTTAGTTTCCATTTTATTTTCTCCGGAAAAGAAAAAAGAAATCTGAAAATTTTAGTGCAAAAGCAGGCGGCTTTTTTTGAACGAAAATTTGAACCTCAACCCCAAGTCTACTTTTAAGCATTAAAACCAAAAGAGAGAACATTTGAAAAACAGTTGCATGACTTTCAAGTGCATCAGGTTATTTGTGGAAGACCAACCCCTTTTTTCTTCGATATTTTGTTGTATACTGAATTGAGATGGCTATTTTTTTTTTCTTCTATTTGTCAAATGCTGAGCATTATTGACTGAGAGAGTGTATCAAGGCTCCCTCAAATACTTTCTAAAAGTACTATGCTGCATTAAGTGAAAAGAGAAAGCTTCTTTCATTTTTAGATATCAACATAAAATACAGGTGAGATATACAGTCAGTCTAGTTCCTTTTACTACAATTCTAGTATTTTATCTTCTAATATGAAAATGAGAGACATTCTTTTAATGCATTTTTCTTTAAAATACATGATGTTTGTTTCCAGTCTCAGAAATGAAAACAAAGTGTGATTCAAGTTCCTGTAGATTTCCTCTTGGCCTGAGTTCCCCATTTTTGTTTTGTCAAGCAAAGTCCTGCTTGTTGTGGTATGTTCACAAAGCATATAGCTTTTACACATAAAGGGATGTGGAAAATGGTCTGAAACCAGGTTTATGCAGTAAAGAGTTGTTGGCAGCCTTCAGACAGGTGGAAATTATTAAAAAAGACTGATAAGCTGCACTGTAAGTTTTTGTTGCCAGATAGTTCTCAAGAGAGTGAAAAAGTTACAGCCGAATTAAGTTCATCTTTCCACCTGAAAGTCTGGAGCACAGAATCGGAATAGCTTCAGATGATATATTATTAGAAAGTGACACTCCATCATAAATTACGCTTTTACTCTCTGGTATAGCTTTGGCAATGTTCTATTCTTAGTTCTAGAGCTCAAAAGAGCAAAATCTTCATGGCTAATCTTTGCAGAACTTCATTCTGACACTAGATATAACTTTGGGGCAGAAAGTTCTTTAGACTAGTTTCAAAAAGGGTTTTGAAGACTTCAGTCCTGCATATGTAAGAGTTTACAGGAAGAGAACATGCTCAAACTGAAAGCATAACATGGAAAACAAGAATTTGATACTATAAAAATTCAAACCAGCAAAACTAATATTTAGGGAAATGTTAACATGCTAGGAAAAAAAATATCAACAAAAAGCACCTATGTAAATCAGTGTCCTTTCAAGAAGTTAGATCAGCATATGCTGACAAGAGGCTTGTGTTGTGGTTTCTGTAGTACTCTTAGCCTAATTAACAAATGCATTACTGGCATAAGTGAGCCTGGAACAATTGCTAGTCAGAACACTCAGAGTGAAGCCACCAGGGAACACTGGGTAGCAATAAAAAGCCATGGATGCTTATTTTTAATTCTTTGGAGGGCCAATTCAAACAGCAAATGTAATTACAATTCTGTAAATAGAACACCCGAAAGCACTCCTTCTGGCATTAGTATGCATATCTTTGATATTTGTTTAACAAATGATCAAGTAGCCCTTTTTCTGTGTTCTTCTTATTTAAGGGTTTTGCAAATTTGAAAAGCAATGCTGAAAATACCATAGAGGTGTTTAGGCTTTCAATTTTAAATCCATTTGAAAATAGCTGATCTGGTTAGTGGTAGAGCTTGAATGTGATTTTCTTCTTAAGGTACAAAAAGCAAAAGAGGTGGGTTGAGTTCATATTACTACATTTTAAGATGAGCTTTTCCCTGATTATGTTGAAATATGAAAAAGTCATGTTTATTTTCAAGGGAGATGATAGCATTTGAGCTATGTTAAACTAAATGATCATTGCCAGGGTCTTGTCACTTGACAAAAGTTGAAGAGAAAGCAGAAAACTTTTGCTGTCTTTCAAGTGTGAAGTACTTTCCCATTATCTGACATTCAGAGTGTCTCAGCAGGATGTTATCCTACTTTGTAGTATTTTGTGCAGGATGCAGGCTTACTGTGGTAGATTAATTTAGAGAAAGTGAAAGTGACTAACCCATGGCAAGATGTGATCATAAATTAATAATCTTCAATGGACTGTGTCTGTGAGAGCTGTTATTGGTGTTTTGGGTCAGCACAATCCCTAGACTCAGATTAAATTCCAAAATGGCAGGTGCAAATGGAAGAAAAAAAAAGTCCTCCACTTTTATGTGGAAGATGCAGGTGGATCAGAGAAAACATGATGAAGGCAAGAAAGAAAAAAAGGGATAAAGAATTCCATAATAAAAGCAAAAGTGGGATAAATTGTCTTCCATCTGTACACAATCCTAATAGCACAATAAAATAATTCCTGTATTAGAAATTGACGTTATGATTTTTTTCAGATTTTTTGCTGAGGCATTTCTGGTTTGTTTCAGCTTTCAGACTTAACTGAGAAACTTTTTCTACCACATGAATAAGTGGTTGAAAAATGGGATCAGTTCTCATTAAATCTGAAAAACAGATATATGTTGAAAAGCTCTTTTAGTCCTCTTTCCAACCTCCACACACAGTCTGTTTTCGCAGTTTTGGTTTGTTTTTAAAAAAAACAGAAGCTTTTCTAATTTCAACACTGATGAACAGCCAGTTCTTCACATCTACTTTAAAAGACCCCCTACAACCTCAGTACTTCAAATCATACCAAACTACAAATTTGTGCAGCAGGCACACACAAAGATTTTTCTTGTATTTCTGGTATTAACCAAAACCAAAACCCAAACAAAAACATGTCTATTGCTGGAATATATTTACATTTCTGAAATTATGACTGAAGAGAAGCTCTGTAATTTGTCTTCTTCCAGTTTTCCTTTACTTGCTCTTTTAAATTGGCCTAGTTGGGCAGAAGTAAGGCTGTCTGCTTGTTTATCCTGTCCTAGCTGGATGATTTGCTTTACATCTGTTTGAGTCTTTCTAGGAGAGTGGAGGACTGCCTTTCCATGACAAGAGGCAGCCTGCTAAGTTAGGGCTGTTTTGGTGCTATGTGGGATTAGATGAGAGAGTAGAATCACAGGATTTCCCCTCTTGGTACACATGGAAGCCAGCAGCATTGCTTACTTCCTTTGTCCTTGTTCTGTGGTCATGCTGCATACAGTAGATCTGATCAATTTATTATTATTATTGTTATTATTATTATTTGCATTGAAAATCAGCTCACTGAACTTGGCATGAATTAAAAATAACCTTAAAAAAAAAAGATTATTTGTAACTCAGATCATTTCAGAGAACTGATTTACAATATGGCCTTAGAAACTGTTGTCAGCTCAGTGCTGAATGGGCAGTGAATTAGCGTGTGAGAACAACTGTTTGGGAGAAAAATCCTTTTAATTTGATTCTGCTTCCAAAGATGATGTATCTTTTACTCCTGCCCTGAGAAAGGCAGTAAGTAGGGTGCTCAAGCATAACTGGATGGAGCACCTCTGAAAGGAGCAAGAATCATGACTGTAGTGGAAAGCAAACCTGAAGACTCAAAAGGGATGGATGGAAAAAAGGATTTTTTCAGGATTCTCAGGGACCATGTGTGACTGCTGGAACTTGAGAAGACAGCGAAAAGATGAAGGCATTGCAGAAAGACAATGTGCATACTTATTATTTCAAACCTTTATCTCACCTGTTTGGCTTTTTTGTGGTGGATAGGATGTTCCCTGCTGGAGATAATACTTTGTTCTCATTTTGTTCACCATGATAATCTCCAAGGTGGGAAGCCTTGGGTATGCTCATGGCAGGGGGAACAGGGGCAGGTCACACTACTCGAACTTGATTGGCATAAGATTGCGTCGTAGGGGGACACAAGGGTTCAGAGAAGTTAAATGTTAAGTTAATGCACAACAAAAACTGATCTAAACACATGCAGATGTACCCTTCCTCTCATCAGGCAGGTGGTAGTAGGGAGGAAGGAACTAGATGTTGGTGGTAATTGGCTGAGCTCACTCCAGAATTGGAATTAATGTAAATGTAGTAGGGCAGCACTGAATCTATCAAGTAATGTTATTTAGCTGCTCAGCTAACACAGCAAGAACCCTGTGTTAAGGCAGATATCAGAGATGTCCCCTTCCAGGGCCAGAGATCTTGAGTTAGGGGAAGCGATAACTTAGCCTCTAACCATCTAAACAGCCATTTAACTCCTCATCTAGCTTTTGGATCTTCTCTTTTAGCTCTACTGAAAACCAGACTATATGTTCTCTACCTTACCTTATCTAATGCAACTGAAGCTGCAATATGATATTATTGTGGTGTCTTCTGACTTCTTTGCACCTAAGGTCTCAGTGTATGTCACAGCTGGAAAAGAAGCTGCTGGTCAGAGACTGTCAGTCAATGATGTATCAGTGGTGAAAGCTGTCATCCAGCATGTGAAAGACTGGGAGTTGGTTCTACCCTGAAAGCATTTGAGCCTGCATGTTCCAGCTCTCATAAGATTGATTTAACTATCATAAAAGAGATACACTAGAGATTTTGAGATGTTTATTTTAATATTTCTCATCTTTTCCATTTTGTGTAAAATAATAAATCCTTGTTGGGTAGCTGTTGGGAGCAACACATCCTTGTTGCTCCTCTCTAGAGCACTGGTTACAGCAGATAATGTGGTTCTTCTTCCTGCTTCAGTGACTGACACACTTCAACCGACAAGTGGGATGTGTAACAGCTAAGCATCTGCACTCTATTCATTCACTCAAACATTGCCTTTATGTCAGAATCTCACATCAGCCAATGATTGCTTCAGATAGATAACACTGTAGCTCCTCCTTGAAGTAAACCCACACCAACAGGTTTTATGAGAGTTAGAACTATGTTTTGTCAGAATACAAGGTACAACAATGAAAATTTTGGAAAAATAGACTTATAAAAATGCAGACTGGGAGGGTGAAAAAGAATAACAAACCACAAAGGATTCAAAAATAATCTCTTCCTCTGTCTACTGTATATTGCCAGGGTATTTCTCCTTTTTGTTTGGACTGATTCCAGTAGCATTTTCAATAGAGTACCGAATTTCATCTAGTTTTGTGCAGTTTCCTCTAGTCCCTAGGAAAAATCTTTCTCCATAGTGTAGCTGTGTGTTTGATGCTTGAGATCTCTCTCTATGTGTCGGTTAAGCTCCTGAAAATTCTTTTCCTTAGTTACACTTTGCAAAGTTTCTCTCACCCAGGATGCTGCAGTTAAGCAGTCTTATGCTTTTTTGTCTCAATTGTGGCCTTTAAAAGTTGCTTAAGGGAACAACTAGAGAGTAACATATAATCAATTCTCCTGTCTTAGTGCTGCTTTTGATTTTTGCTATTGCAGTAACTATTTCTTCAGAAGATGAAACTACTTTTTCCCCAGGCATGTGACCTGGCTACAGCTCTACTTACTACTCTTTTTCAATCTAACCTGATTTTCTGAATAGCATATCTGGTTCTGTGTATCTCTTCTCTTTTTACCACAGTCACAACAGAAGGAAAAAACAAGGGTAAACTCAAAATTCCCAGTCGTCTTTCTCCTTTTCTAGAAGCACCAGAAAAGTTAGTTGCCCCTAGAATTTCTGCTTTGTTATCCAGTGACATACTCAAACAGAAGAAGGAAGTATCCAAAAAAAAAAAAAAGTTACTTGAGAGCAACTTGCCAGAGTGCAGAGGGATGCAACGAGGAGGTCTAAGGCCTATTGGGAATTAAATCTGGCAAAAGATGAGAAGGACAACAAGAAGGGCTTCTTTCAATAACTGAGCAGAAAAGGGAAGACTGGGAAAAATGTAGGTGCATTACTGAATGGGTTGGATGCTCTGGTGACAAAGGATACACAGAAGGCAGAGTTACTAAACGTTTTCTTTGCCTCAGTCTTTACTTCTAAACTTTACTTCGTCAGGAATCCTGGACCTTGGAGACAAGAGGAAAAAGTCTGGAGAGAGGAAGACTTTCCCTTGGTTGAGGAGTAGTCTG
>VWPW01015957.1:158313-442445 GCA_013389825.1 Crypturellus undulatus | reverse complement strand
CAAGAAGGGCTTCTTTCAATAACTGAGCAGAAAAGGGAAGACTGGGAAAAATGTAGGTGCATTACTGAATGGGTTGGATGCTCTGGTGACAAAGGATACACAGAAGGCAGAGTTACTAAACGTTTTCTTTGCCTCAGTCTTTACTTCTAAACTTTACTTCGTCAGGAATCCTGGACCTTGGAGACAAGAGGAAAAAGTCTGGAGAGAGGAAGACTTTCCCTTGGTTGAGGAGTAGTCTGCCTGAGTTCACCAAGGGGAAATGATACTTAACCAGTCTGAGAACCTTCTATGATGGAATGACAGGCTGAGTAGATTAGGACAGGGCAATGGATGTTGTCTATCTTGACTTCAGTAGGACTTTCAACACTGTCTGCTGTTATATCCTCACAGGAGAGCTCAGAAAGTGTAGGTTAGATGGATGGACAGTGGGGCAGACAGAACTGTCTGAATGGCAGAGCTTGGAAGGTGGTGATCAGTGGCACAATGTCTACTTGGAGGCTTGTAGTTAGTAGTGTCCCCCATGAGTCAATATTGTGTTGAGTCTTGTTTGACTTAATCATCAGGGACCTGAATGAAGAGACAGAATTCACCCTCTGCAAGTTTGCTGGTGATCCAAACTTGGAAGCAGTGGCTGATACACTGGAGGATTGTGCTGTCTTTCAGAGAGACCTAGGTAGGCTGAAGGGTGGGCAGACGGGTTACTGATGAGTAAATTGAACACTGGATGAAATATTGACTCCTTGGGAACACCACTAGCTACAGGCCTCCAACTGGTCTTTACATCTCTGATCACAACCCCCTGAGCTCTGTCATTTAGCTGTTCTCAATCTGCCTCACTGCTCACTCCTGATTAACTTAATTTGCTTTGAAATGATAGCCAGCATTAGCTTCTCTGTTACCTTCTCAGAGATTGCAGTGAGGCTGACTGACCTGTAGTTTCCTGGGTCTTTCTTCTTGCTATTTTTTAACAGTTTCTGGACACATATTTGTAATGTTCAGATGCTGATTGTGCATTTAATTTATCAAAATATGAACAGGAGTAGATATAAGAGCATGTGTGTCAAAAAATTTTGCTCATTATCAGTATATCCAAAATTTTCTATTTTATATAAAAGCACAGTTACATTCTGAGATGTTTATGAACTGTTCCATAGATTCACCACACAGTATTTTATGCTGACCTTTTACATTTTTTTTTCTCCGAGGAGAAATGTGACAAGTATGAGATGTCAGGTAGTAAACCCAGTTTTACAGAACAGCAGCCTAATATGCAGATGTGACACATTTGACACTTGCCCAGAATGAACAGTAAGCTTTTCTTTGTAGGGGTTTTATGAAAGATCTCTTACAGTCCTTCAAAAATTATTCTATCTGTTTAGAACTTCAGTTACTCAGATGACATAAACTGGAGTTAAAATAAATTGCTTCAAATATATTTCTTTGGGTCCTCCAGGAAGCAGAGAAAGATATTAGAGCAGAACTGCACACTATCCTTTTGGAATTAGATCAGAAAATGATGGTATTCTGTGCTTCATTTTTGACTGTTGCAATTAATAAAATTAAACTATATTTAACAGAGAAAAATAGTCATCTCAAAGACTGTGCACTTAGCTTCATTGTGTAGACACTTTCATCAGTTTTTGTAGAGATGTTTAATTGAAAACTTTTCCCCTGAAAAATACTGAATAATTTAACTGTGTGCAGACATTGAAGATATCTAAGCATCTTTGCCTGTTTGAGTCAGTGAAAGGTAATTTCTGTTTTTTTTCTTATTTATTTCCTCATTTCAAAAATCTGGAATTGTATAAGAATATTCCAAGCAGCAGGAAGGTTTCACAGCCCTCACAGAGAAGAGAACATTGGCAAACTGTGGGAGTACGGATGGCTGAGAAATCAGCAGCAACATGGTGGGTCTATAAGGAAGTGTACATCTTTACACCTACTATGTTGAATGGGTCTATAGAGCAGATCCATACCGCCAGAGAGGGAGAGATATTGGTGGTCTCATCAAGGTATTGATGGTGATTTCTCACCAATATTGCAGAAGCCATTGGTGGTTACTGTGCACCCAAAGGCATGTATAAATAAAAAGGCAGTGATTACCAGGGACAATTCTCTTTCTTTCAGGAATCACTGAATATCCTCCCATGAAGACAGCTGCAGTCTATAGTGCTATCGTAGGGGATTATAAAAATTGTCAATGTTTGCCCAGCTGATTTAATCAGACACAGACAACCTCTATGGAAACATAGGTTGAGTTTTCTTAATGACTCCTTATCTGTTTTTGTGCAACCTTAATATGCACCAGAGTCAATGATCTAATTTGAAAAGTGGTCAGCACATCCTTAAGTTCATTACCAAGGGGCTCTCTGAATTATTTTCTGCGCAACAGGAGAAACTTCTTTGTGTAGTCTCTGTTTACAGCAATAAAATTCATGAGTTTGCTCTGCAAGTATTGCACAATATTTTTAAGAATAGAGATTTTTGATTTTTTTTTTTTTTTTACATTTCATTTTTCAGTTTTCTGAGTATTTGGGGATTTGAGCTTCCCTTGTGATAGGAATTTTTTCATCGTACCATAGCTAGAAGCTGGGACGCTAAGTATCATGGGATTCAAGAACCAAGTAGACATACTCATGGTACAAAAAATGCATGAAGAATAAATATATACAAGGTTGCTCCTGTGGTTTAGGAAATCCCTGGGCCCCAGAACTCAAGACCATGGGAAATGTATGGTTCCCTAATCTCTTGTTTTATGCTGGTCCTATAGGCTTACCCTAAATATCCACAGACTGACCTTGTTGGGGATGACCAGGACGTGAGTCATTCATATGACCTATTATGGTCATTCTTATGTTTTCAATAGAATTCAAATTTTCATTACTCAACCTAGGCCAAAGACCCATGGCTGAGACTAACCATTCTTTCTGCTTTTTCAGGGCCAGATTTTCCTTCCATTTTCTTCTTATTCAGTTTTCTAAAATAGAAAGCTTACTGTGCCAACCACCTTGAAATTGCCTCTCTTATAGACTAGTAGGGGAACAGGGGTCTTCTGGTCGGTGCAAAGACAACTTTTCCCCTAAATCTCATCACTTCTCTCCCATTCAGCATATAGCAGCTCTCCTGTTCTGCTATTTTTGCCAGATAACATATAGGTGAAATGAAAGGAGAAAATCACGGAGACTCACATAGGAATGGACTTCTTGAGGGCGTACAATATGTGGCTCATTCTTCTCCATCAAAAGAATATGAGAACAAAAAAAGAGGAGGTAAAGAAGAGGTTGATATTTAGAAAGAATATTGAAAATCTCTACTTATGTTTTCCTATAACTGTGTATGTATTTTATAGAAAAGAAGCAAGAAATCCCCTCTCCAAGATGCAAAAATAAAATTCTATATAGGATGCTACTACTCTGGGTGACAGGATGAAAGGAATAGAGAGGAAAACAGAAAAATAAATAAACTACATGGTATAATGATATGAAGCTTTCTTTTTTTTTTTCTTTTTTTTCCCCTGTTTTTGTCTATTAACCTGCAGGAACTTGGCATGTTAACCCCCTAAGGGCATAGCTTCCAAGTTAGTCTGCTGCTTGGTTCCAAGGCCAGCTATGGTAAATAGCTAACCATAGATCCAGTCTCACAGCTTCAGTACTTGCATAAACACAAGGAAAATGAAGGGATGGAAGTATGTGCTGGTTGAATAGATTTATATGTTTGTCACCAAAACTCTATTTTAAAACTAATGATTGTGACTTTACATAGAATAGTTCATATTCTGACCCATATCCTAAGGGCCTCCTTCAGTCCTTAGCAAGCAGAAATAAAAATAACCTCAGGAGCTAGCAGCCTCCACCGAGGTGCTGAATCAAAGACATCCTCTTTGTCCAATTTCTTCTTTTTCTGCCTTTTTTTTCTAATTAAAAAAGCACTTGAGCTTTTTTCCTTCCCTCCTTCCTTCCCCCCTTTTTTTTTTTAATAATACTTGAGTGCAAACTGTTCTACCCCTTCCCCTTTTGAATATTGCTGATGTACCAGGTTCTTTCGCAGCTCCAGTAACAGACCACTACAATATAACTGTATGGGCTTGGCTGCCAATCTATAATGTTCTTGGCCGTGATTAATCTGATAAATAATAAATATATCAATCTAGTCTTTTAGACAAGGACAAATTCTTACCAGCGGGGAGGAACGAGGCCTCTTTTACAGCTGCCTGTAGTGCTGGAATTAATTATTTAATGCTTAATTCTTCAGGAAATGAGAAAGTTTTGATTAATGTTGTCCAGTGTCATTTCTTGCTTGTTTGATATGTGTCAGATAATTTTTCCTCGGCAGTTGCTCTGAAGAAGCCAGAGGCTACTGTCACTGGGATCAGACACAGAATTTCTAGAGATTAATTGAAGTGAAAATTTAGAGAAATGCACCATAAGTGCTTGCCCAAGATAACCTTTCACAGGCTAAATTTAGCTTCCTTTGGTAATGTTAGCCTCCTATTGCCCTAGTGTAAAACATTTATTTTTAATTCTTTTAGAAGCCTATTTTTTTTCCTGGGATTCCCCCCCCCCCCCCCCCCCCCCCATTTTTCTTACACTAGTTATGTCAGCATGATTAAAATATTTAGGCTTTTACACTACTATAATTTTGTGGCTGTAATGGAGTCCACTACAATTAGTTTAGGATAAAACAGAATGGGCAACTACAGTTGAGATGTAAAACTAAAACCAGGACTGTCTCCAGACTCCGTTAGCTCTCTCTCAATCTCTTTCTCTCTCTCCCTTTAAATATATATATATATATAAATATACATACATATATATATATATATGTTAGTTCTAGGCTTCAGAGGATTCCTAAATGTTAGATGCTTTTTTCTCACGTTATTCAAGATAATTCAGCTAACATCATCAGAGTCACTGATATTTATGTTATTATGAATTATATAGACATCACTTTTCCATATTCACCAGATGTTCTATGCAAGATGGGATTTTCATTGAAATAGGTGTTTGAGGAAATTCTAGAGTCTTTTAAGGTTGTGATGTTTTCAAGCATTAACATAAAAAGGGTCACATATTGTGTTATATGTCACATTCTCAGCGTATGGACTGAACATTCGCATGATTCGCACTCACCCCAGTTTTCTTTTTCTTTATTTTTTTTCACATTAATATTTCCTATTCTTTAATTTGCTTACATAACTATCTTCCTTTGCTGGTAAATAAATGCTGAATTGTACCTAGGCGTCCCTCTTATTTCTTTTCAAAATTTGTAGATACTAGGTGCATTAAATTCTTCTTTGAAGATTAAGCTGCTTAAAAAATAACACATTTTATCAGTTTTTCCTTTCACAAAAATATAAGTAAATGTTTACCGATATGATTATTATTGGCACGTATTTTCTAAAAGGCAAGAATTCTGGGCTAGTAACTTGTGACTACACATTTGACTGGCAGTTGTGTACCACTGCTAGTACTGTGGCTCGTCACAGACTGTTGGTGGTAAGCACTGCTGTAATCTAACTTCTGGATTTCTTATTCATTACAGAAACAGGTTTTAGGTATGATTTAAGAGTTTTCACTAGAGATGTTAGGACAATTTCATGAACTCTTACATTTAAAATATACCCATAAATAATCTACAAGATCTTCTCTAGATAAAGTACTGACCTAAAGTGTGCTGACCTGGGCCCTTTGACAGCTTTTGCCCAAATGCGTAGAGCTTTTGTGTCTGGCCTGACAGGGAAAAAGATGATACAATTTTGAATTTTGTTTACTTGCCTAAAATATTAGGCTCATGTATGAATTTGCTGGTCTTTTTTTTCCGCCAGAAAAACTGTTGAAAAGAATTTTAGCAAGGAGTAAAACTTCCAAAAATATTTTTGGATTTGTTGATTTATTTTTCCAATTCCAGCTGTTTGAAGCTGCACAGGATCCTGGAATCTTAAAATTCTAGGAAGGTTGACCGCTAAGCAGCTGACATAATCGTAAGTATATGATTAATTTCATAAACTTCTTAAAAATATACTCTCCAATTCATCAGTTTATCACATGAGACACATGTACATGTGCATATATATATTGAGAAGGGGCAAATTATACAGATATTTTGAATTTGTGAGGAGATATTAATCATCACTTCATGTAAATTCCTTTTATACCTAAATACCGCCTTTGAAAAACAGATGGTGCCAGGAAATAATCCATCACATAAAATCTCTGCATTTTTCTGACTAGTTCTTTGAATCTTGTGGAAATCTGATCTTTTTCTTTCATTTGTTTTCAAAACCAAGTAAAACAAAATGGCTTGAACTAATGAAAAATATGAAAATGGAAAACTACAAAACTTGTTTTAAATCCTAGCTCAAGAAAAAATGACTTACCTAACCTAAGTTAAATACAAAGCACAAGAATAAGGATTTCCAATGTGTGAATGCAGCTTCAAAAGTTGAATTTGTTTGGGGAATTTGTATTTTCTGCTTCTTTCTTCAGGAACCTATTTGCATTTTAAATAATTAAAACATTAAAACTGAAAAATTTATAAATGAGAGCTGCGAAGAGAATCTTGCTTGGCAGACAATAGAAAAGAAATTATTACCCTGCTAGGTTTGCTTTAATGTCATATCTGTCACTCTCCCTAAGGTAGGTTCATTACCATACCAAGTGCACCTCCTGCCAGCCCCCCTTGCACACACACATACTCTTTTTCTTCCACTCCCTGCCACTTAAGGACTCAGGATCTCCAGGGGACTTTGATCTCATTGTACACACTAACCCAAACAGAACCTCTCCTGTTCTCAATATATTTTTTTTTTTTTTAAGAGGAGTGGGGGGGAAGGGGAGAAGTAGGAGATGGGGAATGAATTTGTGTGAAGAGTGACAGAACGCTTTGTCCAGTGCAGCTTTGGCTGGTTGTAACAAGCGTCAGGACATTAGATGCAACAAAAGCTGGATTGGCAGTATCATCAATCACAAGTCTGACAGTCGACTTCAGTTTGTTTGTTCCACTCTGCATAATAAGTGATTGGATCAGGTTTAATTAGATATTGGGTAATCAATCATTGCCAACAAGGCAACCCAGCTTGGGATCTAGATGTTGCAAAGAGGGGAAAAAAAACAAATCTTACCCAGGATGCATAAATACTCAAACATATAAGCACATAGAGTGAAGTTTCAGAGGAAAGGTATAAAGATGTCTGCAAGATGGCACTTAATAGAATCATTCACATCTGTACTACTTGTTACCAGACATCTGCAGTTTGACATTTTACTTTCTCTGCATAATTACTTTTCAATATAATATAATATACTGACCTGAGGGAGAAAGACAAAGCAATTAAATTATGCATAAGGTCCTTTATTCCTCAACCCTTACCAAAAAGACTAAAATTAACAAAAGAAAAAAAAAAGAAAAAGAGTAAAAATGAGGATTAACATTTTTACGGCTATTAAAAAGAAAAATACAGAAAAATCTTCTTCCTGACCTCTCCTATCAATATGCTCTCCATCAAGTATCTTGTTAAATCAGCTAGTCCAAGATTTCAGCAAATAATACTTTATATCTTATTTTGCAGTATGTATCTATAGGTTAAGTCCCACACAATGAAGTGGGAGGAGTGATAGATGGATTTAATTAATCCCATTAACATTAATTAATCCAATCAACTGAGACAAGAATTTTAAGAATTCTTTTACAAGACCCAAAAGGAAGTGTGCTTGCATTATTTATAAATTAAAATGGGGTACAATGTATTTCTCAATAGCAAGGGCCTCATTATCAGAGACCATTTTAATGTGCCAGGTCCAAGGTAGATGGGAGTAATGCAATACCTAACTCTATTACTTTCTGCTGATTTAGAGTGCACAATTCTAAAGTAGATGAATTATGTTTCCTTACAATATATGGGTAAGGTTTATCAGAAAGAGGATTCAGATAAGCTCCCAAAATGATAGAAGAATCACCTATGCTCAGGAGCAGGAAACACAGATTGGAACCCACCTGAAAATTCACTGGAACCAGGACATCCAACATAGAGTTCTCCTTATTGGTGTCTAGGGTTATTTCCATTCTTACTTTCTTTTGATGAATATTTAGCAGTGTGAATTGTAAAATCCACAGTTAGAGAGTTAGCTATTCACCTTGAGCAGGTGAATAGAGTTCCAGTCACAGGGCACAGTGCTCTCAGGATAAAATGTCTACTCCAAGTTAGGATCGGGATAGGCAGCCTACTCAATTTCTTTTCAAGAGCTGTGGCCTGGTCTGGAATTTGTAGTTGTCATCTGTTCAGGTCAGGATGGAAAAAAAAATCTGACATGTATTGGAATTGGTTATGAAATGGAAGGGAAAGAAAGGCTGTGATAAACACTTTCTTCTGCTCAGCCATGGTGTACTGCATTGGACAATGTTTCATACTTGACACCGTCTTTAATCTGACACCAGTGTAGTGATAGTCTGAGGATTTTTGTCTACTGGAGAAAGCTTTTGTCTTGATTTATTGTGTTATGTATCTCGATCAGTTGCAAAGATTCCTTCCTTTTGGGAGTAGCCACCAAATTGTCAGAACCAGCCATCATGTCATGCTAAAGTAATAGTCTCCTCAGACTTTGATCAGCCTCCTCAGTCGTTAATCTGGGTTGGTCCAATCTTTCCTAAAGAGTGAATGTCAATGTTATTTTCCTGATAGTAAGACTGGTGAGATTAGACCCCTCTGCAATATTTAGAATGTAACTTAAAATATCCGAGGCAGCATTAATCTGCCTCTGTGAAGTCTCTACAAATTCTTATAGTTTGAAACAAGAGCCACTAGATTTGCTAGTCAGATCTTCTTTTATCACAGGGCATTTTATCTCACAGAACTGACCCGTATGGAGTCTATAACTTCCAGAAAAATAGTCAGACAGCTTTGATTTGAAGATATGAAGAAACAGAAAGTTAATCATGCTGATAATCAAGTGGTTGTTCACTGCCAGTATTTACAAAAACATTTGCCTGCGTGTGTTTGTATCATCTGCCTTCATACTTCCCTACAAAAGAGGTGACAAAAATATTCAAATTATGTACTGGTCTCTTCTTTAAACTATAGATATTCAAGGACCCTTGCCTTATCAAGCCATCAGGTCACAGAACTGGGCTTAGGTACAGAGTCTGTCTGACTTCTGGTACCACTAAAATCATGTAGCAAAACGCCACCCAGCATTTCTGCCTACCAAACAGGGAATGTGTTTTACTCATTCCTGGGATATTAACTAGCTCAACACGTGCACATTTCTATGAGCATATGAAACTTTTAACAATTGTATGTCTAAATGCCTAATGATTTTCATATAGTCACTTAAATTATGATGAAAAATAGCTACAAGTACTGAAATCTGTTTAGTAGTGATCTATCAGACTGATTTTCCAATCACTTTAAAATGTAGCTTCTCTTTAAATGTCCTCATCTCTCTGATTTTGTCAAAAAATAAGAATAAAAATCAAAGCAGAACATTTTGGTAGTTTTGAAACAACAATTTTCTTCAAAATTTCTTTAGTCAATTTTGTGTCACAAAGGTATTATTGGACTTTCACCTGTGTTTATGTGCAGAGTGAGATTTTAGACCTCTGGAATTGATTTGCAAAGTGTTTTATGTGATTTGGCAAACTAGGAGCTAAGAACAGTAGTCAGTGTGTTGGGAGCCCCAATGCAATCTGCTTGGCAGTTCAGGAGATCTTTTGAGTATCATGACATGAAACTGCTTGCCAAACTGTGCAGGAGCTGAAGATGATGGGATTTTCTGCTGTTGATCCCCACTGGGCTGCTACTCAGGCTTCTGGGGAGCCAGATGGATGAACAGGCACGAGACCTGACTGAACTGGGTTGCAACCTCATCTAATTTAGAATGTGGAATGCTTGCACTGTAATGAGTCTGAGAGATGGCAAACACATTATTCTGAAGAGCTTTTCAAAGCCTTGTTTTATTAACACCAACATTACTCCTTGTGTAACAAACATTATACCATTTGTGTCTCAGGGTTCAAATAAAGATCAGTGTCCATATCAGGACACTGTAGGAGCTGTAGGAGTTCATATGCAGTATTACAGACAGTTGGGTCTCTATAATCTATTTGTTAACTGTTCAAATGACTTCGCTTTACTCGGGAACTCTGTGACAAAATTGTCTGTCTTCTCCTCTTATACTTCCCTTATTCGCTGGCACTATATAGAAAAGGCTTCTCTTTCGTTGCTGCTCCACTGAAAATAATCATGCAGCATGTGGAAGGAGCTCTGCCCACTCTCTCCTTTGGTTCTTATTCCCTTTTCCTGAAAATGGCTTTCATGGCTGCAACTCTGAAATGGCAGTATCTTCTTGGGAAAAAAAAAAAGTTCCTGCAAGATCTAGTTATCACTGTCTTAGTGAGAGAGGGAAGGGATGAAACAGTGTTCAAACAAAGCACTGAATGTTTGTTAAATGAAAAACAGAAGTATAGTGTGAAAAAAAAAACATAATGTGTTTACTAATATGGTTAAGTTGGAAGTTACTTGAAATTGAATTGTAAAATGAAGTTTTTAGTGAGGAAATAGTTTTTAAGTGGCAATGTCTCACATCATAATTTTCTATAAAATCATGATGATTTCACAGGGCTTAAATGAGCAGATGTTTTTTACAAATCTGTTTCCTTGTCTTTAGGAAGGATCTCTTTGGAGTACTATACTTCAGGCTCATTTTACAGTGAAGTACCTGTGATCCTGGACATATTACATTTTTGTGATCCCCTTAACAGCATTCCCTTTCCTATTTACATTCATGTATGTCTTGCCTGTGTACAAATCCTAAAAAAAAAATAACCTGAGCTGGCAGTATGTTCCAAAAGATTCCCTCTTTAAATATCTTCCCTATGGGCCATATGGTTTAAAGATATCTCTGGCTGTCCTTGGAGCTCATTTTCTTTAATCCTGGATTATCCTTGTTGCCCTCCTCTAACTTTCCAAGTGCTGGAAAGTCTTCTACATTCCCCTCACCCTCCTCCCAGTGCAGTAAGGAAGAAAGAACATAATGCTACTCAAAATGATATAAATTTTGACAAGGGCAATTCATAATCTCAGCATTTCCACCCTGGTTTATAAACTTGCCTAACATTTCATTGGTCTGTGCAGGAGAATACTTCCTACAACATCTTGAGATTCTTAGAGAGCAGATGACAATTTTGTTAAGGTCCTTATAGTGCCTTCAGCAATCTTGGCTTTTCTTGAATGTTTTTGCATACAGACTTGATTCTATGTCTGGTGGCCACCTATATCATGAAAATAACTGCAGTAAATTTATTAAGACAGACAATTTCTAATGGTAATAACTGTTCGCCACTGCTGAGTTGTAGATGATGTAGGTATGATCTTCAGATATTATTTGGGCATTTGCAAAGATGATAATGAAACATAGTAGTGTTTTGGGTCAAGAAAAATAGTAGTAGTAGTAAAGTAGTAGTAAAGAGGCTTCAAACTGAGAAATTTTGTTATGGAATACCTTGTTAATAATATTCTAAGTGAAATTTCTAGGTTTTTATATTCCCTTTCCTATTCTATGATGGTAATGAAAGGATCAAAGAGTGCTTCCATAACTCCTGCTCTTTAGGATGACTTAAAAAATACCATTATAAAAGCAAGTGGAGAACCTCTGAGTAACACCCAAATATTAACAACACATTCAGAAATAATGGAGACCCTGAGACCACAAAAATAACTGGCAAAACAAAAATCTCATTTTTTTCAAAAATGTCAAAATAATCTTTGATAAGTCTGTTTCTAGTAGAAGTTAGTAAGCACATGCCATAATCCTGCCTGTTCATGGTATTCTTAACACTGAATACCCTCTTATAAACAAATATTTTGTTTTTACAAAATAATAAAAAACAGAAAAAAGAACAGAATTTATATCAAACCAACCAGTAAAGAAATAAAACAAGCTTATAAGCAGCACCTAGAACATCCCTTTATGTCCACTACCTGTGTATATGAAATTACAGTTAGTTATTTTACATATTTTAATGTCTTGAGACACTTACCCTTAGTTTAGTAAAGAATATTTCATAGAGTTGTTTGGGCTTCTTACTAACTTTCCTCTGCACCTGATTAATGGAAGGATTTCCTCATGCAAAATGGAAAAGCAGGGCCCAGAAGTGGGCGTAAGGGAGTCAGAGAGAGATGTGAAGAAGATCAAACTGGGTGAGAATTTGCGCTCTGGCCACCAAGCCAGCAGCCAGCGCAGATGAGACAGTGTTACAAGTTTACAACAGCTGCCAACTAATGTTTGATCAGGGATAAAATATGCCGAGGTGACAACATCTTGCTCCCCTGCATTTCAGGGACTGTCATTAAAAATACAGCAAAGCTCATACAGGCCCAGAAGGTCCTATGTTCTCTCAAGATACAAGGGAGAGAGACAAGTTCACAAGATGTCAAGAACAATATCCATTTGTGTTTACTATGCAAACCCGCTGAGTAACCTTTCTGTGCATGTTTGTACTAAGGACCACTGAGAATTTAGGGGGAATAAAAAAAAATGCCACTTACGATGTAGAGGGAGAGGCAGCAGGGGAGATGTACAGGGGAGATATTTGGGAAAAGGAAAGATGCCACTTCATAGGCAACTGACCTCCCTGATAAAGAAAGAAAAGCAAGATAAAGTGAGAATTATACATATAAATATAAAAATAAATATATATGTGTATGTGTGAATATATATGTATATTTTGATTAGTCTTCCACACATATGCAATATACATATATATATATTACATTTAAATACATATAAATATTGAGTGTAAATATAAATACATATTTATATGTACACACAGAGTACCAGAAAAGCTGAGGTACTGCTCCAAGATTTTGTCTGTGTCCTCTTCCCTCCTCCCCTTTTAATAATATATTGATGTAAGCAGCTTGCGCATGCCAAACAAATTCTCTGCACAAAAAGTCAGCTGTCGGAATGAGGCTCATCAATCTGGCAAAGTGTACTCAGGTAGAAATGCCTCTCGGGGAGCCGGCTCTGGCAGCCGAGCCGCTCAGCAGAAAGGGATGGCTACGTCTCACGGGCTCATAAATGTTTATTGAAGAGCATTTCTGCCAGTTTACGGAAAAAGCAGCTGTTCAGCAGGAACGCTGGTAGTTCATTTCCCAGTGATATTATGGAAGGCTTTTGTGGATAATTGAACTGTGGGAAGTTTTGTTGTTGAACTGGCACAGACAGCTAGCCAAATTCACTCAATCAGCGCCTCCTTACTCGTATAGCAACCACAGCAAATCCAGAGGTGTTCAGTTTGGATTTCTTTGCTGTAGTCCTCTGTGAGGCATGTTGTACATTGCTTTCCCACATTTCTTATGTTGCCTCATCATTTTTACTTCTCTATGGTGGAGGGAGAAGACAAAACATATATATATTTATTGCTGCAGAGCTAGCTTTTGCATGGAGAACAAAGAAATGCAGTTTTAGGGGTGCTATGAAATATTTCAAGGACTACTTGCTCAAAAAACATACCTAACACTTAGTTGAATTAGGAAACTTACTCTGTAATTTTAAATATGATTCAGGAGCAAAAGTCACATGGCTTATTCACTGAGGTTCAGCCTCTCTTCTCCTGGTAAAGGCCTTATATATTTCCTCTGCAGAAGACATGGGATGAATTAGCTAGTTGCTATAATTATGTAGAAATAAAGGTCTGTTCTTTCATTTTAACATTGTAGATCTGGTAGTAGTGATTCTTTCACACTTTCTCAGATACTAGTGTCAGCATTTTGTGTCAACTTTCATGGTTTGCAGGAACTAGGTCTCCAATGGGGATAACTACAAAATAGATTTAAAAAAATAGTGTTATGTTAGGATCATTAAAATTGTACATGCTGCGAAGATCAAAATCTTAGATTAAGAATCCTTGTTTAAAATAGTGCGATGAGATCTTATTTATTTTTTATGTAACTGCTTAAAATTAACTTAAACTTTTTCATAGATTAGAAAACATAATGGTTTGCTTATTAAATTGGTTAGATAAAGATTGTAAGTCTGCATGAACATTTTACTATCTAAATTTTAGGGAATTAAGAAAATGTGCTTACATCTAACTTCTAAAAATGAGTAGAATAAGTGAAAGGATATTTCTGTTTTAAGATGTTAATTTTAAGGATGTATGGCTATTCAGTGAGAGGGCTAATACTACTATTCTTAAGGAGGAAAACAATTAACTTGTGCTGGTTTAACTGATTCGCCTTTTAAACCAACACAACTTTTACATATCAATGAAAGATAAATGAAGTATTTTAGTACCTGCATATGAAATTCTGAAGGGGTTAATATATTTAAAAGCCACTTTAAAACCTTTTATTTTCCCTCCACAACTTAGAGGTAATATTATAAAGAACTCATGGGAGATCTAAGGTACTATAAGGTCACCCTGTGTACTCTGATGTCCCAAACACCTTTCATTATAATCTGATGTTTTACAAAGAAAATTATCTTGACAATGGCTTTAATAGAAAACACATGTTGAAAATTCCAAGCAAGTTCTATTTGTCCTAGGGGTATGACATACTCCCTGAAGACTTGGTTTGCCTCTTGCTTTCCCCTCCTATTTTCCTAATGTAGAAGGAGTAAACCTTTTCTATTTTAGCCTATTAAAAATATAGGTTAAGGCAAACAAATAAAAATTATGAATGGAGTGGCTAAACCTTTGAAACTATTTTTACAGTGTGTCAAAAAATCTTGTGACTAAACAAACTGACTTGATTAATAAAGTTGATGGGAAATGGAATTACATCGTCTTACTCTTATCCTTAGATGGATAACTAAAAAATAGCGATAGCCAGATTGTTAAAGCTGCTGGGTATCAAAGCAAAAGGAAAACTTCCCAGCTGTCTTACGTTCCTTTATTTTACCCACATCTCTAAACCTTATTGGCTTCAGTGTAAGAAAGTATTAATTAAATTGTATGTGCTTGGAAAAAAATGATTTAATTCTATTACAAAGATATATTACTTGGAATGACAGCATGCTACTTTGAAGAGAAAGCCTAAACTTTTTATGCTATAGTGGTACAAACATTCCTTTAGAACTCAGAGAAAAGTGATGTAAACTGCAAACTCTTTAGCTTTTTATTAAAAAAAAAATAATGAGAACTTTTGCTAGGACATCACTTGAATTTTCTTCAAAATGCCAGATTCAATTCATACATTGTATGAAGCTCTACCTTAATTTTCCATAAAGGAAATAAAATAGATTAAAAAAATGAAATTTAGAAAATAATCATAGCCCTTTGGCAAGGGCTATTACTTTAAAAGATCAGCTTCAGCAGTGGAAAGTATTGTGTATAATTTCAACAAAACTTAGCTACTTGTTAAAGTTTTCCATCCATCCTTTTATCAAATTGCAGATGAAGAAATAAAAACCACAAGTTATGTGGGTTTTATTTACTGAAAATATTCCAATTATTTAAATGATTTCATAGTCCAAGATTTGCAGCATGACAGTTGCCTCTATGATGAATAATTTTAATGATGTTGACAATAGTGTGACATCATTGAAAATAATTAACATGAGCAATAACTAATTTAAAATAATTTACAAGATTGGATTTCTACAAAAATATCCCAGTAACTAATAAAACTCAAATTCTCTGCTCATTAAGTTTAAGTTTGGATCTTACCTGGATCTGCAGGTATAAGCATTAATTACATCATTGTGTGATTGTGAAAATAATTGTTATTCTCTCACTTCTGTCAGAGGATGTGTTTTCATTTCCTTACCACTTAAGCACTTCCCTTTCACAGCTGGTTATCATCCTCATAATTCAGCTATCCTAACTTTTGCTATGTTCTTTTTCTCTTCCTATTGTCTGACATGCACTTTTCTGTTGACTTCGTTTTTCACAGTCTCCTTTTGAAGTTACTGTATTCTAGAATGTAAACACAGGAGAAATAATAATAATAATCAGTAGTGTTTGGAAAGTCTTCTGTCACTCAATAGGGGTTTGGCATTTTATCTGTCGATATAAATGTCTGGATGTCTCTGCACTTCAACATGCAGCACTGTTTAACACTTAGCTTTAACTTCCCTTGTGTTTGAACACCCCTTCCAGTCAGTGTCCAGTTAATGGGTCATGGATGGTTATGGCATCCACGTGTATAAAGGCAAAGAGGATTCAAAAAGAAGGTTTGGACCGTGGGTCCATAACACAGTTGTGCTGCTTTTAGGAGGTGGATGTACTCCTGATTTTCAGAAACCAAGACAGCATTTAGGACAGTTCTGAAGCTAGATCCATGTGCTGAAGCTAGGCACTGAAGGCACCCCATGGAGGTTGGCAGGAGCAGTAGTCAGTCCCAACTGATTTTTGAGACCTTTTCCAACACATCAGAATTAGCTGCTCTCTCCTCAGGGCCCTGACTGAAATCAGATTATTTTTAAATAAGATCTTTAGTTTTATTTCTGTTATTTGTTGCTGACTTATTTTTTTGCCCAACCTCCACACAAGCTGTGTTTTTTTAATTAGCCTGTACTAGAGCAGTATGACAAACTTAGAGTTTTTTAAAGGGGAGCTTCCTCATCATGTGGGTTTCCAATGCTCACTTGTCTCTACTAATTAGAAGTGCTTGTAAATTAATTATAAGCCTTCTTTACAAACCAGTAGGAAAAAAAAATGTGTGCTCTGCTGGATATGATTAAGATATAAGAGCATAGAATTTGAGAGCAAGCAAAGAAAGAGTTTTTATTGACTGGCCTGTCTTTTGGCCTTTTTCTTGTGAAAATCATTTTCCTTTCTAAGAAGACCTTCTGCTCTCTGCTGAAAAAAGATATAAACTTCATCAGGAAATGCAGCTATAACTATTTTTAAGTAGCATTGCAATGAAGTCCTTAACTAAATATAAGAACAGGGTAAAATATATCATAATATTCAAATGCATTCATCCTTTTCTTCAGACCTAGAGAAGAAGCAAATAAATTCAAAAACAGTCATTATATAGGCTCAGAAAGAAGTGTACCTCCATGGCAACTATTCATTTTTACTCCAGTGGGTTTCTGTTTTGCTGTGCCACTCTGCCTCTCATTTATAAGACTCATGGGTCACTGCACTATTAGTGCTTCATCAGTATCTCTGAATCAGCTTGAACACGCATGATTCCTTTCTCTGACCCCTTCCTTTCCATGTTATCTTTCCAGGAGTTTTGCCATCTGATTCTTAGCTTTTCCCCTAAATCCAGAGACCAGCTGTATCAAGGGCCAAGCAACACTGCTTGAATCTGTGATGCCTGAACCATACCAGGCAAGGACCCAGCCCAGTGAAGTGAGCCAGAGCACAGCACAAGGGCTGGATTGCTGACCTGCTCTCTGAAAAGCATCTGTCTGTGACTGTCCAGCTACCTTGTATGCTGAGAATGTCAACAAAAGAATACATATTCCCCATCACTACTATCCCTTTTCTCTTTTGGGACTTTGTATATTTTGTCACATTTAGAACTGAATGACAGAAATAACCTTTTCCTCCCACCAAGAATGATAGCTTGACACAGAAAATTGACCTGATATCTTCTGTCTGAAGAAAGGACTTTTTGATGAAAAAGCGACAGTTTCAAAATACTTTGTGCCATTTTAATCTTTAGTCTATGCATTTTCGAACTTTGGCATGAATTTTTCAAGCATGTTTGACACATTATCGATGAGCTGTGATTTGTAAACTTTAAAATTTGAAATGTGTTTATCTTTTCATTGTTGTAAACTGGCAGGTCATATCATACACCTCCAATTCTCTGGCCCTCAAACACATTTAAATGAAAGAAAAAAAAAATCTGTTTTTGCTCACCATGAAGATCTGAGACACAATCCTAATGTGACACACACTTTCCTCCTCCACAGATGCACTACAATGAAAAAAAGACTAGAGAAATCAAGGCTTGAAGCATTTTCAAGAGTCACATTCTGCCATGGACTAAAATCATAGACCATGGTTGACAATATTTCACATGATACTTGGGATAAGAGTGCTCACTCAGCACGTCAATTAAGTATTGAAGATTTATTTTCAAATTAACATTTTGGGTAGGAGTTTGATATTGGTAGAAATGTCCACCCATTAATATAAGTGCTCTTGCACTTACTTAAATATTCTTGCTCAGTGATCCCTAAGGATTTATGGCAATTTGTATTGCTTTAATCTTTTTGATCCACACCATTTTCAGTATCCATTAAGGAGCTCATATCTCTATCAAATGTCTGTTCTTTTGACAATTAAATCCTATGGTACTGATTGATTTTTTAAAATCAAGATCTTGAGACTTTCTAAATTCTTTAGATAATTGTTTTTCTGTTTTCACATATCTTTCCAGCTGTCATGTAAATTCACAAAATGCTTCCATGATGTCATTTTATATTTAGGAAGAAAATTTTTGCTTGCTGGAGAGAAGATGTGGCTCCACAGTGAGTCACTGCTTACTTATTTTTGTCCTAACTTGACTAAATTGTGCACATATCACACAATAGCTGGCAATATTGATGTTGTATACTTTATATTTTGACTGAATGCGGTTTGTTTTTTTTTTCCAAACATAGTGTGCCTGGCAGTCTAAGCAAAGAGCACACTGTAATAAAGGCTTCAAATGTCAATTTTAAATGAGTGTGTGAAATTTTCATTAGCTTCCTTTTTTTTTCTTTGTGTATTTTTTTTTCCATTTCTCTACATTCTACTAATGCTTTCTATGTTTAGATAATGCATATTTGCTTCCATGTGCTTTTCAAAGATTGAATGATATCTACTCTCTTGTTTTTCTTGAAGACTTTCATTTTCTTAAGAGTTGTAATCGTGATTTTCATTTCTTTCTAAAGAAGGTAGTGAGGTTTTGTCTTAATTCTTCCATGACAGTTTTAAATTGTTCCTGCATATTAGTTCCTCACCGTTTTTGCTATTTTTCATTTCAGCAATGAACTTGAGCTGGCTTAATCTGTCTTGAAGGGAAAGAATCTCCCCTGAATATTCTACATCTACAAACAGTACTGATGATTTCAGGGTGATTGGAAAAGAAAATGATGATTACAGTTTGCCAACTGATACTACTTATAGTTTTTGATACTACTTATTGCTTACTACTTGTTGCTTATGCATTTAATTATATTTGTTTATAGGTTTGCATATGGATTAGATATTGACTGAACATCCTGAATTTAACATAATCTACATGTTAATTATAGAACATTAATCTACTTTCTCTTAGTTGTCTTTATTGTAATTCTTTGAACAGTTTCTTCCAATATTGACATTGTTCTTCATTAAGAATGTTAAGTGAAGCAATTGCTTTTAGCTTTGAGAATATTGACCTTTGTCTCCTCTTTTGTGCAGTTTAGTATCTTGCTATCATATGAAGCTACTAATATCATATGAAGTTGAATATATGGTGCATTTATCTTGTTCAAGTGCTTTGAATTTAATTTCTTTATTTTCTAAGTTTGTGTGTACATACGGGGATGCACTATTTGAATATGAATATCCAACAGATAAATGTATAGTTTAGGCTTCTGATTAGACTTATATAAATATAATTGTGAAACATTATTAATTTATTTCTTGGGAATCTTTGTTTTAAACATTTCTGATGATATGTTTAGCTCAGTAGAATTACAAAGATGGAAATGTCAGATTAAAATATCCCAAACATATGATAGTTTCTGTCTGAGAGCATTACTTGGAGGGAGGGTAGGGTTGTGTGACTTGTTAATTGGGATTATTTTTTAATATTAATTACATGTATCAGTAGCATTTGTGTCTGATGTTCGTGTACATGCATATCTACAAGTACAAGTTCACCCTCACTGTGCCTCTGCTTGGGTATCAGGCACTTTTTTATCCGCTGAATTTAAGTATAACATTCTTTCTTCAGCCCTTTCTAATAATGAGGTTCCACAGAAACCAGCAATCTTGTAATTCTACTCATGATTTATAATTTCAGAAAACCCTAGGTGCAATCCTACATCGCAAATACTCTAATTTAAAAATGGACTACTGTAATTATATGATCATTTCATTTCAAATCTGCAGGGGACAGTAACTCAATATAAAGCATGAAAAAATTAATGAGAAGCTTAATTATAATAATATCATTAAATCCTAATAAAAGGAAAAGTCTGACTTTGCTTTAGTTTAGTTTGAACAGCTAATATAATTTTATTACAGTACAGTTGCAATAGCGTCTCAAATTTTAAGAAAAGCTAATAATGTAACTGCAAAGGTTGGATAATTTTTATTTTCTTTTTCCTTTTTTTTTCTTTAAACATAATAGAAAAAGAAAGAAAGAAAACCTCTTTGTAGTACATTGGGATGTGGAAAAGTTAGGATATCATTTAACCAACATCAAGCATAGATTTCTTACCAATATTTAGCACTTCATGGATGTAATGTGCCTGCTTTTACAGAATTTTGACAGCCATTACAGGACTTTTCACAGACATATAGCTGTATTTTCAGAATTCAAGGTCTAAATACCTTCATTCAGAGGGACCCACGGCCATATCCTTGAGGTGAATTTAAAAACAATTAAAAAAATGAAAAACAATTTAAAAGCTTTAAAGAGAAATATGCAAATGATATTGGTGAAAAATCACTAACTATAAAATGGATGATGGCACATTTTTATTCATGGCACATTAATATTTAGCAAATACCATAAGCTTTCTATTGTTCCATGATTGCAATCCAGATACTTTAAAGAAGTTATTTATAAAGAACAGAACATTCCTGAACACACAGCCCTGCTGGTAACAAATGTTTAAATGTGGAGTGCATTAGTGTGGCATCAGACATTGTCAATAATGCATGCTCACCACCATTTAATTATTTTGAAAACATCTGTTGAAGTAAAATATGTTCCAGAGGGGAATAAGGAAGTCAAGTGCATTAGTGACTGTGTTTGTTAACCACATTTCACTCTATAACATACAAAACACTAAAGGGAAGACCAGAATTCAAGCACATCAGAAGAACTTAAAAAAGAAATCTTCAATTTTACTTTCTATAGTTAAATAATGTAGTAGTTCATTTATGTCTTCTGTGTAGGGCTGGTTTCCTAAGAATTTTTAAAACAGCGTCAGAATATTTCAGAATATTCACATTCAGATTCTGACATTTCAGAAAATGAAATAATTTTTCCATGCCCTTATCTTTTATTTTTCTCCTAGTAGGTCTGAGTATATGCCAGGTATCCCCAGGGAGATCCTAGATAACTGCCAATACAGTGTGATGTCATTATACTGATAAGGATTACTCTTCTCATGTCTCTCAGTGAGGGAAACATGGTAAGCATCAGCTTTAGTACTCCCACTTTCCTTTCACAGATAATTTTATTGTCCTCTAAAAATAAATTGTTTATGTCTCTCTCAGCTTTGTTTTTTCCTGTCTTGCTCCACCCTCTGGAAACAATTTCAAAAAGAAATCCTTTCATGAATATTTTCAGAGCTTGATGTAAATAAGTTTGTGCATGAATATTTTAAAATTTTCCGATTACTAACATTTTATCATACCAATTTTCATATAGATCATTTAGAAAAGAAAGCAGGATGCTCATTGAGAAGCTGACATATTTCACCCAAATAATTCTCCTGTCATGCACTTTTTTGAACTAACATGGACCATCACTGTCAAATTAAACTTTTGATGTGTGTAATAATTAGGGTGAGCCAGTACAGATACACTACAGGCAATATGAGGTAACAGCCTTATATGATGGAGCCATGAGTTTAGAAACAGAGAGTGCATCATTCTCCAACCATTGCACAAAGAAGGTGAATGAAATAGCAAAGAAAGCAGTGCAGCAGATTACACTTAGAAAGTAAAGTTCCTTGTTAGTCCTTGAACTTTGTCAGTAGAGACTGCTTGAACCCTCTGAAGAGCAGGGTTGCTCTCAGGGAGGAGGCAAATTCAGGCTGAAGTCTGCAAAAATAAAGAAGACAGTAACCTGAACCACAGAAGTCAGGTTGAGATGGTAGGAGGAGACAGAGTCCTGTGTCAGGCAGTCAGTGGTGGACACAGGTCCCCATCCTTGGCTTCTTGGACTCTGTGGGAAGAGATAGATTCTTGCAACAGTGTCTGAGAGCACTTAAGATATGATTAATTCTCCAGAGGGTACCCATGTCTGTCTACTGACTGTAGGGGAAACATGATTGGTGAGATTTTTGAACCATCATTAACTGTTCAAAGTTTGGCAAGATGAATCTAGGCTGGATGTAAATGGGTCCCATATCTTTATCTCAGCAGGTAGCCAGTACTCATGTTAACAGTGGGAACGCTTGGAAAGCCATTAGAGGAATTCAGAGGAACTCTACAGCTTCATGGCCCTTTTCATCAGCCTTTGTAGTATGACAAATAGCTTGAGGCTGCTCTACCAACCAGTTATTTGTAAAGGTGTGTGAAAGTTGTTGGAAATATTTGTTCAGTGCAACCATTTTGAAATATCTTTTCCATGATGTGGAAAAAAATCTATTTAAGTTGCAAATAGATCACTACATTTCCACCATAACCTTATTTCCATTTCTTAACTCTTCAGTTGCAAAACTCATTTGTCCATCACTAGATCTCCAACAAACAAAAGAACACTGAGATGAAAACTAAGGTTTCTGTGTACATAGTCTGGACCTCACAGATCTTCAATCTAAGCTACCAATGAAAAATATCACTATGTTTTTTTACCAAATTTTTAAAAATATGAGAAGTAGCTTCTGAATAGAATTTTTACTTTCTCCCTATTTCCTTCTGAGGACAGGTGAGGAGAGGACATTCTCCTCACTGAAACCTTCTGATCATCAAAAATGAGTCAGTACTAGAGATTGTTTATGCTAAGGATAAAAAACTCCACAGAAAAATAGTGGTAAAATCTAAAATGATAGCACAACCAAAAATTCAATGCAATGAGTAAAGTCTTAGCTTGTCCCAAGATAATATTTCCAGGAATAAAACTTTCATAATAGGCAGTCATAGAGTAAGTAATGTAATTGCTATTGCATCTTCACAGTTGAGGACATCATATAATATAATAATATAATATAATAATTATATAATAGTGCTATCAAGACTGCAATTCCAGAGTTCCTGGACTTGGGCCTACCCCAGTCTCATTGTTTTCAAAAATAAAATTCATTATATGTTTTGTCGTACATATTGTAAGTATTGTTGTCACATTGTTGTTCAGCTTTTTTTTTTCATTCTATGTTATTCCAACATATGATCATTTTCAGCATAATTTGGAATATGACTGGTTAGAAATAGTTACAATAGAAAACTGCTTACCTATGAAATTTTTTCCTACTACTTCATACTGAAAACATACTGTTTATTATTTGGTTCCAAATGTTGAATTATTTTAAATGAATCTGGGAACAAATAAAAAAAGTTTTGACCAGTGAATTCTTTCCATAAACAGTCACAAAAAAAAAAAGAAAAAAAAAAGTCTGCAAATTTAGCATAATTTAGCATCTCTACAGCCCAGGCAATTATCCTAATAGCAGGGAACCAAGGCCTACTGGTAAATTTTATCCTCCCTTTGTCAGGCTGTTTCTTTGATATTAGTATCTAGATGCATACCACAGCATAAAACTAGGCTTTATTAAAGGAGGGTCAGCATTCTGTTAATCTAATTTAAAAGCATTAAGGGGAGTAGGGGAGCATTAATTGATTTGTTGGGAGGGATCTGACTCCAGCCATCCTGATCTTAGTGTTTACCGCTGTTGCCTCATTTTGAGTATATTAAGAAAATCACAACTTGAGCTCTAATGTATATTATACAATGTATACAAATTATACAATGTATAATATACATTGTATTTTTTATCTGTAATGCGAAAAAAAAGAATTTTCTATAGCACATCGACACATATAGATTACAGAGATGCATGCCTTTACTAAAAAGTGATTGATGATCTAAAACACTACAACACTGCAGCTGAATTCAACAAGCAATTGAATAATGAATTGAATTTAACACAGAAGTGAAAAAAAATTGTCTTTAGTGTGAAGAAATTAGACTGTTTCATTAGCATAGAGTAGGATGCTCCAAGAAAGGAGAACGACGTAGCTACAGAAGTGTAGTAATATCAGAACAATCTTGAAACAAATGAGAAAGATTTATTTCTGGATTTGCTTGGTTATTTTATATTTTTTTTGATGATGACGTGACAACCATTAACATTATTGAAGTCTTTATACATAACAGTGGTGTTTTTTGTCATAATTTTTTTTTCCCTATGGCTCCTATGTTTTCCTATGGTCTTTCAAGCTTCTTTTTTATATACTGAAAGACACTAAAAGAAAAAAGTGAAATTTAATATTTCACTTATATTCTCACTAGAGAATATAAGTAAGATAATAATTTGGTGTATGTAGAAAACATGGACACTTTTTTTAATGCATTCATATCAAAGATTGATGGAGATGGCATTTAAGAAGGGACAGTCTCTGATGAAAAATGTGATTGAAGTTTTCCCACAGTGGGAGCTTTTATAGGGGTTCTCTTCTGTGTGGATTCTCTCCACATGAACCTTTTCTTTACTGGAGACACTAATAAATATCTAGCGGGTCACTTATTTTCACAAAACTTACAGGAATTATTTTATTCAAAAATTTACTTCTCTGTCATATTTGAGTGAAACTGACTACTGGATAAAAATTACTATAAGAAAGCAGGTATGCATATTCACATGTGATAATAAGAATTTTTAGATGAAGGAATGTTTTAGGAAATCAGACTACACATCTCAAAAATTTCCAAGACCCAAGTCTTTAAAAATACATTGATTTGGAAATTTTGTGAAGAAAGAGTCATCCTGGTGATTTAAATGTACTTTCAGATCCTTCAACTCAAAATCAGAATATTCTTTTTCCAGAAATTTCTGTGTAAGAGCTTCTAAAAACACACATTTGTTTAGAAAATACAAATAGTAAAAATATACAATTCCATACCTCTATGCCTCTGTTCTATATCCTAGAGCAATAATACACTCTTGATTAAACTGTTATCAGTTGGCTATAATCAATCACAAGTGTGAATCCAGTTTTCTTACACAGAACGTATTTTGAGTAATGGTAGTAACTTTGGCATCCAAAGAATGTCCCTTAGACTTAGCTTTGCATAACAAACGAATCAAGAAAGTTTTCATGCTTCTCACAGATCCTAAGGGAAGGAAGGAATGATGAAAAACTAGATTCTCTCTAGAAGATTCCAGGTTTATTCACAAGAGGAATGGTTGTCAGTGTCAAAGCTAAGGAAACAGCTTTTAAGCACCCCATAAAACTTCCTCATTTATAGAAGTGTTGAAGTGGGTCGTCAAATTTCTGGGATATTTAAAGTTCCAGGTAGCTGTAGAAAGGAGTCCCCACACAGTGAATGAGTAGGAAAAGCCTTTCTACATTGTTTTACGTGCATGGAATTGCTAAGAAGTCTTTTCCTGGTGCCTAACACTGACTCTATGGAGCCATCTAGTCCATGGATGTCTATCCAAAGCAATGTGTTGTGCAGAATATTAGACATTTGTGAGATATGATCTCACTCACAATAATTCACTTGTCCTGTGTCATGGCTGTAGCAACACCATCCTTGTTTTGTGTCATTTCTCAGAGAGTTTGAGAAAGCAAATCTCAGGTAGGACCTTTGATCATCCAGTACCTTTCCTGGCATTGTCAAGTGGGAGGAAGAACCAGGATTGGAGCTCATGATTAGCCCCATGTAGCAGGTAGCTGGGAGACCTGAGACTCTGTTGTCTGACTTTCAGGTGCTTTGGGAAGAACAGAAATGTTCATCCCGAAACTGCAAACAGTCTAGAGGAAAGGCCAGATCTCATAACACTTCCTGCTTGGGAGAAATTAGGCAGCTAAGCAATTCTATGGAGAAGGCTCTCAGCTCCACTCTGCAGCATCCACTACTTTTCATTGGCTGAGTGTTTTCCTGCTTTTTTTCTCCATGTAGAAGAGTTCTAGTCTTTTCCTTTTTTTTTTCAGTTTTTCTACATAATTTGGAGAAAATTTAAAATATAGGTGCATGAATACTAAAACAGAATTTGCAAACACCTGTTTCAATTCTGTCAGCTTTCCAACTTTAACTAGGTCAGTTTGTATTTACATGCTGAATCTTTTTAAGTCTGTCTTAATATATGGCAACGTTTGCTTTTCATGTTTATGTAATGAGAACATCACTGCCAAATAAACCAGTAAAAAAAAAAGTACTTTTTAGCTTTGCAACCTTGAGATAGTTTTTATTCTTGTTTACTTAAACTGTTTTCATATGTAAAAAAAAAAAAAAAAAAAGACAAAAAGAAGGTAAAATGCATAGCTGAAAATTATTTTTTTCTGTTGTAAAAGAGATACTTTGTTTTACAAAATACATCACAAAGTATTTGAATGGTGATGTTCAGACACTTAGCTTATAATTCAAGGTATCCTGGTTATCAGGTGACATATAAATTCTTTTGTACGCCAGGTTCTACGTTATTCTAAGTGAAATTCACAGAAGCCATAAAAGAACACTTAAAAAACAAAGTAAAACCCCTGAAAAAGTGTATTTTGAAGGTCCTTTCACACTTTTTTTTCTTCCAGAAGCCACATTCTTCAATAATTCAGGAGGAGCAAGAACCAGCAGATCTTACAGCATACTTGATGTGCCAGCAAACAGACTGGAGATTGTTTCATTTCAATTAGCCCCTTTGTTGCCAACAAAAGACTGACAAACACACTGAGAGAGGGACAGGCATATGGCACTTTTGCTTTCCACTTTGCCTTTTATTTGATGATAGTTCTCTTATTGCAGCCTCTCACCAATCCCCCCTCCTCTTCCCCACTTCTTCCTTTGCCATACTTTATCTACTATTGTTCTCCTTGTATCATCTTACTTGGGATCAAGTGTTTCTCTTCAGCACAAAAATAAGAAGACGTATTCTTTTTCCACCTCTTCTGATCTCCCAGGCTAATTGGCTCAGGTGTAAACCAAGCCAGCAGGGCTGCAACTTTGATGTGACACTTTAGAGCAGAGCACCTGGTAACATCCCTGTTTGTGTGTCAAATACCAGCCGGCCTTGCCTGCTGCTCAAACTTACCTAATAAAAACGCTAGTAATCACGTTGTATTACAAGGTTCAAATTCATGCTGTTACTTTATTGCAAGGTTGTCATTAATTTTGCAGGGTGAACCTGGAATCTGATCTGACCTGTTTTTAATAAGTGTGGATCTGTGTGCAAATGTGTAAGTGAGTGACAGAAGGGTGACTGCCAGCTGTTTCTTTTTTACATATGGTGTTACCCTTTGCTTTGATCAATAATGCTGTTTCACTTAAAAAGAAACTCATTTTGTAAGGATGCAGAAGAGGGGCCTTCCTACCTCTCTGGTCCCTGTGGTTTGTTTGTAAAGCATACACAATTAGGGAAAGGTCAGTTAACAGTAAGTAATATCTTACTGCTTTGTTAGAAGCTATTCATGTGCTTTGTTCCATGATGCTTCACCAGTCATTGCCCAGTGGTCTTATTCTTACTGCTTGTATTGGTATTTGGTATAACTACAAACCTAGATAAAACTTAGAAAAGGTTAACACACCAAAAAAAAAAGCGAAATAAGATCACATCAAAAAAGAACCAAAATTTTTAATTCTTAGTCACAACAACACTTTTAAACTCCAGTCCAGTGATTTAATTATATTTGCATATAAAAAATATGAATGTTTACATGCTATATGTATTCATATGCATTTTTGAGTTTTAAAATACTACGATTATCATATTTATTGCAGAGAAAATGTTTAAATATCCCAACGCTCTATATCACTATGACTTGTAAATGCTTTCAATATTTAAAAAAGATATTATCCACAATGAGCTGCTTGTCTGATCAGCCAGGATCTGCTAGAATTTATTTTAATGAGTTGGGAATGCAGGATAACAATAAAAGCTTATCTCTGCATACAATATTGCCATCTAATAACTTCTGAACTTTTGTTTTGGTCATAGTGAAGAAATATTTTTTGAGTCTTGAAACTTAGTATCTGAGTATCTGCGTATCTGAGTAGTTATTGAAACAGATTAATGATCTTTTGGAAATATAATGAAAAAACCTTAATTTCTGAAATACTGGAAAAATATTTAAAACCCCCTCAATCCAATATTAAATGGAAAAACAAAAAAAGAAACAATTCAGAGAAAATATGCATCAACATTTCCTATTTGTTTCTTTTTTCTATTATTTCTTTTATTTTAAGATTTATGTGGAACACATTTTCAAATTGCACTCTTACTGCATCTTTACTTTACTGCACTTGGACAGAGTATAATCCAAAGCTTAGACAGAAAGTAGAAAGAAAAACTTGAAAAATGTTCAACGGACAGAAACAGTTTAGCAGTTTTTAGGAAAGAGACTTAAGGTGACTAAATCTGTAACATTAAGTTCCTTTCTGATTACTTCATTATTAGCAATAGATTGAGAAACTGAAGATAGTCTAAAGAAATACACTACAAACAAAACAGAACAAAACAAAACACACACAAAAAATCACCTCCCTTCCCTGATAATGGGAAAATGACTGATTCGTAGGGCAAAATTAAATGATAAAAATTCATATCCTTCTTAAAATATAAAGATTTTTAGAGGTTTGAGGTTTTTTTCTCTTTTATTGTTTCTCCTTCTTGACTTCACTGAATGTGAATAGACTTTAACAGAAACAACTGTGTATTGTTTCCAGGTAAAGATCTAAAGAACAAAGTCACGATCTAGGGATATTTTGAGGATGTGAGTGCAAGATCTACTATTGGTACAGAAGGTGAAATAAAATTTATAAAAAAAGGGGAAGTGAGTGTCCGGAAAATATTTTCCTGTAGATTTCAGCATTCAAAACTGGCAAGGATGTCTTCATTTTCATTTTTAAAAATACACAGAAGAACCCAAAGGATTGTACTGATGAAGAAGAAAAAGAGAAGACAATTTCTATGTCCCTTTACTGACTCTGTGGAAGCCGGGAACCTACTGCCTTAGTCTTACTCTTCATTTCCTTTTAGAAAAAAAATCTGTGCTCTTTTAATTTAATCCCCAGACTGACAACTATCTGAGAAAGCCTTTTTTATTCACCTCCCAGCATCAGAGGTGTGGCACATTTTCATTTGTATAAGTAGGTTTTCAGTAAACTCTTCAAATATCCAAGAGGTATTGGGAATGGAAAGCTGAGAAGAGTTACCTAGTTATAACACTTTAAAAAGGCGGATAGAAAACACATTTTTATTCTCTTCTGTAACACATTATAGTATATGTTTCTTGTCTTACTGTTGCTTGTGAATAGAAATACACAACCAAATCTATATTATAGGCTCATTCTATGCCTCTGGATACAAGGCTGCAATAGGCTGTTTTATTTTTTGGTGACTTATCCCTACCAAGACTTTCAATATAGCAAAGGAACATAGTACCACAAAGCTACTAGCATCCTTTCCTTCCTTCTTATAACACAAATGCAGGAGTGAATGAAGAATTTATAGAATTCTTGCTATATCTCCCAAACATGACAGCAGGAAGGTCACATCAAATGATTGTGCTAGTTGTACCTCTCCTCACTCTTGCTCCATTGTGTGACCTTGGTGGCAAAGCAGCAAAAGCAGGTCTTTAAGATTTGCGTTTATGGAAGTTTGACGGGTGGATATTTGCTCTTATGAGAGGCAGACTCAGATGCATCAGAAAGACATTGCAAATTAGCTAGATATTGATTAGATTAAAATAATTATTTCATTTAAAATGAGAAAAAAATCATTTCAATACCTCACTTTCAATTTTGAAATTGATGATGGAAGTCAAGCTATAAATAGGAATAATATGGCTGAACTGAGAAGGTTTTGTTCTTCTGAGCCCTTTTTTTAGTATTTGAAGAAAAAATATTCTAAAATATGACAGCTCTGCCTCTATTTTGCTCCTTCTTGTTGTCTTGATTTTTTTTTTGCTATGTCTTTGTTGAAAGGCATAGATATTTAAAAGGCCTATTTTTCCCTTGGATTTCCAAGCAATCACTGTGGCTATTTGAATAAAAAATTAATTTGGATTCTTATTGACATGGTCCTGAGCATGAATTTTCCTCAATATTCTTTGAAGAGTTACCCTTGTGCACTCTTGACATTTCCAGAGAGGCAATGGTGTCATGTCTCTTGGAAGAGTATCAAAAGCAGAGGTTTGGATTTTAATTATTACTGAAGCTAAGTCTGGGGAGACTTACCTTCGGTACCTAGACAATTTTAACTGTCCAGCCTTATCCCTGAAAACATTACTAATTAACGAAATGAAATGAAATGAAATGAAATGAAATGAAATGAAATGAAATGAAATGAAATCAGTGTTTGTCTGGTAGAAGAGGATCAGACCTAAAGAATGTGTGAGACATTATAATATATGCATGTTTTATTAAAATAATTATGGGCCACATTCTACTCATTACTTAGGCATTTTATTCTGCAATGAACCTCACTAAATCAAATGAGGACAAGATGTTTGTTTTAGAAAAGTTAGTATAATATTGCACTGTAGAATTCATACTTCTGGCTAGCTCTCCCTCTTTTGCCACTTTTCTGTAGTCTTACTTAGGGGGTAGGTTTTTATTATCAGTGTGTGACAATTCCACAAGCCAAAGTTCTGCCAAAGCAAGGGGCATTTGCAGTATGTATTCGGTCCATTGTGACAAGTACCATAGTGACTCTTGTTTTAGTTACTGAAATCCAAACGAGGTGGAAATCCAGGCACTTGCCTCAAACTCAAGCTCCTTTGCCCAGTATCACCAGCATAAATCGTTTTGGAGTTAACTGACATTTTGTATGAGAAATATTTTATAAAAACTTATTTTACATAGGATGCAAAGAAGAACAATCCTTTTTACTCTTTTTCAATCTATACCTTTGGATAAGCTTTCATAGTTGAATTCACAATGCTTATCTCAGAAGAGGTCTGGGATGTATGTCACTGTCAAGGGAATTCCAAAATATAACAAAACAGAGTTTGGTCATGTTAGATTTCTACATGAAGTTTGTGAGAAGTGTGTAGCAAGCCTTTAGGATATCAGATAACATACATATATATATAAGTATCTATTGAAATAAAGAAAATTTGGGGGAATGAATTTACCTGATGTGTACTTGTGCACCTCCAGCAAATGTCCAGAAGTATCCATTCTTTAAAAGTGTGTTTTTTATTATTTGCATTTATATTATTTGCATTAATCATTTCTTTGTTTTATATGAAAATCCTACTTCACTGCTTTTGCTGGAGTAAGCAACAGGAGCAAAAGACATTCACCCTGCCTAGTTTTTCCAGTTTATTTAAATCTATCTGGGAAAGTCCATTCACTAGAACAGAAACTCCCTATACAAGTCAGAAATGTAAGTCTTTCAGAGTCTGTTTGTTTGTGTTTGGGTAATTTTCTATTCTCTTTGGGTTTTCTGCCTTGATCCCTTTGTGCTTTCTAAAGCTGAGATGCTTTATTCTTTATTTAGTCTACCTTGCACCATTGCTCTGATAGCACATTGTAGTATTTTTTGACTTGCTTGATTTTGATCACTTTCTCCCAGCTTCTTCATGAAATATATGCACAACTCTTTTACCCTTACAGCTAACACAGAAGAGGTCTATCCAGTGTCCACAAATATTTTTGATTTCCCGGCTCTGATTGCCAGAAAGATCTCTAAGTATTAGACAGGTGATCACATCTGTAGATGCTGAAGCAACTAGTTTTACTACCACTCTGGAGAAAAAGAGAAATCTTTCTGATTATTTAATTTTCCAGTTCTGTTGCACCTCTTTAAATGACTAGGTCAAGTGCAACCCCAGGAGGAAGAGAGGAAGGGAGAGACTTTCTTCTCTTGCAGAGCAAATGAGCGTGTTGGGGCAGAAAAGTATAGGAGACCTGAGGGTGTGGTGGAAATAGCACAAACCCAGAATTCCTACAGAGAGATTGAGACATCACAGATAAAACAAGGATAAAACAGACAGGCTTCTGAGGGGATGGAAATAATATACTAGGGCACAGAGGAGACAGAGTTTGGAACTCAGAAAGCCTCTGAATTGCCTGCCTAGAAGAAAGACATAGTGGGCAAGAGGACAGCTGTTTAGAGAAATAATTTTTATTTCCATTCTGTCATCCCTGGTTGCTTTGAGTTTATTCAAAGAATGTTTCTTCTTTCTCTTTGTCTTACAATTACTATTATCATTAGTAGCAGTGGTAGTAGTAATAATAATAATAATAATTGTGAAAGCCTTTTAGTGTCTTTCAAGAACTCCCTGTAAGAAGATCAAAAAGAAGTCCTGTCGCAGGAACATATCTGATTTATGTATACCCATACAGAATAACAAATATCCTACTTAGGCTTAACCTACAGATGTTTCTTCTAACAGATTCTTAGATGCTTTGTCTTCTGGAACTCTTGAACAACCATGTGAATTGTGAATTGAGTTTGCATTTTCCCTCCCCTAGTTTATGAAAAATCCTAGCAAATCAAGCAAAGGTTGGAGGTTACCTTGCCTAGGGAGCAGATAACTATTGCTAGTTTTCCCAATACATTGCTTCTGCCTTCAGTGTAACCACTTGCATAGTATATACAGCAATACATCTTTTCAGACAAAGCAAGTGAATTTATTAGCCATTTCTTTCCTGTTCATATGTCCCAAAGAACAATATGGTAGATGTGGATATGCTTGATAGTTTAAGTCCATAGTGAATGGACCATGCAGACTTTCTGTGTGTAACCAGCTTTTTCTTAACAGATTTTCTAACCTTTTAATGTCTGTAACAATGTTGTTAACATTCCATTACCCATTCCATCATTTATAATTCTATTACTGTTCTTGTTTTCAGGACATAATTCCACTGTTGCCACTATGAATCTCACAATTTTTTAAAAACTTTTCCATAATTCAGTTGTAATAATATGTTCATTGAATAAATATAATAATAATTCTTTATAATATAAAATGAAATTAAAAGACAGATTTGTTTTTGTTATTTTTAGTAATACTGTGATTCTTCTATAGCCTCCAGTGCATTGTAATGCTCATGCTTGAGCATTTGTTGCCCAAATAATCTGAATTTATTTCCCCCCTCCATTTTCTCTCACCTTCATGACTAGTCTCATTTCTTATTCATGCTGACTCTGTCACATACGCACCCTGACACCCTGACATTCCTTAGCTTTATATTCTTTGTTATTTACTGTTTTCTGTAATATGTGGATATTCACTCCATCCCTTTTATAAAGAGAGATTGTTTAGCTGCCATTCATTGAAACAGTGATCTAGGTGAAACCATGACATGATATTGTATATGTCAGAGATCTTGGAAATTTCCCAAACCCATTGTTTTCCTGTCCTTTGATATCTTCTTTCTTTTGAATCTTTTGATTTCTTATTTTATATTCTGTTGCTGTGTCTCAATGACTCAGCTTGTACTTTGGTTTAGATTTCTATGTGTCTATTATTTTGAGGATTTTTGTATTTTTTTGCTTCTTCTTTACATTTAAGAAGTCAGCTTGTGTTTCCTGCTTTAACATATGATATCATTCATTTTCTTTGGTACCTTAAAACAACGTAGGACAAATCTCAGAACATTTGTCCCTTCTACTCTCCAAAGTATCTTCCCATTTTGGGTTGTATTTGTTGAAATGATTCAAAAGTTTCTAGAAATATTAACTTTTCTCCCCTCCTCTCTTTATATTCTTTGTTTCCCCTCTTTTTATCTTCTAGGGGCATTTATCTTTGTTTTTCATAATTATACACTCTACTTTCTCTGAAGTCTCCATTTCTTTCTTTCCTCTGTCACATCTTTAAATTAAAATACAAATCTATTCCTATTTCCTACATTTTAGTCGTACTTTGTGCTAAATTCCTCTAAATAGACTTTAATTTTACAAAATCTTATCTTTTAGAGATTAATTTAGCAAAGTTTCTCATCTTCTCTGTACTACAGGCTGTTTTCACTCTGATAACCAGCTGTAGATGGCTCTGCATCCATTGCAATATTCAAATGCATTAATTCCTCTCATACTTACTAAGATTAGATTTTTCTTTAATGAAGGCTAAAATTTTGCAATACAACATATTTATATTAAAAAATACCCTCTTCTGTCATTCACCCTGTGATGGTTCATGCTGGCCTTCCCTGGGAATAGAATGCTTTCTGAAAATAATTCATTTTAGTGGAATTTTAATTCTATATCTGCTTTCATTTTCAGCATTTTTTTCCTTACACTTTTTTTTTTTTTTTTCAGATTAAATAGTACTATTCCTGTCTTGTAAATTCAGACCTTGAAGTTTGCTGGTCACGTGGTCTTTTTTCTTCCAGTTCAGGCATATTATATCTGAATATACTGTATGAAGCCTTTTAATCCTCAATTTCTGATGTTTGCTTTGATATATGCCAAAATTGATCATATGCTATCAGTGCTTTCTCTTTTTATAATGTAACATAGCACTGTAAATTTTCAACATTTTCCCATTCTATTTACGTGCCTCCACATATTTTGTTGAATAACTTGAAGAGCTTTGCTCAGAGTTCAGTAATAGTCATGAACTACCTGAAATAAAACAACCTATTTCTGTATTGATGCAATTAATTAAGAATTAAGAATTAACATCTGAATAGTTACTATTTTTCTGTCATGTATATTACATTGTACTCATTAATGCTGATTTTCATTTTCTAATTCATTGTTTCTGATCACTTAGCTAGATTGATTAATTCCAAATAGTCAAGTTCAAAGCCTGTTTTCAGCACACATCTAAAATAACGGTGGTATCCTACTTTCCTCCTTTTCCAGATCATTAAAATCCAAATGGACTGTTGTGATTCTCAGGCAGGACATTGAGGCATCCTGATTTTACTCTTTTCCCATGATGAAACTAACCATTTATTCCATCTCTTCTCAGTAATGCTTTAACGGTACTTACTCTCTTTACCAGCAGGACATTCCTCAGAGTTTTGCATAGTTCTAACGCAGTGTCATGGCATTCTTCTGTATCGACTATTTTATTGATACTTTCAAGTAATTTAATGCATTTTTGTGCCTCTATTGTATCTCTCCTTATACACACATACTCCGTATTAAGTCATATCTTACTCTTGTCTGATACTCCCTAATCATGGTTTCATGCAAATACCTTCCTAAACTGACCATTTCAACTCTCTTTTTGCAGTACTCCTCTTTTGCTTTCACTTGGCCTTTGCCGACCAAGGTTAGGAAGGTTAAGAGCTGTTCTAAAATCCTATTCATCCTAACCAAGATTACACCACCACATCTGATGATTGTTGTGGGCTCTCTGCTGTCTTCAAATTGTGCATGATCAGCTGTGTCTGTGAAGTAACTTAGAAAATCCTGTATATTAAGGAGTCTGAAAAAGCTAAAAAAAGAGCTCCTGGGCTAAGACATAAACACTTGCAAAGGTTTGAGAGTTTTATTCCACTTCCTTCCCCCCCCTTCCCCCCCCCCCAACTCATCAAAATGCAATGCAGGTAGGCTGACATCTCTTAGTCAAATGTTAGAGAAATTACGATGTTTTAAGGAAATTATGAATTTCCCTATGTTAAAATATTTAACTTAAGCTTAAATAGAATTACAAACACCTTCAAGAATGAAAATATGCAGCTTGGACATTAAGATAACTGCACCTCTGTCTTTAAGTTAGATCATGAAATTGGAAAAATATTTATAATTTTGGATTAGTGTTAATTTTAAAGATATACTAGACTGTTTTTTGCACGTGTGTCCTTGTCACTAGAACAAAACTAGGAGAGGCACTTTGAAAAATTCTTCATATTATTTCCAGAGGGTGTTAAATCACTTTGCCTTGTAATAGAAAGATAACACGGAATATATTTCTGAGAGGGGGAAATGACATTATGTTTCATCATAATATATATCAGAAAAAGTGCATTAAATTTACTGCAACTTTAAGTCAATACTTATGATTTCTGATTTTTTGGAGTCTTCAACATAAGAACAGTCAGTTTGGATTAGATACATAGTCTGCTGGCCTCGCTAGCCCCCATCTAATAGAATCCAGAACTTTAAAATTGAGTAAAAGAGGAGAAGTGGGCCATGACAGTTGCCCATTTATCTTCCAAACTTCCAGAGAAAAGCACAGTTTTCCAGATTTATATAACTTTATTTGGGGAGAAAACAATAAGCCTCATTCTGGCTTGCCTTGTTGGTCATTTTGGAAATGTCATGCTCCGTAACAAGCAATTCTCTGAGTAGCCTGTTCAAAATTTCCCTCTCATCTGAACTGGCTCTGGTATTTTTTTGCATGGAAGCCTTTGCTTCAGTGGGTGAAATGATCAAAAGAGTCCTAAAAGATCACCATCCCCTAAAATGTAGCACACAATGAATAGTTACAACTTTTGCTGAAATGGCTACCTACCTTTGTTGAGACAGATCTATACAAATGTTTAGCATTAGTCAGTCTGGGGCACCAATACACTGATTCCTATCTGCTTATTGACACTTGTTTTGGAATGCGCAACCTATCCAGAAATGGAATCTCCCATGTGGAATATCCCACTGAATTACTTTTACAGTTAGTGAAATGCAAAAAATTTGCATTGAGCAATAGGAAAGACTGTCTCTCCCATGATGCACTGAAGAGTCTCTATTACTACACAGTAGGTAAGAAGACATAATTTGCTGACTTGACACTACAAAGAGGTGTTGTCAGATTATAAATCATCAACAATACTTTTGAGAATGTCAAAGGATGCATTTGCCTCTTTCTGTAGACTAAATAACGTGACTATGGTTGACAACAACTATTAGCTAGGCAGCCTCTGTCTGAGTTAAAAAATAATGAAATGTACCATTGTGTGATTTAAGACTCCCTGAGATAGGCAATAAAGATGGAAAGCCAAGTGATGTAACATTAGAAAGACAAAGAGGAGCATGTTGCAAGTAAGGTAGGAAAAGCAATTGTCTAATCATGTGGATGCATTGCAAGATTTGAATAAAATTGGAACTAGAAAAAAATACAACAGGTGACAAGAGCAAGGAAATTGTGAGGATTTCAAATTTATGAACATAATTAATGTCAAGAAGCTGAACACATCAGGGCTTCACGCCTAGGTCACCTCCAGGTTACCAAGATTTCCTGAGCACCAGCCTGCCAAGATTTTGTTACTGGAATTGTGTCTCCAGTAAGGTTTTAGAAGACAGGTCATTGTGCTTGCTTTCTACTCAGCTACCTGAGCAACTACTTTATCCTTTAACAACAAATTTAGTATCTCTGAGTGGTCAACACAAGTCAAGCAAACTGGGAAAAACTGTAAACTTTCAGAATAGATGTGTTGTATTTTTGTCTTTCAATAGGATCACTTTATTTTCAACCTTTTCCCTTTTGCCTTATGAGACATTGTTGACAGAAATATGAAGCAATCAAAAAAACGTTTCTAAAATTTGTCATGGAGACTTTGAAGCAACTTGAGGCTTGCCAAGAATCATGCCATTGGTGAGAAGGTTGCCCAGAGGCAGGAAAAAAGGAAGTCCAAACTTACTGACAAGGTTAAAATAAACTTCACTGTTGTTCATTTTGTTTTGATTCATGTTGAAACTTAGAGGAAAGTACATTTCAATCCTTCAGTATTTATATATATATATATATATGTATATACACACACTATGTTTATATATATATATATACTATATACATATATATATATATAAACCTTCAAATTTTCTCTTTCCTCAGGGTGAAACAATTTCTAACTCTTCAAAAATATAAACCAAAGAGGAATTCTGCTTTTCAGTCACCTGTAGTCTTCTACTGGTTCTGTTTGTCAGACGTTTGCTACGTCAGTGTGTGAAGAGCGCTCACTTGTTCCTATCTTGTCTGTGTAAATAAGCACTCTGGCACCTAGTGACTGTTGATACTATGAAGTGTTGAATGGTGTGGATGTGCTGAAGCTACAGCTAAGTAGCAGTATGAGAACTAGTGTCGCTGTATCAGAAAGGCTGAGAAGCAGCTCCAATCCAAGTCTAGCAGCACATTAATGGCATTTAGGTTTGGAGCCTACAAAGCTGGTGTTTGCTGTTTATGTATACTGCTCTCTTAGTGTAAGCTAAATCTTCCCTTTAAAGATGCTATATTGAGTGATGTAAATATGCCCAAACAGATTTTAAGATACACCTTTGATTTTGAAGAACCCTGCCTTTTGACTTCTTCCATCACTTTTATGAACAGTGAATGAGCATGACAGTCAAGAGTCAGAGTATGAGAGATCACTCTGAGCTCTCTCAATTTCTTCACATTTACTATTAGTTGTTTGGAATCCTGCTTGATAGCCTTTCAGACCATGATTTACTGAAAGAAATTAATTTTGTGTTTTCATTTATGCTCTTATCTACTTTTTTATAATTCAGTTTCAGCATCATAGTTTTCTTGCCGAAGGCAACATTCTATTGTTTGTTTATTAGTCTGTTGCTCTTAGCAAATAGTTATATGTACGTATCATGGAAATATCTGCTGGTGTTAAAAATTGTTGTTCACTTCAGTAATACAATAGGTTGATTTGTCCTATCTTTGCTACAAGTGATTACAATCTACTGGGATTGTTGCAGTGGCAGCTGCATCACAGAAAGGATTTGGACAGGTGCAATGTGCCAGTTAAAGTATAAACAAACACAAAGCACTTAGATCCACTCCAGAAGTTTGATTTTTTTTCTCAATCCCAAAGTAATTTGCAATTAATTTAATACTAAAGCAGAAATGACAGATGATCTAATTGTTAATATGGTACAAGTTTAGAGAGACGTTAGAGTACCATTCTGGAGAACTGTTGCACATAATTGTTCAGGTGTTCAGAACATATTTCATTCCCCCTGCTGTGCAAGGACTTCTGTTCCTGGATTTTCTTTCAATGATTTCCCCAGAACTGGAATTAAAAGTAGAAACTTAATGATAATGAATTGAATTGTTCACATCTAGAGAGGGCTGACTGGCAGGATACTGGAGACAAGAGATTCCCAACGATGGTTTAAAAAACAAAGGTAAATGAATTACACAAATAAAATAAGATTAAAATTACAGTAAGAGACTGTGATTAATGAGCATATACAAGTGCAAGCAGTGGATATGTTATGCCCGGAAAAGCCTACATCCAGGGGTATAATTAATAATTTTTAATTGTTTACTAAGTAATTGTTTACTAAGCACTTCTCAGTCCCAAAGACATGAACTTCTTTTCCCTAACCAGATTTTATCTGTGACTATTATGGAGTCATCAAAAGTATTGTAATTGGTAGTGAAGTTCAGCCCATCCTTTTGGTGGGGCTTGTAGATTTATTTTAAGATATTCTGTTTAGGAAAGTCTTTAGAACTTGAAGAACTCTGTTCTCTGTAAAGGAAAGTTGCGCATATCCATTTTTGTCTTTCCAGTGCAAAATGTTATGTATTGGAAAGTCAGAGTGTTTCAACTGGTGAAAGTAGTTATTTTTAGTCTTTTGGCTTTATTGGCTACAGTAGCTTTCTCAGCAAGAGTCTGGTCAAAAGACTCTGTTATCTACTGTTGGTAATAAAATCCGATATAAATGTAGTTTTGAGCTTTGCCTAAGGACTTAAAACACTTGTTGAATTTTTTGAAAGCTATCAAGATACTTTGATTGCTATGGAAGTACTAAATCCAGGGCTAAATTATAACTAGCATGAGAGAAGCAAGCTGACAAACCTCTGTCTGTTCCTTGGTTCCAATGAACCAAATGGTCCAAGAGCTCCCAGTTATTAGTGCATGCTATCCATATACCTACAATGCTCAGAAAGAATGATCGTAATAATGGTCTTAAGTTCTGCATCATGCATAACCCTTTTGTCTGAAAGAATGCTTAGCAGGCTGTCTGTAGTACTGTACTGCTGTGTCTGGGTGCAAATGAATTGTAGAGGGTTTTTTGAGGTATTTCTGCATAGACTGGCTATGTTGATAGAGAAGAACAGTAGCTTTGGGGAGAATGGCAACAAAAGGTGCTTGTAAATTTGGAGTCCTATGGCAGACACTCTATAGAAGAGTGTAACTTGCGCCTGGACTCCTTACTTGCCAAATGTGTTAGGTCACACTGACTACTGACAGTTCTCCATAACTTCTCTCAGCAGCCACACCAAATGATTGTCAAGTCTTCTAGCTACTGAGAGCACCCATTGTGTTTAGATCACTATAAAAACTATATGAATTAAGGCAGAGGGTTCTTTGCAAGTTTTCTTCCTAAACAATGTGTCACTGTCTGGCTAATATCAGTGATGAGGATCAATGTCTAGAGTGACATCGTTCAGTATCACCAACGCCATCGTTCCCTAAGGTTGCCTCTCATGACATTTTCATCCCTAAAACGAGTGCTGGGGATAATGTCACGGTAATGACACCGTAATAATGTCACCATACTGACATTATTACCCAGCAGTTTGGCTATGTGTTTGTTTGTGATTTTGGAAGCTTTTTAAAATTGTCTTCTGTTTCCTTAAGTTCACAGCAATATTGGCAGAAGATAACCAGTGATGTGATAGGATGGAGATGAGTGCTGGGACAGGGAGATAAGGAAGAACTGTCTTGCCTAAATGCAAGTGCGTTGTACTTGTGTGCTCACTTGTGTACTGAGGGGAACAGGCACAGATTTGCCAAAAACTGCAATGACATGACATCATGAAACAACTGTTGTGATAGTCAGGGCTTCTGTTGTGACACAAGAGGAAAATATCTATTACACTTTTTTTTGTTTGTTTGTTTGTTTTGTTTCCTAACTGTTTGCCTTAAAAGATGGTTGCCTAAGATAAGTGAAATCTGCTCAGGTTGGATACATATATAGTATTTAGGTACAAGATCATCATTGGCTGCATAGGCAAATTCTATGTTGCATTTTTTTTTCAAAATGTGATAAAATATGGAAATTCTACAAAAATTTATGTTTGAAAATGACCTATTTCACTTCCACTGACACATTTTGCTCTCTTTGAAAACAAATTTATTTTTTTGTTTCTTAAGGTGTGTAATGAAGAGACTGCTACTTTTTAATCTTCTTTCTTCTGTAACTCAAAATGGCATGTTTCAAGCATAACTATTTCAGTCTCTCACATTACACTGAAAAACCCCATGAATACAGGAGAAGAAACAGAGAACTTATAGATTTTGAGAGAAAAGAAGTATCTTCTAGAGGATTGGGATAAAAAGATTATCTGAGGTTTCAGAGTTAAACTAAAAAAAAACTTATGTCCAGCAGAGTTGTGGAGGCTTTTCAGTAGAATTTTCCTTTTGTTTTGAATTGGGAAGTTTGCATATGCATGCAAACCAAGCTGCTTTAGATGAAATTTATTAAAAAAATATAATTTTAAGATGTTGTTCCAAACCATATCCACAAAAAATATGACTTCACATTGGGGTTGACTTCAACTAGAAAATTGAAGGATGAATTCTTCAGAAGACTTACCAAGAAAAACGTTTGTTTTTGAGATGACCAGGCTTGGAGATCCAAAACTGTTTCCAATATGGCTGGGTAAAGAATATGCGTTTGCTGGTGCTCTGCCTAAGCCTAACATGCCTTGTCAGTGTATTGACTGCTGTTTGAAACTTTATTGTTCTGAATTAACCTTTAATAATATAATGGAATGAGTGATCTTATGATTTTTTGAGGTAATAGTACCTGGGAGCCTTTGTAGTCCCACATAAATAAATCATACTCAGGCTAACTGTACATGATATATACTGTCACCCTGCACATGTGCAGTAAATCCCATGCATTGCATAGAATAACTGAGCAATGCTGAATGTAGTGGACATGGGCATGATTTATCTAAGAATTTATCTAACTAATTTTCCAGATGCCCAAGGAGTTGAGTGTTTGGAAAAGCAGCTGGATGCCTTGAAAAACCATGTTACTGCCTGATTGATGGGCTTTTGAGGTCCATTAAACTGGGGACTGAGCCCTGAGCGATATCCCTATCCCAAAGTGACTCGAGGATTTTCAGGATAAATTAGGTGCAACAAGGTACTGTGCAAACTGAGCATAACATACTTTCTATGATTTTGGCACAACTCTAAGCAATTTCTTGTTTTGTTGAGAGAAATGGCTAGTACAAGGAGACTCCAAAAGCCTCAAGCAATGATTATGCAACAACAATAGGATCCCTGGGTTTTCTTTTAGTGTTATTCCTCACTTAGATTGCACTGTCCTATTCACATAAAAAAATCAGAACAGGACCTGGACATCCAGGTGGGCAGCAGAAGGCTTTTGTTAAACACTGAGCTGTTGATTTACCAAGTGGGTTTCCTAGTACCAAAAGGAACAATAAGTCTCTCTCATACTGTTAAGATTCAGTGGAAAGTGGTGGGCATAAAATTCGGGAATGAGAAATAGATCATCACAGACTCATCACAGCTTTTTGCTGTGACCACAGCTTAGCCTTTTGGATATTTTTTCGTGAATGTGCTATGGACATTCCAATATTTTGAAAGCAAGAGATCATCAGGTATAAATCAGAATAAGTCCACTAAGCTCATCTGACAATGCTGATTTAGGCCCACTAAAGCAGGACCCAGAGGCTTTAATTCTCCAGTGTTTTTCACCTTGTCTGCTTATTTGTTTGTCTGAGAAGAAGATCTAAGTTACTTACTATCAGGACAAGTGAGTTAAAAATATTGATATTCTGGCATTCTATGCACATTCTGTATGTAATTAAATGCAAGTTGTAAATGAGGTAGAAATATAAGGTTCTACTCTGGAACTCATTAGAATAATCTGACTTTTTTTCTGGCTAATTTCCTTGCTTCTTGTAGACATGCCACCATGGTCTTCTGTCATATTTATGCTGATAATAGAAAGTAAAAATGTATTTTGCTTAGGAACTTAGTTAAAAATATGTTTAATATATTTTATTGTGCAAAACAAAGGAAAAATTTGCTTTCGCTAAACTTTCAGGCTTCATCTCATACAGACAAGCCACTCCCTCTGCTGGGGATATTTCTACAAACTGCTCTATAATTGAAAAGGATGTTATGTTATATAAGATAATTGATAATCCTGAAGAAAAAAGTTTTCCATTTAGCCACCTATTATGTTTAGCCTGGGAAAGAGCTTAGGAATATAAATTTAGTTTGTTTTCAGCTTTTATTCAGTTAGTTACTGTCTTTTTGGATAAAAACAGCTGATTCCAAAGAATATCTCTGTTGGGATGCCTGGAAATGTTCCAGCATATATATATGTGTATATATATATAAATACACAAATATATATTTATATATGTACAAACACATACACACACAAGTATATGAATATTTAGGTTCCTCAGTCAAACTGAAAAAGTGAAAAAGTGTGTTTTAAAAAGTGCAGAAACAAGGCATGATCAGATTATCTATCCACTGCATTTCTGTTCTCACTTAATACTGTAATATTTCATTTGCCTGTATCAAGAAAATCTGACAGAAGGATAGATGTTTCAGAGACAAAGCACCTACAAGTTTTATGAAAACTGGTATCTATGTGAAAGAAAGAGTCTAATCAGGGCTGCTACTGAAGGCAAGGGAGCAGACCTGATTCCTCATGCATAGTGTTTGATGGCTCGGATTCCTATCAGGCTCTATGAATGAGCAGATCAAACCACACATATATGACTGTAGACTAGTCATAGCACTTAAGTTTTCTTTCCAGGCAAGAGTACCATTACAAATTTTGAAGGCAGGTTGTACTGGAAGGTAGAGGAAAAAGTATACAATCTGATAGGGAATAATGACACTTCATTTTTTTTTTCTGTGTAAAAATTTCTCTTAGTTTTGAATTGCATCAAAGTCAAAATGCATTAAGCTTAGCTTAAAAAAATAAAGAATTAATTTTGAAAAGATAAATGTGAAATTGCTGCTTTCCTTTTTATTTTTTTTCCTAAGTTTGTTTGTAGATTTCTTCCTTAATTCAAAATACCTGGCCATAGCCAAACTCTGATTTTTTTTTTGATTTTTGAAGAAGTGCCTAGCGCAGTAGTTAGTTTCTTTACAGTCTTTTTGTTGTTTTATTGGTAATTTGTTTAAGAGGACAGAACAAAATCACTACATAAAGGCTGAATTCTAACAACAGCTTTATGTTGAAATACTAATTTCAATAAGACAGTCTGAATGTAGTGTAGTCTTTGATTTAACCTGAATTGTGCAAAAACTGGAGTGGTAATTGCACTAAGAGCAGATTAAATGGCACTTATCTGCTTTTAAATTTCTACAAGTTTCTTTCACTTCTTGCATGGAGTGGTAAGTAACAAAGGGAATTCTTGTGGCAGACATACAGTGATTTCACACCCCTACTTGTGACTATTTATCAATGAATAACAAGCATGCAGGGAAACCTGGATCCAGTAAAGCAGTTAGGTCTTCCCTGAAGTCAGACACCATTAAAGAATTATTACAAATATAATTTTATAATATTCTGCCTTGAAAGAAAGAAGAACTACTAGAAATATTTTCCATGCAAAATGGAACATGCTCGTAGTAATATGATGAGCTAAGTTAGAGGGTTTAATAAACTCAGAGAACATAAAACTGATAAGTGTTGAAGGTAGGTCAATGTGTTCTGCCTGCTGAATGTACAGCTGCTACTTCAGTAAATGCAGCGGTCACTCTTGCTTCTCTCCTGTGGCTCTTCCAGGTGTTTCAGTGAATGCAACATCTGGAGGATAGAACACAGTCTTACTCAGGTCATCTATTGTTCTGTGGATAACAAATGAAGTCCTGTCATTTTAACTGTGTGTTTGCTGGAAAATCAACATTAAAAATTATGGAAACAAAGGAGCTGAATAGTTCCCTGACTAAAAAAAGTCGTATTAAATGTAAACATATATTAGTGTTCTTCCATTTAAGTGGTATTTTGGTGAGGCTATCTTGCATAGAAATTGAATCAGGGCTTGTGCCAGTTCACAGTAAGTCACAACTTCACTTCCATTATTTTCCCCTTTGTCTGTTTGTGTACAATGGCTTTATCAGATGCATAAGATAGATAAAAGATAGCTGCCTGGTAAAGTGATTGTGCTAAGCATGCAAAATATTGCAGTCCCCTTTCCCCGCCCCAACCCCGCCAAAAAAAAAAAAAGAAAAAAAAAAACCTCTAAAGATATATTGAGCTTTTCACATATTTTAGGAATTTCCTTGTTTTATTTTGATGCATTATGAATAATTTTTACTGAGATGATTTTGTCTATTCAAATGGAGGGGTCCTGAATGTGATTACTCTTAAAAGTATCTGTATACTTAAACATGTAAATATCATATCAGCTAGTTACCTTATCTGATCCTTGAGGGATTCCATGAAACAGAAGAATATAGTCCTAATAATTTACAATTAATTTATTTTTAAGCACAAAGAATATAACATTGATACTGCATGCAAATTCTACTGCACCCTGCAGAAGAAGCGTTCATAAAATGTTTACTTTTCCTACATTAAATCTGATTAGCTCCAAAACTTCAGGTAATTTTAGACAGAATAGAATTCTAGCTCTGAAGGGTATTGAGATAAATTTGGACACATCTATTTCTGTCTTTGATCTTTGACACAGGCACACACCACTCAAAATATTCCATCATTAAAATAAATGGTCTGTGTTTATTTTGCAAGCAAAATTTTGGTAACTTTTCTGGATTGAAAGCAGCAAAACTGATTATTCAAGATTTGAAAAATGAAATACTGGTGTTTTGTAATTCAAAACTGAACATATGCAATAATGATGCAAAATTACATCCTACCTTCAACCACACTGTAATGGAAACATATTTCTCTGGATAATGAAGAGGGAAAGCGAGTGGAGTCCATGTTTTAAAGTTGATGAAGGATGGAGATCTATGTTTCAGTACATCTCTCAAGTCTGTGTATATTTTGCATTGAACATTTATTCTGTGAAATGAATAGAGACCACTGGGAGCAGGGGCTATATTTCAAACCAATAAACATCCTATGTTACCTGTCTCATTAATTTTGCATTATATTTTTGTGCAATTTTTGAATAAGACCATAGAAATTTCCATGAGAGCACCAAGCAGCCGTGAATCTTTAGTGCTGAACACAGCCCTTTCTGTGGGCTTAGGCATCTTGTGGGCATACTTGTCAGATTAAAACCATTTTTAAGGAACGAACCCAATCAGCCTCTTGCTAAGAATAGGGAGACAGCTCAGCCAAGACCATTGCACATCCATTATTGAATGTGCATAGGAGTAAATTGCAACGGTGCTTAGATAAAGGTGTCTAGTGCCATTTGAACATTGCAAAATTTTCTGGAATATCTCTAGTAGTCACTGAAGAAGGTGCAGGTCAACATTAAGCTCGGTCAGTTCTGACTACCTTACCTGTCAACTATGCCTAAACATCTCAAATATTTTTATTGCTTATTTGTCTAGTTATCTGAGTTACTGAGAAGACAATTTGTCTATAAACTTTCAGCCACTTGTGTGGTGGTCTTGCTGACCAAGTTTCAACATAATCTTGGTCTTGCATTTAATAGTCTAAACTTCACACAGCTATGACTTTATGTACTTTAGTAAATTTTTTCAGACACAGGACAGACACAGAGCTAGAAAGATAACTTAGATGTTCTACCTTATAGTGTAGAATAGTAGTCACTTTTATTTATTATTGTTTCAGTGAACTAACACAGGCTATAGAGCTAGCCTTTCTTTTGCTCAGAGAATGAATTATCATGTTTTTGTTGTTAAACTGACAACATATATGATCTAAACAATGTATTCCTTGTATAAGTGTCAGTAATTTTTTAAAGAGTCTGTTAGAAAAGCAGGTGGATTTTTTTTTCATTTTGAAATATAATAAAGTCAGTTATTGGCCTCAGGCAATACTAGGATTTAAAATAGGAACTACTTTGAAGCAACATGAAGTTGCACCCAGCCTCCAGGTTATTAAATGTGTTTTCTCTCTCTGGCTTCCTAAATATATCTCATTATTTAGTGGAATTCTATTTTATTTTATTTAGTTGTAAGCATTCAACTGGACTTCCTTTAGAAATATCATAGAATGCTTAAAGTTGGAAGGGACCTCTACAGGTCCCTAGTCCAACCCCCCTGTACATGCAGGGTTACCTAGAGCACGTGGCACAGGACTGTATCCAAGTGGCTTTTGAAAATCTCCAGAGAAGGAGACTCCACAACCTCTCTGGGCAGCCTGTTCCAGGGCTCTGTCACCCTTACTGTTAAGAAAATTTTCCTTAAGTTTCTGTGGAACTTTTGATGCTTTAGATTTTAGCCATTGCCTCTAGTTCTATCAGCCACTGAAAAGAGGCCAACTCCACCCTCCTCACTGCCTCCCTTGAGGTACTTGTACACACTGATCAGATCCCCTCTCAGCCTTCTCTTCTCCAGGCTGAACAGGCCCAGCTCCCTCAGCCTCTCCTCATAGGGCAGATGTTCCAGGCCCCTGATCATCCTAGTCGCCCTGCGCTAGACTCTCTCCAGCAGCTCCACATCCCTCTTGTACTGTGGGGCCCAGAACTGGACACAGTACTCCAGATGTGGCCTCACCAGGGGTGAGTAGAGGGGCAGGATCACCTCCCTCGACCTGCTGGAGACGCTCCTCTTAATGCATCCCAGGATGCCATTGGCCTTCTTGGCCACGAGGGCACACTGCTGCCTCATGGTCAACTTGTCATCCACCATGACGCCCAGCTCCTTCTCTGCAGAGCTGCTCTCCACAAGGTCGGTCCCCAGCCTGTACTGATGTCTGGGGTTATTCCTACCCAGGTGCAGGACCGTGCACTTGGCCTTGTTGAATTTCATGAGGTTTCTCACAGCCCAGTTGTCCAGTCTGTCCAGGTCCCTCTGGATGACAGCGCAGCCCTCTGGGGTATCACCTATTCCTTCCAGCTTCGTATCATCTGCAAACTTGCTGAGGGAGCACTCTGTGCCTTCATCCAGGTCACTGATGAATAAATTGAACAGGACTCGACCAAGTACTGACCCTTGGGGGACACCGCTAACCACAGGCCTCCAACTAGACTCTGTACCACCGATCACCACCCTCTGAGCTTGGCCACCAGCCAATCTTCCAGAGGCTGCCCAGGAGGATGTTGTGAGGGATGGTGTGAAAAGTCTTGGTGAAGTCAGGATAGATGGCATCCACCGCTCTCCCCTCATCTACCCAGATGGTCATCACATCATAGAAGGCTATCAGGTTAGTCAAGCATGATTTCCCCTTCATGAATCCATGCTGACTAGTCTTGAGCACCTTCTTGTCCTCCTCATATTTGGAGACAACGGTCAGTATAAGCCGTTCCATCACTTTTCCGGGGGCGGAGGTGAGGCTCACTGGCCTGTAGTTGCCCGGATCCTCCTTCTTGCCTTTTTTGAAGACTGGTGTGACATTGGCCTTCTTCCAGTCCTCCGGCACCTCCCCCGTTCTCCAGGATCTTTCGAAGATGATGGAGAGTGGCTTGGCTACGACGTCCACCAGCTCACGCAGCACTCTGGGGTGCATCCCATCAGGGCCCATGGATTTGTGGGTATCAAGTTTCGTTAGGTGATCTCTTACCCAATCTTCCTCCACCCAGGGCAAGTTTTCCTCTCTCTAGGCTCCTTCTCTTGTCTCTAGGGCCTGAAACTCTAAAGGGCTGCCCTTGGTAAACACCAAATCGAAGAAGACATTCGGCAACTCTGCTTCTTCTGTGTTACTCATAACCAGGGTGCCCATCCTGTTCACCAGTGGACCCACGTTTTCCCTGATCTTCCTTTTTCTGTTAATATATTTGAAGAAGTTTTTATTTTTAACATCCTTTGCCAGATTGTGTTCCAAACATGCCTTGGCTTTCCTTGTCACATCTCTGTACTCCCTGACTACGCTCCTGTATTTTTCCCAGGGAACCTGTCCTTTTTTCTCCTGACTACATACTGCCTTCTTCTGCTTGAGCATTGCCACAAACTCCTTGCTCATCCACACAGGCCTCCTGCCTGCTCTGCCTGACTTCCTACGCACAGGGATGCACTGTTGCTGGGCGTGGAGGAAGTGCTGCTTGAACACTAGCCAGCTCTCTTGGGCCCCCCTTCCTTCTAGAGCTCTAGCCCATGGGATTCTCTGAGGAGGTCTCTGACGAGGCTAAAGTTGGCCATCGTGAAGTCCATTGTTGCAAGGCTGCTTACAGCCCTGCCTCCTCCTCGTCAGATCCTGAACTCCACCAACTCATGGTCACTGCAGCCAAGGTTATCCTCCACCCTCCCATCTCCTACAAGTCCCTCTCTATTTGTTAGCACGAGGTCCAGCAGCCCACCTCTCCTCATTGGCTCCTCTACAACCTACGTCAAAAACTTTATCATCATCAGCGCTCTGCAGGAACCTCCAGGACTGTTTGTGTCACCCAGCTGATGTCAGGGTAGTTGAAATCCCCCATGAGAACCAGGGCCTGATACCACAAGGCAACATCCAGCTGCCCGTAGAAGGCCTCATTAACTTCCTCATCCTGGTCAGGTGGCCTGTAGCAGACACCCACCACGGTGTCTCCCACATTAGCCTGCCCTTTAACCCTTACCCACAGGCTCTCAACACGCTCATTGTCCACCCTCAGGTTGAGCTCTGTGCACTCCAGCTGCTCTCTCACATAAAGAGCAACTCCACCACTTCGCCTTCACAGTTTGTCCTTCCTAAAGAGCACATAGCTTTCCATATAATATGATGTATGCAAAACTTAAAAAAAACCCACAAAGTAGCTTAGAGGGAAATGATATTTTTTACTTCCAGATCACAAGCAGGAATAAATTAATGACTTTAATTGAAGCAATAATATGTTTTGTGTATGGGTCATCTCGGGAAGCTGGGTAGTAGAACTAGGCTTCTGTTTTCTAGGACTTTCATTCAAATGCAGCTTGGGCTAGAGAAATTCATATTCAACAATAACCTGTTCATTTAAAACAAATTGGTAAATAAACATTCCAGGAAGTCTGGCTTTCCAATCAAAGTAAAATATTCTCAAAAGTAGAATCAGTCAATGAACTTGGCACTTTCAAAACTGAGCATCTAGATACGAAGGATAAATGTTCCTCTGAAACATAAAAGCAGAAGCATTGCCCAGAACTTTCCTAGTTACACTTTTACAGAATTTACTTAAGTTCAGCTCATGTGCCCTCAGACATACTTAGTATACTTAGAAGACTCTGGATTTACAGCTATATTAAATAAATTCTATTGTAAAAGCTATTGTAAAAGTGCATCCATAGTATACTAGTGGTTAATTCACAATAAAAGAGTCAAAAAAAAAACCCAGTCAAAAGCTCTAATCCAAAAAGGAATCTTTCTACTTAAGTTTAACTGGTGATAAAGACAGCTCAACTAGGATAGTTGCAGGCATGTTGGTAGGACAATAAGAAGCAGGAAGAGAAAGAGAAAGATGCATAACCATTCTTTGCTTTATGTTTGTTCCACAGATAGAAGGCTTCAATTTACACTGCTGTCAGCTTACCCTTTTTTTTTCCCCCCACTTCCTCTGTATCCAACTAAAAACCCTTTAAAAAGGTGTGTTCTATTATTTCAATCTACTTTTTTTTTTTCATGTAGGCTTGCTTCAGAATGCTAATAACTTATCCTGCTGCTGCACTCCAACCTCAAGCAAAATCAAGTTAGAGCAAGTAATGCTTTAAGAATGAAAGTTTTATTTTCACACACAGCCAAAATGAGATATATTGCACCTGCACAAATGATGTTTCCCATATTTTATGAAACTGGAAGGCAGCCAAGTTGTATAGGGTTTCTGTAGGTGCAGGTTTTTTCACACACCTCTTCCCAGCACCACCTGCTTCAATGATTTGGGTGTTCCCCTCAGGTAGGTCACAATTTAAAACATGTTAGTACTGAGATTGGCCACACCCAGAGATAATACACTCATTTTGACAACGGTTGCTTTATCCAAATATGACATAGTGATCTATGTTAGCTATTTTTGAACTTTGCATAACTGTACTTGTTCCTGGGTCCCAGGGGTATCTGGTACTATTATACAGAGATTTCTAAAAACATGCCATCGAATCCAATCAGATGATAAGCAAAACCGTTTGGATTAAAGGAATGGGAGACTGAATGAGCCTAGCAGTCCGGTTAGTCCATTATCTTGTCTGTTACATCAGGTAGTTACAGGCACTGAAAAGAAAAGCACAAGGAATGATGCAGAGCTCTGTAAATTTATTATCCAAAAGTGCTAAAGTACATAGGTAAGGTGGTATGTGGGAATCTAGCAAACAGTGAAGATGCTTTTCCACCCCAAACAAAAAACTTCATTTCCCACTGGTGTCCACTCACCACCTTCTGCAGGCATTCGCTTGCATAAAAATAAACTCAGGCCAGCTCCATAGTTACAGGTCTGTCTATTGGAGGAGGAGGGAGTCAGAGCTGGGGGTAGGTGGTTGAGGAATAGGGGGGAAGATTCAATGCCCGTAAATGGTCTATTTTTCTGCTTTAAACAGCTTTTGTTTGGTTAATTGGTGCCGTAGGCAGATAACCAGTTTTCTCCTGTGAAGGGATTAGCAGAATTCCATTGTTGAGATGTTCTAATTGTTAATTTGCATGCTTGAGAAAGATCATCCTTGTGATTGTGAAACCTACCAGCGTTGAAGGTTTTTTTTCTTGGAGTAGAGAAAATATTTTTTGCACTTATTAATATTTATACAATATCAAGCATTGGACAACATCAAACACAGTTATGAAGCATATTTAAAGAATATCCCTATTTCTACTTTTTGCAAGCAGTTTGTGTCCAGCTCCTTTTCCAGAGGAAGTTAGATAAAACCTACGTCTGAAAGTCCTGTAAAAGCTTTCAAGATCACAAAGGATTGCTGAAGCATGGCAATCCCTACTTCTGTCACTGTTCTCAGTTCATATGCTCTAGGAGTTCCCCTTCATTATCTTTACCCTTCTCTTCACAATGAAAAATAAAATATAGATGAGTTCTTAACATCAGTTTGAGGTAAATTCATGAGATACTTTGAAGTCTTCATATAACTTAATAGGTCTGATAAATCTATGTGTGTATGGGGAAAGGGACTCTAATCTTCAGAAATGCCTGGCAACTCAACAGAAACTTTCTAACTGCCTTATCAGACTGGAATTTTTATCTCATTTGGTTAACTTGGGCTAAAAGCTTTTCCACAGCTAACCAGCATTTCTGGAAAATACAAGAGAAATTCCAATTACTTCTTTAGGAGTTATGTGATGGACGATTTACTGCTTTGTAAAGATATGTGGCACCAACCTAGTCGTGAGATAGTATAAATCACAGTTAATTTTTATTCCTTCATTACTCCACTCCTGTACTCTACTAGCATACAGTAGAATGACAGGAGAAGATATGGTCTTTTGAATTTCTCACGGAAAACTCTGCTCCCTCATGGTCTTTGGAGCTTCGGTGACTGATTGCAAAGGGAGTGCAAAATGTCCTCAAATGAAAAGATTTTCTATTGGTTTAGTGGAATTTAGTATTTATGTTCTCTGCTCTTTCAGGGTCAGCATTTTGAGAAATCAAAATTTCTGCAGAGTTAACTCTCTATGATCTATGAAAGGAGACTCATTGGTCTGCGTGAGGAGAATATAATATTCTTGCACTAAATAATGTTTGGCTAATGACATACTGGTGAACACTAGTAACAAATGCATTTTTTTTTAGCTGACTAATGAGAGGAAGGGAAAAATCACGCAGAATAAACACAAACCAAATTCCATATGAAGCTTTATCCTAATGAATTCTTTTGTCTCAGCAATGTGTTTTAACACAGGATGAAGGCCCCTGTGAACATTCTAGATCTTACTGAAGGTTGCATTTAGACTTTTGGAAAAGTCATCCGTTTTACTTGATCTAACTAACTGGATTATTAACCTTCCATCATAAATTCCCTTTTCTTCATAGTCATTCCATGTAGTTCTTGTTCCAATAAGACAGTTAGATGACATATTACAAAACATTTAATATTGTGTTGATCCGTAATTAACATGTTGACAAGATGTCATTTCAATAACTTTTTATTTGTATCAATAGTAAGTGAAATAGAAAGGTGACCTAGGAGTAGTAGCTTGAGGGAAAGTATTCACCATACCTTCCAGCTACTGGATGTTTAGAGGACGAAAGAATGTTTAGATAGAAAGTTAACTACTTATTGGAGATTCTCTCTCAGGCTCTTGGACAATGTTACGTTGGACTAAGAAGTGGCATCACTTGGATTATTTCTTGTGAAACTCAATACTTCCTGAAAAATAAAAATGATGTGAGTGATCAGTTACTGTGTTATAGTTTATGCTATTTTAGCAACCCAATACTTCCTACTCATATTGAGACTTTTCGCAGGGCACCGTTCATGAGATCATTTGTATAAATGAGGAATTTGTCCTAACGATAATATCCTCTTAGGTGGATGATCTATAAAGCAGAATGTTTAGTTGCTCCAGATGTGCAATGTCAGTAAATGTCAACCTCTCTCCCACAAAATAACAGAGAAAACACTGAGAGTATCTACTCTAGTCCCTGTCTGTATTGTGAGGGCTTTGGCTGAAATGAAAATGACTTGGTAGCCAGGAAGCTGAGGAATGCTCTATGATGTGTGTGCAAATGAAAATGTTCTCTTACAATTTCTAGATCTGCATGCTTTGATTTGAAAAACTGGATAAAGCTTCCAATTTCTGAATGATTATATTATGGAGGTCCTCTAAAGCCTGTGCATCTTCTGTGCTATAGCTCTGATATTGTCACACTAGGACAGATATTAGATACAGATATTATATATTTACAGGGTATCTTAGTTAAGAATATGCAAAACTGTAGGAATGAGAATAGTATAAATAAGAAAAAGCTGTAATCTTGAAAGTCAGCTTTGCTTCCTCACTGACCATAATAATCAGGCACAGACAATTTTAATTGACTGTTTGTAGATCAGAAGTAGCACTGGGCCTCAGAAGTCAAATTAGAGTGGTCCCAGAATGCAATGTATGCAGTTTACTGGGTCACACCAAAAAACTTCATTAGTAGTAAAACATGTCACAATTAGTCACTTAAGAATGTAAACAGCCCCAGAAACAGGAATGAGCAGGCCTCCAGCCATCTGCTTTGTGTGTTAGTCCTGCTTTTTCACTGTAGGCACTGATTTTTGTTCACTCAGCCAGATGATCGTTGTCTTAGATTCAGCTGAATGTCCCAAAGCAGCAGCGAGCTGGAGATGTCAACAGATTGCTATGCCTTCCGGTAGGGGCACAAGTCTCTCCACTCAGCAGGGAGGAGCAACATCAACAGCTGGTACATCCCAGGACCTCTTTTCCATCTTCTCTTCTCATTTTTGCTACAGATGTGAGAGGCAAACGATCTTGTCATTATTAGCAAAGGCACCCTGGTGTAACTTTACACTCTTTTTAACTCATCAGTGACTAACCATCCTCCCTCACTTTCCCCCTCTCCCTCCCTTCTTCTTTCCCTTTATTTCCTAGGCTCCCCTCTCTTCTCACTCTGATCTTTGCTATTATAACATTCCAACTATGCTCTTGAATTTGTTCAGGACATATAATTTTCATAAGAAATTATAATTTCAACCTAATATGTGTGTGTGTATTTTATATATATATGTAGATATATACACATACATATGTATATATGTGCATATATACAACACACACAACACACACGCACATATATATAATATATATTTGCCAGTTCTGTACCAGCTGACTTCTACAAACCGAATATTCATTTTATGAGGCTAGATTGATTCTGATCTGTATATAAATTTAGATGATGTGGATAAAGATTTGTAAAGCTATGTTATAATTAAAGCTATGTAGAGTAACATAGAGATCTGAGACAGAAGGAATTAACTGCCTTCATTCCTTCCCCCCCCAAAAAAAAGGCCAAAAGTCCATAAAGTGTACACTAGCCAGGCAATCAGAAAACAAACGCTAAAATGCTTTATTGGAAGAAAATGTCAGCAAACCTCTGAACAGCAGTGCCAGAATCAACTGCTAGTTTATATGAAAGAGGCAGGAGGAGATTAGAGAATTGTTGTGTGAAGAACAAACCAATGGTTTTCAAAAATTTAGTATTCAGACAGTAGCCATTTAATTAAACTCTTTGTTTTAGTATTTCTGAGATTTGACAGAATTTCAGGAAAGGTTAAAGGGAGTGGCTAGAAGATAAAGTATAATATATATATAGAAAGCTTTAATTTCTGCACTAATACATACTATTTCAAAAATGTTGTCAATCCCATCAATAGAATTATAAACAAAATATATGGATGTTCTCCATATAATATTTCTGGTGAAATAATCAGGCTAACACAAATTCTATATAGTATTGTCTTTGCTGTATAGATGTGCCTAAGAAATCATAGAGACTAAAGTGAGAGGAAATGTGCTATATCAGAGATGCAAAATCACTTTCAGAAGTAATGAGTTATTCCAAAATCATGTATGGAGAAATAAATGGCATTGAAAATTGACATAATGGTAATTTCAATTCCCAATCAAAAATGCAAATTGATAGCTATCCTTGCATCAAAATTATTAATTAGTTAAAATCTTGAAAGGTAGTTAAAAAATAATATTGCAGTATATCTGCTAACCACTGGCAGTCAAGTAGAAATATTTCACAAGAATAGAGAGTATTTTGGTGAACTTCCTCTACCTTTCAAGATTCTGGCTAGCAGAATACCCTGGAGAGAGAGTGTTAAACCTAATAGGGCCCTGATATAATCAAAAATGTGGCTCTTTCTTTATTCTCTGCGGGTCACATTACCTCTATTTCTGGACTTAGATAAGTCTCCTAGACAAAAATTAGGTTTATTATCAAATATCAGAGACACACAGATGAAAATTTTATTCACAGTTATATGCCCCAAATATGAGAGTAATGTATGTCCTCCTACCTTTAACAGAGAACATGACTATGTGGGGAAACGTTGCTAAGATCCTTTTATCAGGCTATCCTTAACAAGGCTATGGAAGAAGAAGGGGCCAACTGGTCAATGAAGTCTTTCAGTGTTTTAAGAGTCTTGATTCTACAGGGGGTTGAGAGGATATCTAAACTACATCTTCTGGGTTAATCATAAATGTCATGGACACTTTAATGAAGCAGCTGCCAAGATAACACGGGCACTTTATATAAAATAGATCGTCCTCTCACCTCTTCCCTGTTAAAAATCAGCTCGCTGTGCACAATGAGGTGAAAGATTCATGAATTGGAAAGATAGTATGTAAAGGTGAACATAGTTCTGTAATAATGGTGGTCAGTATACTCAGTAATACAGTAGTGCTTTGGGTCAAAATGACTTAAGCATCAACCTATGCCCATGTCTTCATAGGCCACTATTACCACACATCTTTTGTTGCCAGATATGCTCCTGCCCCAAAACTTTGGACTTTCTGAATCTTTGCAGTCATTGAGGATGTATGAAAAAAACATATGCACAGAAATTAAACAACTCACTTTTTTCTGATATCTGTCTTGTGACCTATCAAAATATTCAATTAATGGTACCATTATATCTAATACTAAAATGACATGCTTTTGTCATTAATAGTTCAGATGACATTGCTCCATTCCAATGCTTCCAATGCTTTTTTTTTTTCAGTGATTAGGTGCTCAGGTGTGTGAGAGAAGAGCTTTTTCTACCAGTGTCTAATCTTAATTCTATAATGAACTAGCTTTTGCAGAGTCAACACCAACTAAATTTTAGCATCTCCTGAAATTGAAGTAGTCCTGGAAAAAATAAAATCAGATATTCTGAAAAATATCTGTCTGTGACAGCGGGAAACATTTCAATAACAATTTTGTTGCTTGTTATAAGAGCAATAATTTTGTTGCTGTTTTAATGAAGTAGACTAAAAACTTTCTATAATATAGGGTACTGTCTTTCTTCTCTAAGAAGAAGCAAACTAGCTTAATATCGCTGGTATATTTGCAAGAGATTTTTGTAGACAGAGACATTACAGAGGTTGTGATGGAAAGAATAAGTTGTTCCTGAACAAAAATGTGAACATATCCATGTTCCAGTCAAGTATAATTGCAACAAGTCCCACACGCTTCTTGTCCAGCCATCTTATCCCCCATATAATTTATCAGAGGGCTGTCTACCTCTCAGTGTGCTTACCCAGGGCAATCTGGTAAAGAAAAGGTGTTTTTTAACTCAGATAAGAGAAGAAGAAGGATAATAGAAAATATAGAGAGATTATGCTGAGCTTTTAATATATTCACCTTTGAAAAAGGTAAAGAAGCCTTTGGTGGGGAATCAAGAACCTCTGATGTACTCTCATGGTAACAGAGAAGTGGCTCAGGTCTTCAAGAACATGATCATCATTGCTATAGGCACAGACGAAACCATTCACTATTATTCAATTGCTTTGATTGTTTTCTTCTCATAAATTCCTGCTAAGAAAAGAAGGAAAAGTGGACACACGTATGGAAACAATTATTAAATTCAAACTTAGTCAAAAGATGAGAAAGCTAAGTTCTTTAGGAAAAAAAAAAGATGCTTTGCAAAATAGTGTATTTATACGAAGTAATAAGCATAAGGAGTGCTGGTTAATGGAGCTTCATTTAATGTCAAATATCAAATAGTTTTATAAATGCAAATAAAATACTGTTTAAATTTTGTCTACTTCTTCCAGTTTAGTTCTGTTCCATGAGATGCATCCTCATCTCTTTGTATTTTCTGCCTAGGTACCAAAAAACAGTCAATCTGGTAATAAAAATGCAGTAGTGCTTAGAAGTAAGAAGATTTGTGAAATGTTTATTGGAAAAAAATAATGCAGCAAATAAACTACACTGGATCAGAATAAATTGCTGATATCAAGTAGAAGCATGCTTCTGTCCAAAATGAACATGCCCCATATGACAGCTCCATTATATTAAAAAGTATAAAGTGGGAGTTTCATGCAGTGTGATGCAAATCATTGTTCTGCTTAAGAATGACTTTAGCGTAGTAAATTATGATCTTGTTTAAACTGTGATTCATCTTGTAAGACAGAAATGATCTGGGGTGCTTCAGAGGCTTAGGTTAAAGCATTCTTCTGCTTGAAAATTTCAGGTTTTGTTTCTTTTTTTTTCTTGGATTAATATAATGCTCTTATCTTAATTATAATATGCGACTGTCACAGTGCATGTTGCTAGGAATTAGACTCAACCCTTTGAAGTGAGAAACCAGATGTTTTTATTTGTGTGGGTTATCTGTAAAAACAGAACTGTGCAGCAGCGAGCATACTTAGTGTAAGGTCAAGTACCTGATAACAACTGGTACTGGGTCAATTTTGTCTCTAGCAGCACACATCAGATGCTGCTAGCATAGGTAAAAACTCTGTTGGTGAAAACAACCAAAGACTCCTTTACTATGACATCTATTTCTTTTATAAATTATTTATCGCTATGACTTGCTTAGTCTAAACAAGAAGTGTCATAAAACATCCAAACTAGGCAAAAACGTTGCATGGATAAGACTCGGTGTGGGGCACAAGCCTCTAAGAGCAGAAGCAGCTGGGCCTCCCTGTCCCCAGTTCCTTGCCTTCATCAGAGGGAGGATGCAGGACTGGGAGCCCCAGCAGGCAGCTCCCTGCTGCTCTGCTTGAGCACCTCTGGGCTATGTCTGCCATTTTCTCTTTCCCTTAGGTAACAGTCATTGCTTTTAGTCAGCTTCAAAAATGCCTCCTGGGACCTTTGTCAAGATTTGTATTAATATGGCAATTGCACTCAAATGTCAGCAGAGAAATCAGAAGCCCTGCAGACTGTTCTCCTTTGGAACTGTCGTTACACATCGCTTCTGTTTATAACACCCATATCCCACAAGAATATCTACTTATCCCACAGGTTCTACAAAAAGAAAAAACCTTTTGGAGGCCACAGTGCAGGGAAATATATTAGAAAAATATTTATTTGCCTTTGATTTAAGAGTTATAAGCTAAAAGGCTGCTGTTGGCTGTTGTTTTTAGTTTGTACCTAAACATTGAGCCTTTAATACAGTTTAGAAACTGTTTAGAAGTTATTGTGCAACTAATGACTTTATTTCACTGTGATAAAATTGACCACAATAAAACCAATTGTAATAATATCTCTTGTGCTTGACCCAAGGGAAACTTAGATTCCTTAGATGGATAGGGTAAATGATATATTCATAAGTTTTTTGTTTTTTACAATAGAGTATCTATTTTTTTCTTATTCTGAGCTCATGGCTTCCTTTCAATAACAGTCTTCCTCTTGCTACCAAAGTTAACATTTTCTTTTAATCTGTAAACGTCTCATATCTTTAGAAAGACAATCTCCACTCAGGGAGCGAATGAGAATAAAAAGGGACAATTAGACTTGATATTCTAATTTCTCTGCCAAAGAGGAACAGCGAGGGCAGGCCTATCCTCTAAACCTTTGTTGCATTATATGCTCATCTTGACTTTTATTTATAGTTTTTTTTCCGTTTGGTGAAATAGGTTGGTTCTCGTATTTTGTTCTTGGTTGATGTATGAGGACTTGCAGTGCTTTGTTCAGACTTATGCAAGCCCTTTTGACAGGCCTGGGAAAGTACACAGAAGTACTACTTTCTGCTTATCTAGCTCTTTTACCTAAAACAGTACTCAGGTTGCTTCAGACTTTTATTTGCAAGACTGTCTTCAAAAAGTAAGAACATTTATTTCAGTAAATAAATATGAAAATGGATTTTTTTTCTTCTCTAGACACACATTTAAAAGTAATAAAAATTACAAAAATAAAAAAAATAGATTATAACAAAATAAAATTGTGATTATTTTAAAATTTCAGTGACATTAAGATGCAGTTGTGCTCCTGAGAAGCAAAAGCACTAGTAAAGAGTATTAAAAAAATTGCCTGGTCCTTTGCTTTTTAATTAGAACATTATCCTACCATTCTTTTCTTTTTCTTCTTAAGAATCTTCACCACATCCTCATACTTTTCCTGTCTTGCCCCTCCCTTTTTTCTAAAAGCACTTCTCTTGGTTTGCCAAAAAAAAAACCAACTATGTTTACATATTTGAAAGACATTAAACTTATAGAAATTTCATTATACAGTGTTTACAATTCAAGAAGCTAGACAGCTTTTAAATTTGTATGAGCAGCATATGGGTGGACACTCTCCCTAAGGTTTTTTTCTTTTAATTCATTCTGTACATAATCCATATTTAGAATTACTGCTTTGATACCAAGCACTCTATGAACTCACTGAAAAATTAAATAACTGCATCTGTAAAGGAACTGTAAACAGTTCCAGTTGTAAAATAAAAACAAAAAATCTGAATGCTGCATTTTTATAAGAAAAGAATATCATTGCAAAAACATTCAGTCTTAGAATCAATAAACATAACCTTCCAGTATGTTATTATACCTTCATTTGTCTTCAGGTTTTACTTGCAAGCACTGTTGGCTGCATGGCATGAAGGTCATTTTATGGAAAGTACACATATCAGATGTGACAAAGGTAATGTGCTACTGGAGTATCTGTGTTTCAAGAAAAATGCTAGAATGAGCTACTGCACAATTGAAATAAGTAAATCTAAAACTACATTAGCTTTTACAAATGTTACTTATACTCCTATAATTGTGACTGAAAAACAATCATTATCACCAGTTTCTATCCTATATGCTATTAGTTTTGTTAACCTGTTATTTTGCATTTTAAATAGAAAATGAGAATTTTCTCTGTGCTTCATAGGAATAGCATAAACTTCTCAAGCAGATCTATTTGTTCTCACATGTTTATCCATCACAAAGAACCGTGATTTTGGGGAGGAGTTGTTTTTCTTTTATAACATGCTAGTCACTTAAAACATGTCAGCATTTGGAAACTAAGCAACTTTACTAGAAATCTGGACAAAGTATCTCAGCTGAGTGTATCCAGTTTAGTATCAGAATCTGAAGAACCCTCTGTTCAGGGCAGATGCTCGCAGCATTTCTAAAGGTTCTTTGATTAATTGAGGTGAAACCACCCTGTATAACAGGGTCAGCACACACAAGCTTTCATTATTTTCTTCATTTACATCAATTAGAATTATGGAAGGCCTGGGGCTACTCCTGACTTCTGAAAACATGATCTACTCCAAGGTAATGTTTAAATAGCACTGAAAAGGCTACACCATATTTCATTAACAAATAAAATTTATTTCTTTTTTCAACAATAGCAAGATTTATATTTCATGTACTGCTAAACTAAATCATTAACTTATATCACCCAAAGTGGCCAGACTCTGAAGAAATGGAGGTTGGTGTAAACTTGGAGCAATCAAAATAAAGAGAGTGAATTTAATTCTTGCACACACAACAGTCAAGAACAAAAATAGAATCCTGTGGATTTCAGAGTTTTTTTTCAGGCAGCCTACTTAAGTGATATGCAAACCACTGACTTGTATCACGGCTCAACTGGAGAATAGCTTTACGTGATAAAAAAAAAAGGTAAAGATTCTCGACTTGAAAGATGAATGTAATGAATAGGTCTACCACACACAGCGGTGACATAATGTATCACATTAGTGAAATACTTCAGAAGTGAACCAAAAGAAATACGATATTGATAATAGTACAGTTTTCTATGGTCTAGCTATAACAGCAGATCTTTGCTCAGCAGATGTTTTGTTCAAGGCAAAATCAATGTCACATTTTCCTTTCTTTGGTGTCAGTTACTGCAAACCAACGTAGCTTTATTCAGCAAATAAAATTTAACTCACCAGGGCTTTTCATCATGTATAAGTCAACTACTGGCAACAATATTAGTGTTATTGTGACTATTTGAACAAATGTTAGTAAAATTATATTGTATGGTAGAATAAAATCTTTTGATAAATAACATGTAAATAACAATTTATGTCCCTGAATCCATCTTTGTCTTCTGCATACCTAAATATTATTTATTTTGTGCTGAAGAGGTTCAACTTACTCTGTACTTTTTTCCATTTACCTTCCATGTGTTTATAACAGTGTGGAGCTAAGCATTATAATCATGTTGAGGATAGGGACTGGAAGTAACAAATGGACATGGGGAATATATATTTTTCATCCCATCTGTTTTAAGTAGTAAAGATAATGCAGGTTGGGAAGGTCTAGGTCTGACATCAAGAACAGAGCATAGATGTAGTTATCTTCTGCAATTAAAGTGGGCTATCAAGTCCATGCGATGATGGCCCAGGCAGCTTAGAGTTACTTTGGTATCTGAAGTCACTGGAGATCCTCCACACTTAAGAGAGGTGATGACTAAGAGGATCTCACAAAATTCATAGTATATTATGTCTCTCTCCCCTCCATCTTTTTTTCCTTTCAACATTTGTTCAGCATTTATCAGCTTCTATAGTAGAACTAGAAAAAAACAGATTTTCTACCAGTTATGATAAATAGCCCTGACACATTCAAAAACATAGTCTGACTGTACATTCCATAATAACAATTGAATTTTTCAAATTCATTTTGATATTTATACAGTTTGGTGATGCTTTTCAAATCTTTCATGAAGTGTAAAACTAAGGGTGCTTGGCAATTCAGCTTTTTAATAGTATAACTATAATAAGCTAAAACATGGGCCATGGAATAAAACAGTGTTCTCGATCTGCATTCATTTTTTTAAACGCATCACATATTAGGAATTAGTTATTAACATGGCTCCTTTAAATTCTGATCTAGATACAGCTGTTATAAGCAATCCCAGGCTTACAACTAAACTGAACTGAACTAAAAAGGAGAAGCAACATGCTCTCAATAAAATTCAGAGAACAGGATTATACTCATTATAGTGGTAAATATGATGAAAATTAGAGAGAAAAGTTAGCTTATATTCCTAAGTTATTAGCATCACTATAGAGGAGGAAGGGTCAAGGCCAATGACCTGCTCGACATAGTTGTAACAGCAGTCACTCAGGAGTCTTCGTGATCAGTGCTTAACAGAGAAATTGGAAACAATTAGAAGCTCTCTGTTTCCATTAGCATAGAGAGATTTCTGAAGTATTTGAGATTTTGTACCATATCTAGGTTCTTCTGGGCATTACAATAGAAGAATGTGAGGAGTTTAGATCTCTCAGGGAGAAAAACGCCTTGGCTTAGAAGGGGCACTTAAAAGAACCTTCTCTAAGATGGCTGATCTTAAGATTTCTTATGATAAGCACGTTTGAGGCCAAGAGGCCGTACAGAGCACATAGCTGAGGACCCTTGCATACTTAATGTCTGGATGGTGTTCAGCACCAGAAATACACACAGCTGCTCTGCCTGCACTGTTACAAACATCTTGCACATCATTCTGACTATAAGCTTAGTTCTAGCAGCTGTTATTAATGAATTGGTAAGGGAGGGGAGGTTACAAACTGCCTGGAAGCTTGGTAGTTGGTAAAGTTCAACTGTTCTCTTGTTCCCAGTATCACCTTGAGCTTGAAAGGAAATTAATGCTGAAAATAGGTGTTACAGTTGCTGATGAAATATTGCATGCCATTTAGATTCAGTAAGGTCTCTTGATCCACCTCAGGACACATGAAGATTGCCCTCACAATGGAAAGCATTTTTTCCATGTTATGAATTACCATATGAACACTAGATAGCTGAACCAACTTCAAATAACACAGCTATTAAACACTGAGGCAGTAATGATTATCAGAATATATTTTTTTCTATTTATTTACAAAAGTTCACGAAACTTAACAGAAATTCCCAGAACTTGGTGTATTTTACTTGACTTTGTATTCCATCCTGACACTGTCTGTAAGCTGTAACAGACACACAGTTTGTTACATGTATTATCACAGTTCAGACTATATGAAGTCTTGAGGAGTGGAAGAGAGAAATTTCTGCCATATGATCAACTCTGTATGAAACTATGACAGGATCTTTGCTCCCTCAGATTCTCTGGTTTGAACTCGTTTTCATGAAGTTAGAAAGAATTTATTTTCACACAGAACTTTGCCCTGAATTGGTATTATAATGACTCTTGTAATTTTGGTCTTTTTCTCTATCTGATCTGATATGTTAGATGTTGACAGTAACTTTGAACATATGTTTCTTCTGTAGATTTTGACAGAGTGCTGTTATTTCCTGTATAATAACAGTTTCAATTTCCTTTTCACTATTTTAGTTTTTCATACAGTGATCACAGAATAAAATCTTCCCGGCAGACTGAATATAGTTTGATCTATAAAGATGGCTGATTAATGAAATGATTAAACTCATTCTTTGTATCTAACAGATAACACTGAAATGATTACACATCCCTATTCCTTTAATAGAGCTGGTTTCATGACTACAAAACAAGAATCAGGTTAAGGCGTTTCTGAGTTTTCAAAAAGTTACCAATCTCTAACTTAATACAGGATTGCAATCAAACAACACAAAAAATTCAAACATTATTTGCCCATTATATGGTTTTGAAAATGGTGGAAATTTTATTTTTATGAATGAAATATTGTTGTAAAGTTATAGCACATTATTTAGCACATTTATCTATAATTAAAAAGATCCCTTTGTGAAATACTTACACTATAGAAACAGATACCATCTAATGTGTACTGGAATAGATACACTGGTAGCACTGAAGTAGTTTGGATGCACTGAGCTACAGCTGTGCTAAGTAATCCTGTAGTGTAGAAGTGGATGTGTGGGGTGCTGATATCAACTGCTCTATCTATGGGGGAATCCTGTGGACTATTTCTAATGTGGTCCTGGGGACCGAACACCTGCCAGTCATTAAAACCCGGTAAGGTTCGCTTTTTAAGTATGCCTTCTGCTTGAGTTTCACCTGAAAGTAATACTGTGGGTGCCCATGGTCACTCTTTGGTGTGAGCCAAAACACAAAAACACCCATCATGTAAACTACACTACTAGTGTAGATACAGCTGTTACAGTTCTAAAGAATTTCTTCTGTACAATTCTGAACAATACTTCAGTATTACTTCTGAAATTAGAAGGTCTGCTAAATTAGCTTTGAGCTGTCTGTTAGTTGGTGTTTGTTCATACTTGCATCTTCTTACTTAACTAATAGTGTTTGGTGTTATGGAGTTTTGTCCACTCTGAAATTAATCCAGTGAGAAAAAGCCTTTACCAACTGTGGTTGTCTATTAATCTAATGTCAAATTTAAGATTGGCTTAGGTTTTATGGCAGTCATTAAATACTTCACAGCCACAGATCAGTGGCAGGTATTGCACAGTTTTCTGGGCAAGCACTGGTAATGTCTCAATTTTGAATCTTCTGCCTTGCAGCTATTGTGAGGTAACCTTAAAAGTCCCAGTGAAGTCTCCTCTTCCTCACCTGTGGTTTGTGATGTGTGATGATTCAGATATTCTCAGAGACACACAGGCAGATAAAGACCTGCAAACATATGACCATGAATGTTAATAATGTGCAATTACATTAAAAAGGGGGAAAATGCAGACAGAAACATGAAGAAAAAGACCACTTGTCCTCAAGGACCTTATTACTGCTACTGTGGAAATGAAGGACAGTTCTGCTGAGTGCATTTAGAAGTCTCCTGTTTCTAATACAAAATACTCAAGAAGATTCTGAATTTTAAGGTAATGTATAGTCCTTTGGCCTTTAAAATAAACTGTATAAAAAAGAGGTAGTATGCTTTTGATTTCCTATGACTTAAGCACTTACATACCTTGACAGATCTATCTATACTTTTGAAATATTTTTTGTAAACCTCTGACTCAAGTCTTTCTGGTAATATTGTTCCTAAGCTTTTTTGTTTTAACACTCAGGTTGAAAATTCAGCTTCTTCATCTGAATTCTTTTGCCTTGAGTTTGTGTTTTGTTTTGTTTTTCATGGAGTAGTCTCCTTTAAGATCCCTTAAGATTACAGTTAAATGCTTAAAAACATTAGAAGCTATCTATGTCTTTGAAAAGGCTTATCATGCCTCTAGCTAAAAGCAGGAACCCATTTCCTACAGTTTGGCCCTATAATGTCAAATAAAAGTTTTCCAAAAGCAGAATTAAATAGCAAATTTTATTCAAATCTTCTTCACATTCTTTAAAAATACTTTTATTTGCCAACAGAATTTTTAATTCGTCTTATTAAGACCTTTCTATGAAGAAGATATTTTATAGCATTACTAAGCACTTCTGAGGGCCTTCTGAGTTTTAGAGTATGACTCTGAACACTTCATTTCATGGTTTGGATAAAGTGGTAAACAGACAACTTTTGGAGATTCTCACAAACAGACCACTGTTAGTGAGTAACAGCATTAAGAATGAAAAAAACTTTTGGATGCATCGAGACAAGAAATCTCTAAAATGTTTTTTTAATGTAATTATGATTTTTAAAAGAATATTTCAGGATTTCTGTGTGGTGGAAAGATGGCTGTACATCATCGTGACTGAATATTGAACTAATCACTTAACTGTTGACTATCACTGACAAGAGGGTAACTCAATAAACCATGAATTAGCTTAGAGCTCTATTTGGCTCAATTTGTTGCTGTAAGTTGCCTTTTGTGAGTTACAATATCCACTTCCCAACTGAAAAGCTCTTACTAAGTCACAGCAGCAGCCAATTTCAGTCACGACCCATGCAGGGCTGCCCTTTTCTTTGTGGTATTCAGCTGTCATTCAAGTCAGCTCATTTCATTAAATACACTGTACCCCATCCTATGAAGGCTAGTTCAAGACAAAATATTTTAACTGCATATTGCTATTAGAAAAAAAGAAAAGGTACTTTAATACTCCCATGTATTTATTCTCACTGATAAACAAACAGGATGCTTACCCTTTTGAAAGATGAAAGACCAGGAAATGTACATATTGAATACCATGACTACTCATTCAGAAGCAGTTAGATGTGGAATGCTGACTTCAAAACTCTGAGATCTTGTGTAGTAGTCCTGAATTTTTTTACTGAGAAGAGTCACATCATTTCATTTATTAATATTTCCTCTTTTAAGATAACAAACCCCAAAAAAACCTCTACTAGTAGATTATTGACATATACAATATCTTTGTATTTTGGTTTATAGTTCAGAAATATTTGATTTTGTATTGCAATAAAATATCTGAGGAGTTATTATTTGTTCTTACAGTGTGACAATTCAAAGGATTTGTCTATATATAATTCTGTTGTGGAATATATTTTAGCATATAGCTGTGCTGTCAGACTACACAAATTAGAAATACAGTAATAGGTTGTTCTCATTCTTGAAAACTTATGGGAAAAATAGATTATTAAAAACAATTGTAATCGTATATGGTTTTCTCCACATGCTATCTGCAAATGTTCCACAAAATATGCTTTTCAAAATAACACATTGTGTCAGTGGCCCTGACAGGATTAACTAACTTTTTACATTACAAAACATCCTGTACCATACTGAGGAGATTCATTCAAATATTCCTGATGAAATTTTGCACCATTCCAAAGACACAAGAGTGCAGATTAGATAATCAATATAGCCCTTGACGAATTGTAAGAATATGAATCCAGGCTATTCTGAAGGGAATCAGAGCTCTGCCAAGTAGCCGAAATAAGCACACATCATGTCCTTTTCAGCATGCTTCAGTTAAGTAAAAGAGTGTTTTACAACACAAAATAAGATCCACAGAGTATAAGCCAAGCAAGGACTCCATATAAAATTTCATAATTTACTGATTTCTTCAGAATAGATTTAACAATTATTTGTTCTTTATTATGACATAAAAGCAATCAGTTTTCTTGAATTTTTAGGCATCTTTTCTTTGTTCACACTCTAAGAATGAATAAATAAAACAGGATACGGCATCTCCATTTTGTAACTTTCTGTGAGGTTTTCTATTATGAATGAATCCTAAATTTCTTTATTACAGGAAATTGTGCAGGAAGTTTGTACTGCTTCCAGTGAAAACTGAATGATGAAAGCAATTATCTGAATTTATTTTTTACAGATACAATTTTTAGTGTATATACTCACTCTGTGATACATTTCTATTTAACTAAAATGCCCTCTTATTCCTAATTCCATAGACAAATTATGGAATTAATCATCCTTTCTATTATTGCATCTTTTCATTGTATTTTACATCTGTAAACAGCAGTTCCTTATATATAACATTTTAAAAAGTGAATATCCTTAACTTGCTTGAGCAGGGGGGTTGGACTGCACGATCTCTAGAAGTCCCTTCCAACTTCAACCATTCTGTGATTCTGACAACTTTTGATATAAACCTGGATTTTCTATACTTATAAAAGCAATCAAATTCAGACTGCTGCATGGACTCCCTGTGGAGCTTTTATTATTTGTGGAGCTTGTACCCCCTCTTCTACATGCTATTTTACTCATAACTTTGTTCTTCTCCAAACTCATAGTTAAACTAAGGATAATCACAAAAGTAGCTAAAGGACCTTGATTGGTAGTGTCCACTGCCCCACTGTCACTGCCTGCACATGTTTCCATAAAGTTAAGCTGCAACCTTCAGTGTAACTCATGATCTAGCAGGAAAAAACAAACAATCAAACAAACAAACAAAAAATTCGCATGATTCAAAATAAAATCTTACTCAAAAGTTTATACTGAAGTAGCAAAGAACCATACAAAGCATACAAAACTATAAAAATGTCTGTAGTAGAGATGCGGGGTAAATCTCCACCAGTCTTCACTTGGTTACACACTCATCATGGAGATCTTTCAAAGCAGAAAATGCCTCCATTTGTGGGAAATTTTCACCTGATACACTTTCATTTCCAGCATATATACTTTCAAATCTTCCAGAGTGCTGCTGCTATGCATTTTCCTAGGCCAGAAAGGAGTTTCATGGATAATGAAAAATTACTTGAGCAATTCCTGTACTGAATGAACAGAAAACACTGGTGCCCAACAGTGCCAGGAAAGCCTTTCTGGGGCATTCTATAGGCATTCAAAGGGGGCAAATTACTGGTCATCTTTTTTGAGATCTTAATTCTAAATAGGCAGAAATAAAGCACCCAGGAAAGGAAAGCTTGGACTAATCTGTCATAGTGCTTACAGGGAAAAGGGTGCAAGATCTGGGCAAGCACAGCTTAGTTCACATTTTGAATGGTGCTGTGAACGGTGCTACAATCCAGTAGAGCTGTCTAGAAATGCACTGAGCTCGACTTGTGCTGACTGGCACTGTCATCCTTAATACCAAGGGACTTACAAAACAGTGATGCTGGCAAATTGCAGCCTCATTCATTTCCTGCTTAGGCAGTACTACTGAAAATATGGCTATATGACATATTCAGGCAGTAAAATTGCTTGTTTCAGAAACTTGGGCAGAGTATTCATAACAAAACTACACCAAGCAGTACAGTAACATGGAGTTCCTGTCTTCTTATAAACTTCTCTTTTTTATTTTTGAAAGATCTAGCACTAAAGAACTTGCAGTGCTTGACTGTTTATTTAGCCATACTAGCATTTTAGAATTCTACTGTGTGCTTTTTTAGTACTACTAATCAGTTGTTCAAGACTTCACCGTATTCCCTTACTTTCTGTGAGGAATTCATTTTGCTATTTTTCCACATTTTATTTATTTATTTATTTTTAGTAAGTTTGACTTCAGCAGTAGGAGCAAGAAATGACTAATGGTACACAAGCACTCTCCTCATAAACTAATAGGCACTTGACCCTTTCTGGAACGATCATTAAATTGAACTGAGTATGAAAATACATGAATACATAGTTTTATTTTATTTTATTTTACAAAGCAAGAGAAATAAATAATCTTGTTCGGTGGAAAATCTAGAAATACAAAGCTAAAACTGTGTTTAGCTAGCTAACAAAACACAGAGTCCACAACAAAAGCATTAATAAACCTGTGCACTTTCACCATCCCGCTGTGTTCATTGGCTGTTATTTTCACTGCTAAGGCAGTGAAGATGTGAAAGGAAGTTAAGGCAAATGAAGAAAATTCTGTTTAAACTCCTGTTCCAAATATTGATTAAAAAGTATTTCCTGTTAAGAAAATGCATGCCTGAAAATCCAGGAGATCCTTAGCATAAACTCTTTTTTTCTTCTGCCATTCTTTCTTGAATGAACGTCCAAGTCACTGTGAGTGACTTGAAAATGAGTCACTTTCGAATCTAGACTTTCTAGCGACACTGAGCTTTAAACATAATATATAAAGCAAGAATTTCAGTGAGATTGTATTCCTTTACATGCCTAGGAGCCTGTAACTCCATATTAAAAGAGTGTTTTTGAGAGAGGCAAGTCATGGTTGCCATATTGTATCACCACTGACTAATTATATTCCAAAATGCACTCTGCAACTCTCATTTTCTTTCTTTTTAGCTTGGCTCTCCCAGCATTGTGATACAGAGATACTGGACCTCCAAAAGATGACTTCCTATACTCCCTCTGTCTTTACACTGTAGATAGATTTCCAGTAAAGCCAAGCCTATGCTTCATTTTGATATTTATCAGTGAGTTGAAAAGAGTAAGACAGCTGCAGGGCACTGATGTGAATGTTCGAATTGCCTTGTCTACCACTCAGCGCATCTGGCTAACAGTCAACTTTTGGGATACTTTCACCAAGAGTTCGTCTTGGTGAATAATTATTTGACCAGCTGATAGCTTTCTTTTTTTTTTTTACTTTTTGCAAATGTCAAAAAAATACTTTTCAGCATGTCTTTTGTTGCCACTATTGTTTATGGTTATCTCAATGGAATGAAATTTATGCTTAAGTTAACAAAATCTAATGATGAGGATGTAGAATCCTGTCAATTTTGCTTGAACTGGCATTGAAGAAAACTGTTTCAGGGATCACCTCCTACATTATAATCTTTCGCAGACTTATTCATAAGTTTACTCTCTCAGTTACATAAACAGGCAAACTCATAAAGAGACATTCACTAGTTCTCTGTAAATATGGCTTATTATACTCCTATACCTAATTGCACATTGTATCTTCAGCTTGGCTAAATCTTTTAATTAAAACATGTTAACAAAGCCTTAGAAAAATAAATGAAACTACTCACAAGGAAATTAAATTGAGAAGCTAAGCTCATTTATAATTATTGTATTTCAATTAGCCTGCACTAGGGCTCTGTGAAGACAGAGATAAAAAGAAACTACTATAAATATTTCTACTGTCCTGCTTGTGAAGGCCACAATATTAATGATAACAATTTAAGGCACGCAAGCTTTTTCAAGCCAATTACTATACTGAAGAAATCAGTCAGTGTTGCATCAAAATGTTTTAAGGCTAGGTTCTTCAGTTTTGAAGCGGAGGTTTATTTCTTTATATTCAACAGTACAGCTTACACTCTGATTCACAGATCCTACAGATATTGTATGTAGTTGATAAGAATTTCTGTGTTGTCCGAACTATAGAATTTTGCTAGGTATTTCCTGTATCAGTCCAAACCTTTTATCTAGATAACTTAAATAACGAAACTTCAATTCTCACTAATATTTATCAAACCTTTCCTTTCAGTTTTTTATCGCATTACCTTATGTTTGGTAATTACCAGCCATGTAATACTGGAAATCTTGTGATAATATAACTTGTTATCAGGAGCAGAGCCATCTCTACCTTATTTTACCATGTTAAAATGTTGAGGTTTTTCCCAAGCTTTACATCAGTCTTTTCTAAATCTTTCTGTTTAAAGCCTTTTTCATAAGGTATTCATAATGTTTAACATTTTTGATTATTTTATGAATTAAAATGTATTAAATTTGGAAGACCTAGTAATACTCGCCAGCTCATTATACTCTATCTTCCATTTGCTGCAGCCATGTTTCCCTCAATTTCAATAATTTAAAAAATAATTAGCAACAAATTACTATGCAAATAAAGCAAAGCCAGACATTTTAAAACTAAATCTATTTTTATATTTAATTTTTAGGACAAATATGTTCCAGCAACTGTTTCTGATTTTGCTTCTAAGTTTTTTAAATCTGTCAGGGTAAGGCTTGTCAAAGACATGCAAAAGTGGTCAATTAAAGCAAGTAAAAAGATCCACTAATTTCAATAAGGATGATCCTAGATAAGCAGAATTAATCAAGCACATATGAATTTATTGAAAAAAAGGAAACTGTTAGATACTATGACACACTCACTGCTCATCTAGTACTATGATCATTCTAGAACACTCCATTGTTTAGATAAATCTTCAGTTTTATCATCGAGTCATTGATTTTTTTCCCCAGTGAAAGAAAGGCCCTGAGTGATTCACTCAAGTTGTATGGGAAAATTAGGTTTAATAGAGTTCTATGTATTTGTTTTGTTGGCTCCTGTCCCCACTAGGAAATGATTTCATCACTTATTTTGTAAACAAAAAAGTGATTTTCAGGCATGTTTCATGTAGACAAATGATTATGCAACTCCTCTGATCACAGTAATCTCTCATAAAACAGTGACATAAGACTAGATTTCAAAGAAGAGACCATGATTAAATTTTGAATTAGAAAAGCCAGATCACCTATCTTAAGATAAAGTACTAATTCAACAATCATTTGCTTCTTCACATTGCTCACCATTTCACAAAGATGGAGTAGAATCCTTATATCATCTTCTAGATGCAATAACTTCACAGTGGTTTCTTTCCTTTGTGAAAATCATGCACCATCTCAAATTGCTTTCTCCCTAAAGTCATACAAAATAATTGATAATGTTCAGATATACTCTCTGTGGCACAACATTCACACAGAGCCAAGGTCTGTCAGGGTCTCTCATCTCTCAGTATGTTTTTTTTTTTCTATTAGAAATCACAGAGTTCTGGAAGATTTTGAGCAAACAATTGAGAACCTGTATGCATTTTTGTGGTTTGACAATTAGATATGATGCCTACATGCCCCTTATTCTAGCCATGTTACTATCTATCATCTCATACTTTCTTTTATAAGTCAAGAGTAAGTTAGGTAAATGTAAGGCAGAAGCTCTATCCAAGTTGAACTGAGAGTTTCACAGATGATTCTCTATTCCTGAATTACATGTATCAAACTTGTTTGCAGATAAGAAAGACTGATTCAGATTAACAATTGTTTTTCCCATGACTTCAGTGCAGTGCAGATGTGTGGAAGTGCTTCATTATCTGTGCATTCTGACCAGCTGAGACCATGGACTCTACTATTTTTGGTAACTTGGTTGTTTTCACAGCAATGATTTTTTCAATTTGTATTTCAGTTCATACTGCTAAGTTAAAGACCAGTGTCACAAACAGGAGCATTTGAGCATGAAAAGAAATGTCTACTTTGTACTAAGGAGGTTTCATTCAGTAAGTTTTCTTGGTGCCTCCAAGGAATGGTGTCTGCTGGGCTGTAAATTAAGGTTATTTCTTTCTTTCTTCTACCACAGCCTTGTCAGAAAAGGTAAAAATTTTCTCCTGATGAGTTTCCTAAATGAAGGTGCTTTTAGTTGTACACCCCTCAACAAACCCTTTTAAAACACTTCTCTAAAGACCCAAACTAGATCACAGAATTATTAGAAGAGAATTCAACAGGCCTCTAGTTCAACTGCCTGTTCAAAGCAGGATCAGTCATGAGATCAGACTAGTTGCCCAGGTTTTTCTCCTGTCTTGAAAATCTCCAAGAACAGACTGCACTGGTAAACCCTAAGCATCCTGTTCCACTGGCCTCATGGTGAAAATATTTTTTCTGTAAATCATAACCTTCTTGTTTCTGGTTATGGTAATTTATGAATATTTTATTTCATTCTTCCACCACGTAACTCATCTATAAGAGCCTAACTCCATCTTCTTAGGAACTTCCTTGTAGATATTGGAAGGTTACTCATGAAACCACCTCTTCTCTAGACTGAACAAGCCTTGTTCCCTCAGCCTTTACAGATATAGCAAGTAGTCCAGCCCCTGCTGACATCTTGGGGGCCCTTTGCTAAATTCACTCCAATTTACAAACATCTTTCTTGCATTGGGAAGCCAGATGCCATGTAACTGGAAACAATTCCTTTCATTATTTATTGGCTAATAAAGAAACAACAGTCTTCTTGGCTGCAAAACCACACTGACTTGGAGAATTTATAATCACAGCTATGCTGGTAGAGCTGTTCCGTAGCATTCCTGGTCTGAGCAGTGATAGCCAACACAAATGTGTGGTGCAAATGAACACAAGCCCCACTATGATGTTTTCCAATGCAGGGTGCAGCTTCAGGGTTTGAACTAATTTTTAAGTCCAAAATAAAGAAGTGGAAATGTTTAGGGAACCAGGTTTCTGTGAGCCTCCCCCTCCACCCAGGTTGTGAAGGGAACTCAGGGCTCATGGACTTGAAATGCAAAAATGTAGTAAGCATGACTTCAGGGTTGAGTTTGAGTAGTTTAAGAATGATTGCCTTAGTTGACTATTAAAACAATAAAATTCCATTCACAGGTTAAATTGCGCCGATATTGCACAATTAGGTTAGGGTTAGGTTTAGTTTAGGTTTAGGGTTAGGAATTTGAATTAGGATAAGAGGTTAGGGTTAACTATAGGGTTAGGTTAGGTTTAGAGATAGTTAGGGTTATTGAAAGGGTTAGGGCTATGGTTCAGGTTAGTGTTTAGGTTAGGTTTAGGGCTAGTGTTAGAGTTACGGGTTAGGGTTTAGTGTTAGGATTTAGTGATGAGACTAGGACTCAGTTTAGGATTAGGCATGGTTTAGTGTTGGGGTAGAGGTAGGGTTAGGGTTTAGGTTAGTGTTTAGTTGGGTTTTGAGTTATGGTTAAGAGTTATGGCTATGAATAAGGTTAGAATTACCATTAGCATTAGGGTTGGATTTAGGTTCGGGTTGAGGTTATGGACAGGGCTTAGCATCACAGTTAGTTAGGTCAGGGTTACGGTTAGGGTTAGGTTTGTTATCTTTAGGATTATGATCAGGGTTAGGTTTTGGTTTAGGATCAGGTTTAATGCTAGGTTTAGAGTTAGGTTTATGGTTAGGGTCTAGGTTAGTAATAGAGTTATAGTTTGGGTTATGCTAGCAAGTCCTAGCTAGTACTTGCAATACTGATTCCTATTCCTATTTAGAAATCAGCTATAGGAATCTGTATTGCAAGTAATAATGGAAAAAAGAAAAAACGGACTGTGAAAAAAATCTGGGGTGTTCCATACTGAAGACACTCATCACGGGTGAATAAATAATTTCTTTCTTACATATGAATAGAAACAAATATGCCTGCTTTTTAGTAGTATGAAGACTATTGCTTATTTAACATTTATTTATTCCTTAAATGAGATGAACATTGATCCCTGGAGCTTTTAAATGTCATTTAACTCCCTGCTTCAGCACACAACAGTTTCTGTTACAGGCATATTACAAAACAATGGGTGAGAAAAGCTCCACTCAGACTATATGCAGCTGATAGGGCATCCCTGTAACACTGGAGAAAAGAAATACAGAGAAAGGACGGTTTAACATACTAGCCATCAAGCTAGGCCCAGTTTATATTGTCCCTCCCCCTCTCTCTCTTTGTTAGATTCACATACTCTGCTTTTCCAATTGCTTTAGCCTGAAGCAGTTGACATTTACCCTAGCTAGATAATCGAGGAATAACATTTGCGTTACAGTTTAACATGACCTCTGCCTCTACAGCTCTTTTTAGATTACCTTCCAAAAAAAAAATGGTTGCTGACACCATAGTGAGGCAGGAGGTGGGAAAAAAAAAAAGAAAAGAGAAGCTTATTATTGCAGTGGCACAGTCAATGTCATGAGAAGCTGCTCTGCCCTTTTCAGTTGTGGGTGAGCAACTATTAAGGAAAAGGTATTAAAAGGAGGAACAACAGTGATGCAAGGAACACACAGGTTAAGCTAAAAGCAAAGGTTAATGGATTGACTGTTACCTGTGTATGAGGCTTAATGTTGGTCTATACACAAGAGAATTGCTTCTAGGTTGTATTTTTTCATGAAACTAAATTAAAGGACTAATTTATTCTAGCATAAAGAGTTAGGTGCTGCTGTTGTTAGATTAAAAAAAAAAAGAAATAGGTGCACACACACACACAAGGACACATTTTCAGTTCAAAATCTTTCCTGTATAGTGTGTAACATGTTATAAGACGATAATGCCTGAAAAAGAAGTGCAGATAGTGAAATATTTGGCTGAAGATATTCACCGAAGTCTTAAAGAGACAAGTATAAAGTTCACCAAGGAATTTAAACAGAGCTTAGTATACTACTTTAACAGTTATTTCACCTTTTTAATATAAAGGACTTGTTTTCAAAGGAGTACAGTTCATACAAAATTTAGAAGAGTGGAATTTTCTAAAGAACAGAAGAGAAAAATCATTTACTATTTTCTCCAATTCTCTTTTTTTTATATTTAAAATTACTTATTAGATGTTAGATCTCAGTTTCAACTCATTCTTGGGAAGCTTACAAACAAATCAACATAAACTAGATTTTAAAGAGTTGGCATAAAACGTGAAAGGAGCCATTCTTTTGTAAGTTGTTCTGTCAAGTTAATATTTATATCATAAGAACAGGTTGTCTTTACCACTCCAGAAGAAGAAAAAGAGCTGATATAATTCAATATCTTAATTTCATGTTACATCATGTTGAACATAAAAAGATGTTCAGTACTTAAAAATTCTGCACTGCTATGAACAATGCAAGCAAAATATTATGGAGCAGAACTGGACCATTGCCACTGAATGCAAACAAAATCTTCTTGTCCTTAGGACAAGAGAGTGACAGAAACCAAATCTATTTAAAATGAAAGGAAAACAACAAATATCAGGTGAGATCATCAGTGGATTTTGAACTTTGCAGAGGTTGTTTCATCATGGTCAATTTCATATATGCACTTTTTAAAAATGCAAACTTATACTTGATTAAATCATAATGCTTTCAGTCAAAAACTAAGATAATATTAACATGAAAACTAGAAATAGGGAAAGAGGCAAAGCAATTCAAATATTGCCACATAAAACTTGCATCCTTTCTTTGCTTGCTTTTAATTTTGGGAGGAAAGATTACCAAATAAAATATATAGAATTCAGAATTATAATTGCTGAATTACAGAGATTAATCAACTACATGTTGACATACTGGAATACCGTTTTTTAAACAACTGACATACATAAGAAAAAAACAATAATTTTAAGAAAATGGTTCGATGCCACATTTGTTACACCAGAGGAAGGGGAGAATGTTCTGTAATTACAGTCAAGTACATTTCATTGTAAAATGAACAGAATCATTAATGAATGCTTTCATTCATTATTTTTGTATTTCTAAATGCTTTCAACTCCTCCAAAAGATGGTCAACCAGAATAACGTCAGAAGTTAAGCAGACTGAAGGCCTGAGCAGAAGTGGAATGAGAGTCCTTTTACCGCTGATGCAGTCAGTAAAAAAGCTCCTACTTAAAGAAGATACAATACAATGTTTGCTTACATTAACTCTAGGAAGCCTCCAACACTGAAGACTGTGACTGAGATGTCTTTGGATCTCTACTACTGGAAGGTAGGAGGAGATTGATGGAAACAAGCTACTATGAGCAAGAAACTACAGTATAAAAGATAAGAAGAAGTATAACCTAAAGAGCATGGGTAACTACGAATCCCATGCAAAGAAAACACAAATGAAAGCAGTAAAGTAACTGAAATGGAGCCCCACTAATATGAAGATTGCTAGCCTTAGCAGCCAAACACAAAATATTGTTATGTCTCATTTATAACAGAGATTAAGATCATGTACTAAAGGTCTGGTAATTACATTATTGTCATTAATACTCTGATCTTATTCCCATTACTGTCTTCCTTATTCCTTTCAGCATGGGGTAGCAATGCATGGCAAAAGCCAAATACTATAGAGAGCTTTGAATAGCTGCATCTAACAGTCTAACCAGATATGAAAAAATCAGTTGACATCCATAAATCTAAATGGCCTTCTGGGAATAAACAAGCCAATGATACTGTGCTAGAGCAACTGGCCAGTCTATGCTAGTTGCCCATGGTTCAACCACCTAACCTTAGAGGATAAGCTGAGATGTTTAGAGGTTAGCTGAGGTTGTGGTCTCTATTGCTAGTAACATAGCCAGAGAGAAAGGTTTCTGTATTAAGAGCAGACTCTGTGGGAGGGAGAACTGGGAATCACAATTGCACTGAGGGGTTGTGCTACTTCTCCACAGCCCCCTGCTCACTTTAAAGGGAGCTAAGGGAGGAAAGACATGGGGAAGATAAGTTGTTTCTTTCCAAGCGCTCCTTCTCAAGCACCTCATTGTTCTCGTCCTCCTTGTGCTCATCTTGCTGCTTCTCCTTCTCCTCTTCTTTCTCTTTCCTACTCTCTTTTTTCTTCTCCTCCTGTCCCTTCTCTCCTTCCTATCTCTTCTTTGCCCCATTCTTCTCACCCCTGCAGAGACACTCTGGCTCCACCAGCAGGTACTCACCTGCCAGCCAAAGCCCCTTGTCTTCCTCCCGGCCCGGGCATCCTCCCAGCCTTGGCTCCCATATTGCCCCCCACACCCCCAAGTCCCCAATCCACCTCCCCTTCTTCCCACACCCTACAGGCCACAACCCCCTTCCACAACTCGAAGTGCCAGCACAGGCAGCCCCACTATCCCTTTTTCTTCTGATTACCCTCCTTCCTTTCCCTTTATTTCTTTTCATCACTCTCTGTCTCCCACCCCACCATTTTAAGACCCTGCCCTTCACGGCCCCACGCCATCATGCTTCCCTGAGGAGAAGGCATGGGTCCCAGGGCAGCAGCCTGACGAGCAGCCTGGTGTCCCACCCCAGAAGAAGGACTCTTTACTTCCTTGGGCTGTGCTGACTACCACGGCTCCTGCCTATACTTAGTGACTGAAGGGAAGCAGAGGCAGCCAGAGGCCTCTCTTGGCCACTGCTGCCCAGATCAAGTGAGCCATGACCCTGAGGACCTGCACCAGGTGCCAGACCTCACTGCCGACAGGTTTTCTTCACAGCCTGTGCTCTGCCGACAAGCTGCTGGGACAGCACGGTCTGTCTGCACATGGGCTGACCCTGCCTGTGTGCCAGGAAGAGGAACAGTCTGGGCTGCAAGTGAAAGGAGAAGGGAGAAAAGTCCTTGGGGTGCTACATGCTAAGCAGGTAACTAAACTGTGAGAAGGAGTACAAAAGGAACATAAAAAATGCATACATGAAAGAATCAAGCAACTTAAATTCATATATTATTTTAAATATTTTATAAAGTTGCTTGATTCTTTCAATGATTTAAAAAAAAAAATCCCCACACTTATTTAGTGTATTTATTTTTGTGTGCAGTCAATTAAAAAGTGATGCGTGGAGAAAAAAAAAAAAAAAGTTGAGCTAGGTGCTCAACCAGAAGGGAAATTTTCTATTTATTTGACCACCTTGCATGTTCAAATCCCTATCACATCGAACAATGATGCAAATAGCATTTAATTCTGTATGCAGGTAAATATTGTAATGGTTGCTTTAGGTTTTAGTTTTTACAGCACAGAGAGTCTGTATCTTTCAGTTGGATACATTTATTTCCAGGTACTTAGAAGCTGACTTTTATGAGATTATTTAAGCAGTGATTATTTTTGTTGAGAAATGTGTCCTTTACCCCTCTCATTCATCCACTGCTAAGATATTTCTGTTTGTCAGAATGCCTCCATTTCTGATAAATGACTGAAGACTGACTGCTACACTTTATTAAAAAGTAATAACAATTTTTGTACGCACCCTTCACATTGTAAGGGGGGGACCATGAATCAAAGGACACTGCCTGTCTGGGCCTGATAAATGCATCGTTTACCAGCTGAGGAGTTATTTAGGACTAGCTATTAATTTAAATCACATTTATCTTCCCTGAATGGGGGGAGGTTGCTGTGATAGGACTGCGAATGACCAATAGTGCAACTAAGTGCACATTATTTATTACTACCGCCTGCAAAGCACTGCACAGTATGTTAAGAAAAAAAAAAAAAAAAAACAGTGCCAATTACCATGGATAATCTACTCAGGGCAGTTTCAGATTTCTTTCTAACACAAGGCCACTTCTACACTTGTACTTCTCTAGAAATTGAGTGTTTGCATGAAATTCACAATAACTAAAAACAGGTTATTTATCCTCTCCTAAATCACAATATGCAATATTAGTATCCTTAAGTTTCATGCTCTCAGTGAAAAGGAGCTTTACTCACACATTCTAGAATTGAAGTTTCTCTAGTGCAATAAATTAATGCAAACCACATTTTCTAGAAGATTTTCTAGTTTTGTTCCAAGGCATCTGAGCAAAGAAAAACTTTGTTGAGGCTTAGGGAAAAGTTATACACAGCTGCTCTGGGCTGCTACCATCTAAATTCTTCAGGTAGATTTATACACAGAATTAAGGTAAGATTGATGAAAAACATCTTAAAACTTTGTAAATGAAATGTATGAAGTCTACCTACTTATGTACCCATGAAATAAACTCATCTATGTATTATATTTATAGGTTAGGGTGCCCTTCTCCTGGCAGGTGACTGAAATTCTTTTTAGTGTAAATAATTGGTCTTTGAAGAGCAGCTACTGATTGCAGTGACTGCATCAGTGGTGGCAAATGGCCATTCTCTGAAAATTGCTGAAGAAAGGAAGTTCCCAAGATGAATATTGTGGTCTCTGTTATGATTTCCATTCCTAATATTTGCAGAGCACAACGACATATTAAGAAGGCCACAAACATCCAGAGGAAAGAAGGAATCATAGACACTGAAACAAAAAATTCTTATCCTCCATGCCTGCAGCAGAATATTGATGCAAAAGATAAGAATAAATAAAAATATGTTTATCTCCTATCATTACATTCATACTCAGTATTCTTGTTCCACACCTGTAACGGTATCCTCCATTCAGTGGGAATATTATTTTTTCTTAAGGCTAGCTGAGTGCTCATCTCCAACAAATAAAACTTTTATCTACTCAAAAATCTTAGTATTAAGTAGCTTCCTATGAAATTGTATTTAGCAAACCACTGTGATGATAGTTGCTCTTATCTACAGATTTTTAGCAGTACATCTCATACTTTTAGCCTCTGTTGCTTCTGTCTTGCATATCAACAATTATATCACTGAAGGAACAATTTAGTAGAGATTACCAATGTGTAATAACATCCAGTGTTATATGTAATGCTGTTTTTCCATGCTTCTTGTGATATCTCCCAATAACAATCCATCATCATTAAAAGAAGACATTATAAGCATTATACTTCGAGAATGTGTAAGATTCCTCAGCCTAGGAAACGAGTAGGACATCCTTGGGTAAGTATTCATAAAATAAATAAGCAGAAGTGTGAATAAAAATATACAGGCAAATTATAACAGTGGGCTCATAATTCTAGCAAAATGCTGTAAATACAGATCCCCATATATTTGAAGTAATGCTTAAAAAAAAAGGGGGGATGACGATTACTTAATTCAATAACTTACAGTGATTTTTCTATGAAGGCATTATTTTAAAGCAAGAGTGTATTTCTCTCTAACCCCAACACACACCTTGATGTTAGCTGATTCAATCAGACAAAAAAAATAGGAATTAAATCAGGACATTTTGTCATCAACAAGTCTTTTATAATTAGTTCCTCAGTGCTAAAATTCTATCAACCTGCAAAACTCTGGGAATATGCCTTTCTCACTCATGTAAAATTCATGTTTTTAGCTCTGAGGATTTGTGATCCACAAATTCCCTTTGGAATCTAGGGCTAGATTGGAACATGTGGACTAAGTCCAATTCCATGCTGTAGCAAGCAACCATATTTTATAATCTCTTTACACTTATCAAACTCCACCTTAAAAGCAATTAGTGTTTTGTTCCTCATCCTCTATGCCCTTACTATGCTTTGGAAACTGTTCCAGAGAATGATTACTGTGATAGAAAAAAATCCTTTTCCTAACTTCCACCCATTTCTTTTCATGCCAGCACTGGATTTGAGCTTAAATAATTCTCCTCCCTCCCTTGTGTTTATCTCTAGATGTTTTTATAGACAAAAATCAACTCTCCTTTAAGCTCCGTTCTGTTATATTAAACATGCCAAATAAATAATTTTGGTATCTTTTTGATATTTGCATTCCAGATCATCTTACTAGTGCTTCTGTGTGTCTTCTCCAGCGGCAATTCATCTTTCTTTTAACAGGTACACAGACTTCCAGATAAGATCTCATTAGAGCATTTCACAGTGGTACAACTGCTTTCCTATCTTTTCTGGAAATATCTCCATAGTATAGCTTAGAAACATAACTGCTTTTTTTTTCACAGCTATAACATATTGGCAGCTCACAGTCATATTGGGATCAACTAGACAGTTTAGGTCATTCTTCTCTTGGTGATTTCTGACAGATGAGCCTTTAGCTTATAGCAGAATATTTGTATTATTAGTCCCCGAGTGTCTGACCTTGTACTTTGTGCTATTGAATTTAATCTTACTTCTATTCCTGGAGTTCTCAAGGCTATCTGATTCTTTCACTGTGATATCCTGATCCTCCTCTGTACTGATGATGCATCCTAGGATTGGTGTTATCAATGCTTCTGTGCACTAGTAAGATCCATAATAAAAATATAGCTGCTGCCTTCCTGAAGCATGTCTCAAAACTGGGCCAAGGGAAACTACTGATGTACTCCAGAATGACAGTATCCTTTTTAAAAGCTCTAGTCACCAGTTTCTTTCAGCCAGATTTTTACCCACATTGCATTATCTCCTCTACTGATCTTCAGCTTCTTCAGCTTTACCAGTTTTACTCGTCTTCATATTTACAAGGTTTGTTTGATACACAGTGTTTGATATCTGAGGATCATCTATTTGCATAGTTTTAGGGATGCAAGGGATGAATTCTCACATTATTTTGTAGTTGTCTCCTGATACCTAATTTCCAACTCATTGTCTTGCAAAAATATATCTTAGGTGATGCTTTCTAAGAATATGTAGCAGAACATTTATGAAGCTGTATTGGGAAGACAGGAGAGGAAAGAGGCTTACTGCCTGTTGGACTGCAAATTTTTACTCTGTGAGACACAGCAGTGAAAGAACAACACAGGCTCTGAAACATATGTGGCATAAAAGACTGTATTGCTTTCAAATTTCAAGCCAGCAGGCATATAACAATAAGGCAACTTCCTGTCAGAAGCACAGAATACAATGAATATTTTTAGGTCAAAAGCTACTATCAATGCATACATTTTTTCAAAACCCAAAGTTGTGTAAATTGAATATTCAGGGCAGGAGGATTTGCCCTCAAGAGTTTGCATGTCAGTCATTTCTAATGCAAAGCACAGAAGACAGGTCATCTACACATTAGGTCACATTTTACTCCATTTACCACCAATTCCACATCAAAATGTTTAAGACTAGTTATATTAAGAAGTAACTGTGATCATATTTGTTCCATGTTATGACTCTAAACATTTTGCCTTTTGCATACACTGCAGAAAATTCTTGGCCCAGTTAATCCTCAGGGTCTGTTTTTAATCTGAATAAAAGATGCACAAACACCTCCAGAGTTACATAGAGAGGATCATGCTGCTTGTTCTATTGCTTCTATTCTTTCCATTTTGCCACAAAATATTTTGTCTGAACCCACTCTGTGCTGCTTCCTCTGCTAGCACTGCAGGTATTCCAAAGAAAATCAGTTCTAATTATCCCGTCCTTAACACATCCCCGTACCCAATTAATAATGCTCAGTGATGTATGAAGCTGAGTTTATATTAAAGTAGTTTTTTAATCCATTGAACTGCCTCATGTCTTAGACTTTTTATAAATAAGTGTCACTAATTTATAAATACTTATGCTACACTGATGAGCACAAACTGTGAAGGGAAAAGGGCTACAGTCCTCTCTCTTCCCATTCCCATTTGTAGATCCTGGGGTTTCTCTAAGAGATTAAAATTTCTTCATGCCAAATCCCAGGACACGTAGCTATTACTGTAGCTAATACGGTCTAGGCTTAGAAAAGAAAGAAGGTCTAGAACATACTGTCACTGTCAGTGACAGTCACTGTTGCTGTCACTGTTATAAAGATAGAGCTTCTATATGGATAAGAGAAGTAAAAATGTTTAGGTTCATCAGAATCAAAATTTATATCGTGAACCATATCTCAGATGCTTATGTCAAGCCTATAGGCTCAGTAATACATGCAGTAAATGTGTCTTTCAACATGTGGGCAGCTACAGGTTGGATGGGTTTTGAAAAGTCAGTTACTAGGTCAATGAAATGAAGATTATCTGTAAGTTATATCAGAGTTAATTGGATTTAATGCACAAATTGAATTCCACATTGCCACTTGGGTGAGAGGATAAAATAGCATGGAAATGCCTAAAGAGGGAAACTATCAGCAGATGAAATTTCAAAAGTACACACTGATGTTCCATGTCTTGGTCTTGAGTGACTGTGTATATACAGGGAAAGTTAATGAAATGTGATGCTATGGGAATTTGAAACATCATCTGACTTGTTATCATTGCTACTAAATTCCTAAGAAGTGGAACACATTTTTTTTTTCCATGTATTTTTGTAAAACTATACTTTATCTGAAGCAGTGTCTAGCACAAGTGTTTAACAACAGCCATAAATACTCTGAACCAGGACTTAAGTATGTGATATAACTGGAAACTGAGATTTCTTTTAAATGTAATGCACCAAGGTACAAAAAAAGTAGTTTATGATTTTCTCCCTAATTTTGGCATAGATAATGAATATTTGTCTACTACAAAGATACAGATGCTTTTTGACCTTTTTACGGATTTAGCCAAAAGATTAAATACATTTTTTTCTGCATATATTTCACATCTCTGTCTTTTAACAGATAAGACAAGCTATTTTTTTCTCTTTTTCTTTTCAATTTGAGCTCAAAGTGATAATACTGTGGAGGCAAATTATCAAAATTTGAGGAGTTTTGGGGTTAGTCAATTTCTACAGACATTTTCTTTTGATGAATTTCCTGTGGGTCAGTCTGAGAATATGCAGTGCTGCATTGTTCTTTTTGGGCTATGTTTGCAGACTATTTCTAGCCCACATCAATGCAATCCAAATAATCCTCAGAAGTTGCTTCATTATTTATTAGAAAAAGCAATCTGGCATGTGGCGTGTTATCGACAGCTGAAATCCAATACTCAAAGGTCACCAAAACAAATACCAGAAAGAAAAGGTGTTAAGGCAAATAAAAATACACCTTTTTAATTTTGACTGAATTGATTAAATAACAATCGAGTGGTGTCACAGGTCATAAGGCTTTGAGACATAAGGTCAGCTTAATAGAAAAGAGCCTGGGGCCATGTCACAGGGTACGCTCTAAGGCCTAGCTCTGAGGCCACATCATTGTGCTCATTGCTGCCCTTACCCCATGTAGCCTAAAATGAAGAAATGCCTTAACAGAATAGAGAACAGTCTAAATAGACTAGTGCTTATCGCTGAGGGCTACCCCCTGAGTCAGTGCTGTTTAGAACTGATTGCTTCATTTGAAGTGAGACTACAGGGCATCTCTCAGTAAACATTTTATAAAATTCAGTAGGACAACAAAAGAAAAAAAAAAAAAGAAAAAGCCAACAGTACTCTCTAATGTATGCACATCTCATTACAGTTCCATAGTTCAGCCCAGATGTTTCAGGACTGACAACAAAATAAGTAAGTAGAAAGTGAAACACTTTAATACGATGAAATTCAAAGAACTTTCTATGGGATTTTGAGAAGGCAGAACTATATAGTGGCTTATGCACACTAATATGCTCACACTGCCCTTAATTAATGTGACACAATTTTTATGTAGTAGTGCTGCCTTTTGCATGCTGAAGGTTGTCTTCCCTCTAAAATAGTTATCCCAGGGAGTCTACTGCCACAGAAAATCATACACTCAATTGCTGCAGTTGATCTTTTTAAAAGGACTTGATAATTTTGCATTTAATAACAAAAAATCTTGGTCTCTTTCTAATTCAGAAAGCTGCTTAAACCTGTGTCAAAGCATAAAGAAACTAACTAAATTTATTTACTTCAGTGGATCAGCTAAAATACCTAGAATTAGCCCTGTGCAACTATTGCATTCACAAAACCACTCCTAGAAATTCAGCAATGGAAATATGGGAAGATAAAAATTAGGGAAAAAAAAGGAAAATAAAAAGTTGTCCGGCTGATTTGACAATTCCATGACTACCTGCCGTACGCATTGGAGACTAATGCATATCTCTCTATTCTAGGGCTGCTTCTTGTTCAGGCACCCTCCTCTCTAGCTTTTTCTGTGCTGTGCCTACCTTTATGTATGTAAGTTTATATACTGCTACTGAATTTTATATAAAACTTCTCAGTTGAAGAGGGCAAACTTAAAAGTAGATCATGTATTGCTTGTGTAGACAGTTATAGTCTATTTTGGTCCAGCATCCATTTGAAAATCACTGCTTGTCAGTTCCCAGACTTCCCACCATGATGATTTTACTAAATTTTGGTCTCACCATGCTCTCACTCACTGAATGGCTAAACTTTTACAGATTCTGATGACAGTGAGTCTGATTTTTATTTGTAACTGAAACTAAAATTTTGCAGACTAGCATACTTGCTATATAATTTGAATATCAGAAAGTTCTAGAGTATATGTATTATTAGACTAAATATAATGTTCAGTTATACAACTGTTAATAGATCATTTTTAAATGCAAAATATTTAAGGAAGCAAGATATGGTAGCAATGAGATGACAACAATAAGCAGCATTAGTTGGCTGTGAAAAGGTAATAGTGGAAATGGAATTAGAAATGGTGGAAAGAATGCTTTGTACTGCTAAGAATCTCACTCTTTTAAAATATATTCGATTTAATAACAAATTATTACAGTAACTTTCACTATTTGGAGTTGGAAAAGGTAGTTTTTGTTTTAAGAATGCCAATTTTTCTGATTCACAGTACTCCTTGTCCTAGAAGAGTTTTTTTCTTTTTTGATTAGTTTATTTTAGAAATAGTCCTCGACTTCAAAAGATAATATTTAACATGTAATTATGGAAACAGTGAAGTTCTGGACTTACACTATCTACAAACATCAAAAGCAAGGATTTTAATTCACAAACATCTTTATCAACAATTGGAAAGCCTATAAATCACTCAACAATAGAGAAAATGTTTAGTGCTCTAAAGAAGAGAGTCTGAACAGTATCAATTATACAGATTATACAAATGTAAAGATGCAATTTCCTAAAAAAACCTATTTTTATGGATACAGAAACATCTGTGCGTGTAATTTTCAAGTACCTAGATATGGACAGAATAGAGTGTAAGACTTATACTTCCCGAAAATGAAATATTATTGATCAAGAGCAATTTGAAGAAAGTACTTTTTCTGTAGCAATTACATTTGTGTTTTGCATGTGCTTGTTCTGGGATTAGTGCTGTGGTTTGCATGCGCACGGAGGTAGGTTTGACTGCAGTCTTTTAATAAAATATGTCAGACTATTTACATATTGTCTGCTATGGTGGGTGGAAAATGGTCATGGAAGAATTTCTGAGTTAATTTGCAGAAATGATGAACAATTGTTTGTTGGCAGGGAAGTTCCATGCTGTGCAGCTGGACATGGGCAACTAGAGCTTTGAGGTAAGACAAGACTATTTTTTTAATTTATTTTTTTATTAAACCTAGAAACCAAGAAAGAGGCTTCACTTCTGTGAAGAAGTGATGGCTCAGAACAGTATGAAAGTCTCTCATCATTCATAAAGTAAAACTAATGCAGACAGTTCTAATTCACAATAATAATGGTGAACTTTCAGTGCTTTGATGCTTAGCAGTTTTGCATAATGACCTTCCCTTCTTCCTAACTTGTAACAGAGTTTTTGTTGGCAATCTAGGCAGAGAACCAATGAACCAAATTATTGATTTACAGCCTATTTTTTTCAAATTTTTGTGTTTTGGGAAAGGACTGAAACATGAATAAAAAGGCTATGCACCATGAAGTTCTAATGTATTTGGATATTTTTTTGTAATGACCATTACAAGCAAGGAGCTAGTCAAATTAATTTCTTTGATAATGTCTGTAAAGATTATTTCTGATAATCCTAATGAGTTTAGACACTCCACTCCAAAGAAATAGCCATGTCTTCAAGGTGTCCGTATTATGCATCTTTGAAAGTATTGGCTTAAGTCAGGACTCATGAGCTGAACTTCATTCTCCATGGTTTGTTTTTGTAAGTATATTATCTGAACTGTTTAACCTCTCACCTCTTTCTTAGTAATATATTTCATATTGCACTTTTTTATCTGATTCTGTATTAGATTAGTCTGGCTAATGACCAGCATTTTTGCTGAAATACATGGCATAATTTTTTTTCTAGCCTCCTTCCTGGGTTCTATTCCTCACTTCTATTTAAAATTATATACATTTTTAATATTATAATATTTTATAACATATATAAATTCTGTATTTATTCACATTCTTGTATCTTACCTGATGATCTTATGTTCTGCTTTATGGACTAAATAAAATTGGATAAATTCTCTGAATTTTCACTCAGTCTTTATCTTCAGTAAATTAATCCAGAACACAATGTTTTTAAGTAGATAGTTTAGATGATAGTTAATTAGTGTTTGCATAACCTTTTGCTGACCTTTAATTTTCCACTTAACTAAGGCAACTGAAAAAAAAGAAAAAAAAAAGAAAAAAATCCCTCAGTTTTATAGTGTACAGTGTCTCCTTTTCCTGTAAATAAAGCTGCTGTGAGTACCTGTGCATATTTCTAAGTGTTTAACTAAGCCATCTTTGAATCATTGCTCACTGCATACCAGAAGCACCAACTGTGATGGATTTCAGTGGCAACTCTGGGTGCTCACAATTCACCTTCTCATCACTTTCTGAAACAATAAAAGGAAACACATTTATTTTCCATATAGGAAATGCATTTGTTATGGAAAAGCTGTTTCTAAATTTTATAAATTCTGCATTCTGTTCTTTAAGAATTATTTCTATATGACCTCGGAAGATGTTGGTAAAGGAGCTGCCTGGCAGGTTCACCTATTGCACGGTAGCTATGTAGGGCCTACACAGTGCAAACATGTAGCTGATAAAACTCCTGAAGGCTACATATGCTGTGTGAAACGGTAGGCTTCAGTGGATTGGAGCAGAAGCACAGTGCATCTGAATAGGTTCACGGAAATGAAAATAGGAGAAATGTTACAGTTACTGATTACTTGTATAAGAAAGATGGAAACTGGTTGCAAGAAAGCTGTGAGATATACGATTGGAACAACTGGAAATTTTCCCCTACTGGTTTCCTCTTGCCTTCAAGTCTCCAAGCTTGTTCCTCTCTATAAGAAGCCTCCTAACTTACCCGCTCACACATCTAACAGTGTTTTATTGTGTTAAAAGCTGCTAAACAGTGCTGAGTAACTGAGAGGTTCATCTAGGTATGTTTGCGATGTGAGTAAGTAGAAATATTCCTATTCCTATTTCCTTTAAATGGAAAAAAAAAAAAAAGGCCAACTCTTTAGCAGGCCTGGTAGAAAGCCTGAACACGTTTGAATAAAATATTCACTATGACTCCTTTATTTCTTTATTTTACAAGAATTCCTAGACCATGACTTCCTTTTGCAGTTCAAATGTCAAGCATCCATTCCACTGTGGTCAGGGTGGCATGCAGTAACAGAGGGAGATCCTAAACGGAAGCCTTTAATGATGACAAGCCTGGTTAACTCAATGACCCGCAGCATCTTTTGTCTCCCTTTCTCCCGATGTTGGCTCCTGCTGATTCGGTTAGAGAGAGCCAACTAGCAGAACAGTTGCTCATGCATAGTCTAGGAAAAATGCTTTCTTCACCCTTGTGCATAGAGTGCAGCAGGCTGTTCAATTTCCTCTGCTGTTTCTTTTTTGTTTGTTTGTTTTTTCTTTTGTATTTTTCTCTGATTGACTAGCTTTATATTGATTGAAAAGTTATTTACTTTGCCCAGTCTTCTGAAAAACAAAATAAATGTTTTCTGTGACCCTAACTCTTAGATTTTTCTTCTGCAAAGCCAAAGAAAAAGTTTCCTGTCAATTATATTGAAGGAGAAATTATATTGCTGTTTTGTAACACTGTTTTTTTTTCTATATATGTGCCAAAAGGGACCAAATGATGCATTAAAAGCCTAAAAGCTGAAATAAAGATTAGGTGTAAAGTGCTATTGATCCTTTTACGAAAAGAAGCTAAGACAGATTCCACTCTGCTGTCAGGTTGCATTTTCAGTAAGTTACCCAGACGCAAGATTTGAAACTTCTACAAAGGAGTATTTAAAGTGTTGTTGAAAATATTAAGTAAGATTAGAGTAGACAACAAGAACAACCATTAAAAAGTCAGTGGTGCAGTTGAGGTACTGTCAGACTGCATTGTCCCAGTCAGCTGAATGCAGCCTGATGCGTGAATACTTAGTGTGCTCATATTAAAAACTAAACTTTAAATTATATCTTCTTATACTTAATAAATAAATAAACATGCACACACATAAGTGTGTGTGTACATATGGCCATGTCTAGAATCTAGAAGATCTTAGTAACAAAGGATGTAGCTTTCAGAGAGTGGAGGAGAAGGAGATCTGTCAAAGCTTCAATTTTCAATTTTTTTTCACTATTACTTCACAGAAAAGTTTGAGTATTTTGGAATTTTTTACAAGCTATACCAGTTTTAATAAGAGACTGCTATCACAAGTCAGTACAATAGATTTTCAACCCATTACAATGGAATTTTGTTCCCTTGCTCCTTGCAATCCTTTCTTCCATTCCTTTACTACTTCAACCAGGAGGCTGGAGATTACTTTAAAAATTAAGAAAATTCAGATGCATGAGGAAGCCCATATATTTCTATAAATTAAAAAGAACTCTAGGGAGATAAGGGGATGCCGTGATTTTCCTGCTTCTCTGTAGGGCATCTTTAGCAAATATCCAGAGGTTCATTTGGTGGAATAGTGCAAATGACAACAAATGTTGAATGAAAGCAAACAAGGGTCCTTCCTTATAATCTAGGACAACTGGTGATGAAGAACATAGATTGCACTAGTCAGGAAACACCAATAGGAATCTATTTGCCCAGTGCTCAAGTGGAGCAAAGGAGTCAGAATCAGGTTTTGACATCCTGGAACACTCATGCATGATAAGGCATTATTTCAATAGGAGGTGTGGAACTTGTAGCCTAGAACTTGTATTAGTAACATGAACAGTAAAAAGGGGGAATATAAAATGATGAATTCTATTAACCAAGGTATTTTGTGGGCATGTGAAGATAATGAATCCTGACTTTCTATGGATTTGTGGCCTATGTTTCTGTTCCCTTCCTATCATCATTGCCTTGTATCTTTTTTCCAAAGCAATTCATCCAGGCCATCCCAAGCCAGCTATAATGTTCCCAATAAATACAAAAATAAATAGACAAATAAATACATAAGTAAAAAGATTCTTCAGAACATCCCATTTGGTCTGTGGCTGACCAAAAGAGAGTATGTACTATGTCTAGTCCAGAGCTAGATATATGTTGATTAGCTGGCCAAAATTATGAATACTCCTTAAACTTGTGACTGTTGGAAAACAGTACATCTATTGGCTGAGTTTTTGCTGTTTTTCCTGTTGCCCGTTCGGCTTCAGGACGCAGTCGCCGCTCTGCAGGCCCACAGGCTTTCAGGGCTGGGCCGACGTGCCGAGGCTTCCCGATGTGATCTTTCACCCCCCGGGGACTGGCTTCCTCACCTTTGGGGTCCCGTATCTTCAATCTCCCGCTGCAGGCCGGAAGGGGGATGGCACTGCTCCGGGCCTGTCTGTCAAGTCTGCCAAGTCCGGTCAGTAAAACCACCCAGAGTGGAGAGATCGTCTAGGGTGCGCCACAGGGAGGACTTATCACCTTCACACACCAGAAGGCCCGCCTCGACCCAGGCCTCAGCACCCGGACGGTCCACAAAACAATCGCACCGCAATCAGGGTCAACCGCCAACTTTATTAAGGGAGACATTAACTTTTATATGAACTAAGGGAGGCGGGACAATGGGAGGAGTGAGACACCTAACTGGTGGGGGCAGTTGTCACCGCGCTTTCATTGGTGGCGCTCCCAGGTGGCAGAGCGGATTGGCCAGGGCAACTCGCCCCGGCCCCCACCTTCGGGAGCGCCTAGCCCCCACCCTTGGGCTGCCAGAACATTCCATCTTGCATGTGATGAACCACCCGGTGCTCTGCAGTCTGCCCAGTTGTGCCAAGTGGCACGACTGGGTATGTGCAGGCACCGGGAGTCATCCCAAGGGCAGCCCAAGGCCTACTCGCGTCCCACATCCTCTAACATTTTCCTCAGCAAGGACCCATACATACATGTTTTATTTGAAAAAAAAAGAAAATATGCACCTGACGAGAAACCTGGAAACTGAAGTGCCTAGTAGCATCTCTTCTGTATTTGTAAAGTAGCTGAATGAACTGTGTCTGTTTTAGATTGAGGTTTTTGAGTTTGAGCGGCAGCAAAGAAGAGGCAAGTAGCTTGAACAAGAACTTCAGTGTTGACTATTAGCACTTCAAAAACACTTTAGGTGAGCTCCTGCACTGTATTTCCCAGTTTAATTTCAGCTGCATGTAACTAGTTCAGCAGCTTGGGATTTCTGTGTGGTGCAAAACAGCGCATTGCAAGTCAGTATAATTAAGCGATTTATTTACGATGAATTAATAAATCATGAACTGATTAATTATGTTAGATTGTATCTTTGATGATGTATCATTTAGGAGTTACTTAAAACAAAGTCTTTAACCTGTGCTCAATTATACTCCATGATCAAGCTAGGAGACACGCAAATAAATAGAGTAGACCTTTATTTTTATAATAGTTTGGATAGATTGGCAGTTTTTTTTCTGGCAGTTGATATTCCTGCCAAGCATCCAACAACAAATTCCATCAAAACTGTCCTCCACATATGTACCTTCATGTGACCAACCTTCAGGTAAAGGCTATAATCTAGACCACAGAGCAGCCAGATCCACACACTGGGGGCATGTATAAAAAATGGCATATTTAATGGGTACTCTATTAGCTAGGAAAGCTTACCATTAGGATAACACTTGCTACGCCATACTACCCATGTTACAGAATGAATAGCACTGCTAGAGACTTAGACCCCATGAAATGCTATTTTGAACAGAAAACTTTAAAAGCTAGAACGCTACTAGTTGTGAAGGCAAAGTTATTAAAGACCAAAAACATAAAGAATCAGAAAAACTCATCTTCATTGCAACAAAAGTGAGCAACAAGAGAGCACATTTGTAAACAACAAGTAATTAATATTTTTTTCTAGAAAAAGGTATTAAAAATCCTATTTTGTAGGATTAAAAAACCTATAAAAGTGTGATGCGCAAACAGCTTGGAGATGAATGAATGTCAGAAATAATAGATTACTCATAGACATTGTTGAACCCTGCATTTAGAATGGCTCAAGAGAATTAAATATTTGGCAGACACACATTGAGCAGTCAAGAACATTTGCTCAGTGCCTGGAAGGACTGAAAAGGAAGCAAGTTATTAAAGTCATGAAAAAGATAGGAAAGACATAAATGAAGTGTTAAGCGACAATTGCAAAACAAAACAAAACAAACAAACAAACAAAAACTCTCCAGTAGATTGCTCTAATTAGACAACTGTTTGATTTTGTCTGAAAGTGGAAAGGAGATGTGAGGATGACTCACAATAGAACTCTGATATATTGCAGTTTTAAAAAACAATTAATATGAAGAATCTACAACAAAGACTGGGACGGTGAAAGATTAATCAGTATAAAGAGGCTGCAGAGGCAGTAGCTTTCTTCATTTGCTCCATCACCTGAAAAGAAAAACAGAAAACATTTGAAATTCTAAAAAAGGTATTTGTTTTAGACCAACAAATGGACAGGTCTGGGAAATGATTATTCTCCTCAAGGATTTCTTCAACTTTTCCCTAAGCTACCTGCTGTTATTTCTCTCTGAAACAGACCCCCGGTAGACTACACATTACAAATAAAGAATTATATAAGTGAAATTCAGAAATTCTATGAGATAGTATTTGTTTGAGATGAAATCAAAGTACTATTACCTGAAATCTCTGTGTGAACAATGTTCATGCGATCACTATTTCATAGCAAATGCTGCGCATTTCTCCTTGCTTTGTTACAAGCCCTCAGCTGTCTGACAAAAAGAATGTGGGACAAAGGAATGATGTGAGAAACTTCTTGATGTGAGAATGATGTGACACTTTGGAAAGTTCAGAATTTGCTTTTATTAGAAAAATACAGTATTACACTCCCCAACATTCCTATAAAAGAGTGAAGTAGCTGTAGGGTATTTTACCCCTTGATTGTGAAGTCAATCTTGATTGTGGAGATCTGACAAAGTATATCAATCAATGGATCTTGGGTACAACTCTCCCATTTGGTACCCCCTTGTCTGCCTGCACTTCCAAATTCGGGTAATATTAGCATATGCTTTCTCTAATTTATTACACCTGAGTAAAAGTTAACAGAGACCTCACTGTGTCCGTCTCCAGTGAACCTTTAACATGAGTCAATGCCTAGTGACTTTGTAATTGCAGTGACAATTTGTCTATGTGTTCCTCTCTATTCAGTAGAAATTAAAAATAAAGTTAGATAAAATATATGTAATCTTTTTTTCTAAAGATCTAAAGTTTCTAAAGTTTTTGGAGAGAAGACCAGAATGTTAAAGTGTCATACATATGAACTTTGTAAAGGGCCATGATTGAGCAAAGTAGCAAAATTCTTGAGACCTAAAGCCCAACATTAGGTTTACCAAGAGTGAAGTATATATCACTTAGGAAGGAAGCTTAAGGAAAGAAAAAAAAAAAAGGAAGAAAATTTTTTTTAAAGATATTGTAAAAAANAAAAAAAAAAAAAAAAGGAAGAATTTTTTTTTTTAAAGATATTGTAAAAATTATTGCCTTTTGGACCTCTTCCAGTGGTTCATCCAAATTGAAAAGTTATTGAAAAGGACCATTATTGAGAATATTGAATTACTGGAATTTCCATTGGACAGTAAATCTGGTTTTCAGTCTGTCTTTTAATGATAATGGGGAACACATCTTGCTAAGATTAAAGTAACTTTGTGTTAAAAAATTGGAAGGGCATATTAAAAGCATTCTCATGTCTTAACATGCTAGTTTATACATCAGGTTTTGAAATCTGTATCTCTGTTGAAGTTGATTGATTATTCCTATTTACACCAGCCTTCCTTACTAACAGTAGAACAGCCACTCTGCTCTTTGAGATAATAAATATTTTCCCTAAGTTCAATATTTTCAGCACTTATATAACAATGTAAAACCTTCTGATACTTTATTTTCGTATAAACATGTGATTAATAAATGTGAGAGTTTTTTATTGCCTTCACAATGCTTCCTATAAGAATTTAAATCTCGTTATCTGAGAAATAATCATTTGTATAACACTTTGAAACTTTTACTTTTAGAGTGCTTTCTAATAAGTGCTAAACAAGATTAAATTATGTTGAAACTTAGTCAACTAAATTAAATAAAAAATTGCATTGAAAGTTAATTTTGGCTTCTTGCTCTCTAGATGACATTGGTCAGAACAGAATGTTTCATCTTACAGATGCAATATACAGAGAACTCTGTTTTCCGTTATTATTCAGGGATTTGCAGCTATCTGGGTAGGGGTTTCAAAACCATAGGTTTGAAAGAGGTTTTCAAAGCTTTAGTTTTTAGCTGGAGTGATTTGAGGACTTCAGGGTCTGGGAGGAGCAGATTTCTGAGTTGTGAGGAATATAGTAAGTCTATGAGTACTTTCAAAACAGTATGTGCATATATCTATATACCTATATATGTATTTAGTGACTGCATCATACAGCTTCTAAGGTGCAAAGTTTAAATATCTATAGGGAATGCATAATAGCTGCTAAAAACCACAAGAGCTTGTAAAATTGTATTATTACTAGAAAACTGGATTGGCATGTTTACATAATCTCTACTATACAGGTAAGATACTGTTGAGTTTGAAGACTTTAAATTCCTAAAATATAACTATATGACAAATGGACAAAACATTCATATCTGATCTGACTTTTTTATTTTTTGCCTAATACTTTCTGAATATGTGGAAGAAATGCGGGTTGCAAGGAACCAAATGCATAGAGTTGTATTGCAAAATATTTTACGTGAAATTTAGAAATTTTAAAAAAATCAATTTTCCAAAATTCTTTTTTTTCCCACGCTGAAGATGAGGCTATAAACTTGATAATTAGAAAAGGCCATAAGAAAAACTGAAACCAAACAACAAATACAGAGCAAGGTTGAATTTATTAATATACTGAATTTCTCTCACCTACACTATGATCATTGACTTAAACGAGTGTTCTTAGAGTGAAGAAACATATGCCAAAAAAGAATTTGTTATACAGGGCATCTATAATTAAAGAAAATCTTCAATGAAAGCATTTCACAACACCTCCATTAAGCTTTCTCATACTGCAGAAAGAACATGAGCCTCTGTGTAAAGAAAAGTTAAACAATTGTCAGTTGAAAGCAGATGAGGGTTTATTGAATACCTGTATTACTAATGCATGAAGAGGTATCCATGCACAGCAGGTACAATCATTGCTTTTAATCATTGTACAATTTTTATTACCAATAGAACTACTAAACAAAAAGAAGAGATAGATTTCCTTTACCGATAGCCATAGTTTTATTTCAGGAGAAATCAGTGACCTAGGTCATTGGGTTGTCACTGATCCTAGTAGAAGGATCATCTTCATCTGAAGAGACAGGTAGGATTACTGTCTTGAAGAGAGTAGAAAACGGGACATTCAGATGTCACTACCTGGGGTCACTGAAAAGTTAAAGTGTGGATAACGCCCTGGAAAGGAATAAAAGTATTTGACAAAGCATTTGCAAGAAAAAAATGTGTATCATTTGTATACTTAATTAGACTTAATTAGGTTTTCACTAAAGCAATAATAATTGTATCTTGAATTGTAAATCCAGATATCTGGAATACCAGAAAGTGTTTTTCTGGAGTTTGGGTTCATCCTATCCCAGGAAGGATACACTGATGCTTATTTTTGATCAAGAAGCTAGTCTGCAAAGGTACTTTATTATTTCCATCTAATAACAGTTATTTCTGTCACTGATAATAGGTATTTTACTTTGTAAGTGTACAAGGCTAGAGTTACTCAGGCATTTTAGGGGGCACAGATACAAAATGACACAGAGGAGAAGCTTTTTTAAGAGTCCACAAATTAGAAGAAATTAATAAAAATACTTTAACAGTAGAACTATGAATTACTCAGTCTGAACACAGTGAATATTATTAAGAGCTCCAGTCAAATATTTTTTTTCTGTCCTTCTCAAAATTGTTACTTGGAATTGTGAAATATTTCAGCTTCATGGATTTTCAATTGTTATGGCAGACCATACCGCTACAACACTGTTTCAAGTATAAATTTGTGCTTCTGTACTTTAAGTTAGTGAAAGGTAGACAATTAATAGAAACTGCTATTAATATGAAATACATTTAATGAACAATGTAAATTACAATTTTATTTTATTTTATTTTAAGATAAGGGTTCACACTGTTGCAAATGCTACTGAAGTTGTTACTTGCAACGGTAGCCTTAGCCAAACAATGAATCTAATGATCAGCTGACTACCAAAGATTCTCACTTGGAGAAATCTTCCTCATCTTCCACTAACCTACTTTAAAATACTAAACTTCAGTGCAGTCACAGAATCACAGAATGGAATCTGGAACCTGATTCTGCACATCCCAGACGATAAGGAACTCTTCCATGAAAATATGGAGAGAGCCCAGCCTTTCATTTGCAGGTGCTGTTGTAATGAAAATTTGTGTCTACCATTTAGGGATTAAAAAGCGGGAACTGAGTACTTTGTCTCTAGTTATACTTGCACCTGAAAAACTGAAGTCAGCATACAGAGAAGAGGCCAAATCAAGATCTTATATATTTGCTCATCTATTTATTTGACTGTTCTGAGGTAGCAAGGGTGCAAAGGACGGGAAACACACTATCATTTGTTGCTGTTTTTGTCTTCTCTATGGTTTTCATACTGGCTCTTTTTCTCTCCCTGCTGTTTTCTTTTGCAGATTTTCTCATTTGTCAAAGGGAAACCCACCTGGTTTCCATTTGATATCTTCAAGTCCTGTTGTGTGAATAAAGCTCATGCCTCCAATATGTCTATGCTTCCTTGGACAGCTTTCTTAGTGTCTTATGCTGTTTACAGTATGTTGAAATAATGCAGAATAACTTTTTGTGTGGGTAATGGATCAAAGTGATGGTCTGAAACAATTCTTTTCCCTTTTAAAGGAAAATTAGGAGAAGAGATCATTTTCTCTCCAGAAGCATTTGAAAACAAAGAAATTGATCATCATAATTTAGTTGAAAGACTTTTAGAGTTTGAAGTTCTTTACTGTGCTTTTAAACTACTTTTACTGTATTTGTACATTAGCCATGACATAATTTAACTCTCTTTTTTTAGAGGATAGATCAAAAAAAATCTTTTATCTTGAAAGGGGGTATCACCTGTTCGAGGTAAATATTGTGAATTGTTCTTCAATCAAAGCAAATTTGGAGACATGCTAAGCTTTTCATCTTTCTCAGGAAACAGAAATATGCCCATTAGAAATTACCTCACTCTGTAACATCCATTCAGAAGGCCTACAGTCAAGCATAAATTGAGGGGGGAAAGAAAAAGGCATCTGGTAGCAAAAACACCACAGCTTTTTCTTCACGTACATAAGGTGATCTATACAAAAAAACACAAGGATGCTACAATACTGAAACTATGTCCTGAATCAATTTAGAAGTTTGCCAATTTGACTTTAAGCCAAATGACTATCCAATGAAGAGTAACAGATGCACCTGATGACATAGCATTCCAGTTCAAGGACGTAGCAGAAAAATCACTCTACTTCTCCCTAGTGACAGATAAACCTATTGATTGGACATTTACAGCTCAAATGTTATGTGTTTTTTCCTTTTTTTTCCCCCCTAATACAATAACAACAGAATTTGAGTGTATGAAGAGCCTTTGAGTTTGGCTTTGGCTTCAATTCAAGGCCAGACAAAGGGCTTTGACTTTCACCACAGTCTGCAAAAGCAAGCATTTATAAGCTCTATATTTGAATTGTACAAGCTTGTTGAACTTTCAAGCATTTGCAGCAGCTAGAGTACCAAATAGCACAATATTTCCTCTCCATTTCTATCCATTTGAGAAAAAGTTCACTGATATTTTGAATCCAATTATAACTTATCCCAGTTATTCAATGATAACCTGAATCACTGATAACTGGAACAATAAATCCAGGCACCAAAAAGAACTAATTTACACTGCCTGAAGGTGTTGAATGTGTTATTTTTTAGATGGAAAAATAGGAGAGGGGAAAAAAAAGAGAAAAAAAACACAGGCAAAACAGCAATTTCTTTCAGTTACATTTTTGTTCACTAAACCTTTATCAAAGTTAGTTCACTAAAGACTTTATTAATCATTCAAAAAAATGTGCTATTTTGGTGAAATTTTACCTTAAAAATTACTTTTTTTTTTGGAAAAGACTCCAACTTTCATCCTTTTGCAATAAGTAGTTTTAAAATTCTCAGATCCTTGTCCCGGCATTAATATCACCTTTTACTTTAAGGTAAATTTAAAAGAAATCATGTATTTCATTTTTTCCCTTTTTTTTTTCTTTTTGTATATAAGGAATCTACACATTCATAAAGAGTGAAAGTCTTTTTTCTGAACCAAAGATCCCAAATAATCTTTCTAGTTCTTTTCTTATAACAGTATTCTTCCTTCTCTCTTTGGAGAGAAGCACTCAGGTATAAGAGCACTCTTCTCTTGTAAGGTGAGGAACTACTCACATAAAAGTATGTGTAGAAACACCTACTTTTGGCTTGCCTAGCTTTGATAACTTTGAATATATTTCTTTTTTTTTTCTACTGGAGTGTTAAACTTATTTTTTTGATTATTCTATTCCTTCGACAAACACCAATTTATGGCTTTAAATGTTAGTTTATTCACTGTGATTGCTATAAAATATAGCCATTCTGTGATTCTGTGTGATTCTGCGATCTTCACCAATAGCAAGTATAGCAAGTAAGAAAGTTAATCGAAGCAATTTTGGCATGAACATAAAGTAATGAATCAACATATACTTCTTCTGTTTCTTTTACTGAAATTTACCGTATGTTTTATGCATGATTGATCCTAACTATTTTGCAGTGCTAATTTCACTTCTGGATGAGTAAATTTCCAAGCAAAGTATTGGATGAAAAAGAGATCTCTTCCTGCTCTTTGAGAAAAGAACTGACAGTTGGTTTCAAAGCATTCAAATTTTAAGTCACCAAGAATGATTATTGTCTCCTGAAGTTGGATCATGAAAAAGAACTCTAATTTATCCCTCTGCACATTCACAGAAGAAACTGAACTCCTTGGCCAAATACTTTTTTTTTCCTGATATATTCCATTCATTATTTGAAATATATTCAGATCTTCCACCGTTATCATGATAATAAAAATGAGATCAAGATTCATGTGCAATTATATGTACGTAGCATCTCTGCAGAAGAGCATTTTCATTCATAAACTGAGTCATGAGGGCCTTGGGATTCTCCACCTCAGTTTTGAAAATAGCTATTTACTGTGCCTGTTTTTTCCAGAAGTCATAAATAGGCTAGGGTATTCTGCCTAAAGTTGAGAGCACCTATTTCTACAGGTATACTGAGTTTTGTGATGAAGTCAAAAGTATGTCTTGAGGAATAGGAGTATGCATTGGAAAGATCCCAGTGAAGCTTATAGTTGCTTATATAGAAGCTTATATCTTACAGCTTATAGGAAGTCTTTCTCATTTTAATTTGAAGAAAAGTTTGGATCAGCTGAAGCTGCTAACATGACACTCTCTCTGTCATTGTAGTAAGAACTAATGTGGCCTGACACAAAAATATTTTCAGATAGAACAATCTGTAATGTATCATGAAAACAACCTGCTGTAGGAGCTTTCAAACTCTTTCCTAAATCCTCATTGATTTTACCTGGAAAAACACCACCCCTACATGTTGCCCTTTTCAGGCACTTCTAGTGTATTGTCTGCTTTTAAGAAAATATTGTATTATTACAATATCAATGCCAAGGCATAAGCCATCCATACTTATGCCAAGATGTTTTTCAGTCTCTAGGACCAACACAGAAGATGATGACTCAGTTGGACAATAAGATTTACTGAACGCCAGTTATTAATAGCATCACTGGCATTGTACCCCTGAGCAGAGCAACAGGCCATTGTGAAACGTGCATTGATGTCAAAATGACACTTTTTTTTCTGAACTTGCTTAACATCTGATTTCCAGGATATTCCACTGATTCTTCTTGAGGAGGATGCCCATTGTTCATGTTTACACGGATTTGATTGTGTGAGAGAACCACTCTATCAGAGAGTTGAGAACCATTGTGTCTGCAGCATTTACTCCTATGCTTCTGACAGTTCATAGCACTCTTCATAAAAACAACAGGCTTTGGAAATGCACAGTAAAGGTACTGAAGCAATTTGAAGAAACAAATATCCAAATAAGATGGGTCTTGAACTGGACTGAGAATGAGTACAATTGAATGCTAAAAAAACTTGCAATCCATACTGTGGGCTGAAATTATCCCACACAGAAATGACACTCTCCATCTACGCTTGGAAATAAGCAGAAACAGACGAGCAGCATTATGGTCTCCAAAATCTCCAATTTCTCTGTTTAGCTGTGCCTCTTATTGTTTCCTTCCCTAGAGCCAGTGCAGAGATACCTCATGACTTAGAGGAGACAGAAGTTCCAGCAAGGTTAGTGAGCTGTGGTTAAGAATTATTGGCTTTGATAATATTCCCATCCATGAAAACTACCTGTAGTGCTAAAATGAATGCAGATTTCAGGTAGAGTTTTACCTGATAATGAATTATAATATATCAAAAATATTTGTATCTTCATGAAAAACTGATGTCATGTCATCTGGCATGAGTTTAGTGATAACTCATTGCTGATAGCATAGAGATGGCAAGGATTTGCAGCCATTCCTAAGGATTACAAAATACCATCAATATCATCAGAATTTTCAAAATGAAAGAGTGAATGGATATTGTCATGTAAGAAAATAGAGCAAACTTTAAGCATTCTTATCGTTCACTGACCATGGAGCTGAGAAATTATGTTTTTTGGAAATACCCCACCCCTCCAAAAAAAAAACAATTTTTATTTTTGTCTTTGTTTTTAGAGATATTTGGAATAAATCTATGAACAAAGTAGTTTTTTTATATTTTTATATTTTGAGGAAGACATGGAATGAGTAGTGCATAGAGCATGTAATCACTTGTTTGAAATATTCATAACTGAATATTAAATAATATGAAAGAAGATATCTTTTGGCACCTCAGCTAATAGTTCAGACTGTGCTAATGTGACAGTGTAATATATTGTCTTTATACAACGTGAGTCTCTTAATATGCAGCTTCTGGTAATTAGAGCATCAACATGTGGAAACGTGAACGAATTTCAGCCAGCGTAGCAACTCTAAAAAGAAAACAAGTCTTTAAGAATTAATAGTAAAATTATCAGCATAAAATTATATTTTCATGTTATAACTTCATGCTGTGAACATATTTCATGTTATAATCTAATGCTGTGTAGAATAACAGTATTCCTATTGATAAGCCACATAAATGCATCTGTGTCTGAGAAGGACCATGTATTTTATGTGCACTAATTTCACAGATCAAATGCATGTTACAGGCTGTAAGACTTTTAGTATTTTTAGTTATGTTTTAAGTATGTAAGAGATAAATTTTCAGATTCTATTATTTCATCCATTTCACACCAGTCAAACCAAACATCATCAAACCATGCGTGTGCACACATGCCTCATACCCAAACTAGACTGCAATATGATGCTTTCTGGTAGTATTCATAGTACTACTCATACTATAAATGATTATATGAAAGTGATCATAGCATGACTCAAATACAGTGCCTAAACCTATGTTTCCACCAAATACCTTCATGACTGTAACTGTCTAAAGGCATACACTTACCCAAGCTGAAATATGTTGTTAAAACATCAATGAAACTTACATACGGATGTTAAGATTTTGGCATGTGATTTACTTCTCTGTCTTAACTTGATCACTGCTCACCACAGTTTTAGTCTCTAAATCATGTAGCCTAACGCAATAGTAAGAAAACCAGTTTCTTCTGTCTTCCACAGACTCTTTTGGCAAAGAACCTACTGAGTATCTTAAGTACATCTGTAATAATTTCTGTTCTCTATACAATATATTTTAATAATATTTCATCCATATTTTCTTCAGAATTCTATTTTAAAAACAAAAAGAAAATAAGTCAGTCAAGAATAGAAGATGAGTTTCCGTGAGGGAGCAGGGACTATTTTGCCATCATAATAATTGTTTCACAAAATTGTAGTTCTCCTTGCCAACTGTCAGATATTTTAGAAGTATGAGAAAACAAAAGCAAAAACATAGTCATATCAATCTCATAGATACATACATTGTCTATTTTCTGCAGATAACCGGTACCACGTAATGGTAATCTAATGTTTTTGAAGGATTTCAGGGGAGACAGGTTACTCATCTTCTCCTGTTTAATGGGACCACTTAAGCTGAACTGTTGAAAACCCAGTACAGGTAATGGACTGTAATGTCATACAAGTTGAGAGGAAAGGAATGTGCAATTTACACATTTAGCTCTAGCAGGAGTATTGATTTTGTGCTTTAAACCAAACTTGTTCCCCCATAAGACAGACAAACAAAAAGCTGCTTGAACTGAAATGCACCAATCTGTCCACAGCACCTGCTTACAGTATTTAAACAACAACAACAACAATAAAACAAACAAAAAAAACCCCTTTTTTTTTTCTGATAATAGCTTCATCTGTGAAAATACAGGGTGCAAAAATCATCAAAAGCATCCAGGAACTTTTGCAGGGTGTGCAAAGATATAACCTTGAACTTTTAAAAAGGCAAAATGGTAGAAAATAAGAAAAGAGCAAAAGGGCATTAGATGGGTTTACAGTTAGAATAGAGATGTGTATTTATGATAGATCTAAACTGAAACATTCTCTGAATACAGACCTTAACTCTCTTATGAGTACTACTGCAGAAATACAGGCTATATTTTCAGCCGTATTAACATGAACTTTGTCAGCAAACTTTGCAAAATTAAACCAAATTCACGTAAAATTTCATTTGATGAACAACTATATAAAAAAATCAAGTATTCCAGAGTACCTTAAAAGAAGAATGTGTAGCAGCCATGTGAACATGGATTCATTAAGAACAAAACATTTCAAACAAAAATAATTTCTTTGTATGACAAGTTAACAGGACTTGTGGAAATATTTCGCATGTGCTGACTTTAGTAAGGCTTTCTAGTGTTGCTGCATGTGACATTTTTGTAAGCCATGAAAATGTTAATCTGTTGAAACTACTGTTTAGTTGGCGTAACTGGTTGGAAAACTACTGAAAAAGTAATTATCAGTGGCTCACTGACAAAAGTGGAGAGATTTCTCAAATTGGGCTGTTCGGCAGTCTGTCTTTAGTATGATTCAATATTTCTATTACAATATTGGATGATAACATGGAGAATAAGAGGAACATTGCCTGTATTGTCTGTCTCAGACCTACCTGTCCTTATGTTCAAACAGGAAAACTGCCTTTGTCTAAGAGCTCTTCCTGAGACCTGAAGTCTGACCTTCCCTGAACATCCAATGTTCAGGAACATCATTTCCTTCTCTTTTTCACAAAGAGCTTTGAAACAAGTTCTGTGACATAGTGATTTTCCCATGCCTGGAAACTGACTTCCTCTTTTGTCCCACACGCTGTACTCTTTGTAAATTACTCTTCTTCCTCATCATCAGACTTCCCTGACCAGGTTTCAAAGAACAACTTAAAAAAAATCCAAAAGTTATCCAGTAATACTTAAAACAACTTCCACTTGGTTATCCACTGATAAATGAGAATATTAGATATTTCCGTGTCTCTTTTTAGGATATTTTTAAGAGTACACCTGAGGCTACAAAAAGCTTACAAACAGCACTTCTAATCTAACAAAACATTTTTATTTACGACAAAAGAAATGACTGTCACTTTTTATTGCATATACTTCCTCTTCAGTCAGAATAATAAAGAAAATAATTTATCTAGCCTACATCACTGATTATAAATGTAAGAGTGCAAATCTCATTCAATCCCATAGCAGGTGAATCAACTACAACCTCTTTAATTAAAAGCAGTGTCATTTTAAAAATTCTCTAAGTAAGTAATTTATTCTAAAGTTAGGATCATGCTAGTGCTAACACATGGCATGACGGACTCTCAGTCTGATCTTATTCCCTAGTTCTTCACACTGTCAGTAATTTTCATGTATGTGTCAAATCACAAAAACATAGCTGAGTTAAGAGCTTAAATAACTTTGAAAATAGAAGATACAAAATACATATAATACATAGGGTTTGTTCAAGTAAAGGCTGCTACTTTTACTTCGCAGGTTATAAATATAAAAAAGATATGAAACCATACATTTTTCCATTAATATTTTTGTGTCTCTACACACTAGTGAAGAGAATGTATATTTTTCCTGTCAGCAGTTTCTACTGGATAGGATACATTTGTATTTAATAATAACTAACTGAAATTTTTACTCCCCCAATTGTTTTTAAGAGTTTTCTTTTAATCATACACACATATATCTAATTTGTATGTAAAGTTGCTAAAGGGAAAACCTCCCACATCAACATTTTTCGGAAAAACACTCTCACTCAGATAACTCAATTGGAAAGACTGAAATCTAACTGAATACCTTAGCTAGCATAAACATGTTCAGCTAGATCAGATATGAATTAATATCTGTGTCTTTCTTCTATAAAATCAAAAGTGAAGTAGGATTATTACATTACATAGGTGGAAACAAATTTGTTAAACATGAGGAGTTTTTTAATGTTAAGGATTAAAAAAAAGGACTACAAAGTGTGTTTGTGCCAACTCTTAGTTAAATAAGTTAGGATCTGCAGCTCACTGTTTTGGAAAAAGTCCTTTGACATACCCCTGGTGGACATTGACTACTAATCATATTAAAATCTGTTCTTAGGCAGAACGGATATATCATATCATATATGTTAAAATTCTAATTTTTACTTCTGTAAATAGTGAATAGAAATTAGTTATATAAGATATGTCTTTTCAAAGATGTACTATATAATTAAAAAATGAAAACATTGACAAAATGGGTTGAAGTATGTTTTAATAAGCATATCTTGAGTACTTGGAAAATGATGGAAGATCTTGCCAAATATTGAAGGTTTTCCAGAGAACATTTTAAAATATAAAAGTCCAACCAACCAACCAACATTTTCATACAGATCTGGCTCTTACAATAAAAACCTTTTCAGCACATTTGGTGCTAACAGACAGACTTCATACTAAAACATCATGCAATTCAATGCCACTGACTTCTCATATTCAAAACTAATGTCAGGTGAGTACTGTGATGTAGATAGCAATCATTATAGGATTACATGGTACAACTATTCACTGGGTTAGCACCACTGTGCTACTAACCACTCTCAGGGTTATCGTGAACAAGAGTTCTTTAATTGATAATGTCCTTGTCCTGCTATTTCTTTTTGTGTAACAAACAGCAAGAGTAAATTCTCTATGGGCATTTTATTAGGACAACTATAAAAGAAAAATTATATATTAAAATTAAGTGTATGAGAAATTTTTTGCTTCTAGGGAAATATGTTTCCTTCTAGGGAATAATGTGCTCTAGAATTAAATGTTCCTATTGTCACCCCTTACTGCACTTCAATTTGCAGACTCAAATCACATAAAATAGACTGCTTTTAAATGAAAATAAGATGGAATATGCACTCCAGGAGCATACCTAATGTGCTCCAAATGCAAATGGACATTTAGACCAGGGGACAGGGGACATTCAGGACAAGATACTTGAATTAACCTTTGATAAGCCTCTTCTCCCACAAAAAATACATGTTTTTGGCACTATTTCACACTACAGATCCATTCCCATTATGGTGCTTGTATATGTGTGCATATATCTATATGTTTGTATATACACACAGACACATATATTGTATACATATATATATATGTATACATAGACATAATACAGTTTGCCTACATATCAAAATTAGCAAAAATGTTTCAGAGTGTGGGTTTTTGAAACAACTACCTTGTTATTCACCATGTTCAACTTTAGAGATCCTTAACTCGTATGGTTCCTCTGTGCACTTGAAGTCCTTTAGTATTCATACTGCAGATGCCTCTGTAGGGGTAGATATGTCCCAAAATACCAAGCTCCTTGTGCCATGTGACTGCTCATGATTTGAAAAATATGAAGTGCTGGATCTGAAGCTGGAAGAAACAGGGGACTGTGGTAAGGAGGCTGGTGGAGTTGAGTGAGGAGGGTTGTTATTTTAGAAGAATGTTTATGTGCACTAAGGAAAAGATCTAAAGTATCTAAAGATCCGCATATCAGAAAATGAAGAACATGGAGTTTATTGTTGGTTTTGCATAGTGTAGCATCTTACATCTGAATATTACCTCTGCTCCTCCACATTATGGAGTGGGGGAAACCTGACCTACTTGGATGCCTCTTCTGTGGCTCTGAGTGCATGTGCTGTGATGGAGCAGGCTTTTCATGGAAGCTAGGCTTATGCTTGGCATTGGGCAAATTTGTGGTTAAAGAATTCTCCTGGGAAACAGGGAACTTGCTTTAATATACCTCTTCTTATGTTTAGAAAAAGTTTGAGGACTCTTTCTGTCCTAGCCAACAGACTAATAAACATGCAAGAGTGGAGCTTCCCGCTTTATATAGGGAGTTACATTCACTTATAGCTTCATCTTCAGCTGAAGAAGACTTTACTCCAGGAGTCACTTGAGTGATAGGTCATGTACTTTTTCTGTAGGAGGAAAACCTCCATTCAGGTTCCACTTTCAAATAAGACAGGGCAATATTTAAAAAGTAGGTCTCCCAGAAGCAACTGAAAAGTTGGATTTATCTGTTGGGAAATATGACAAGTTAAGCAATTTTTCCCATAGCAACTGTTATATTTGTTCTAGTGTGGTCAAGAACTCAAGAAAAAAAATAGCATGTGGCAGCTCAGTTGTAAATGGAAACTGAGTTGTGACAAAATGGTGTCATTCCCTTCAAGAAAAACAGAAGATACTGACTGATGATTGATTAAAATAAATGCCCTATTTAGAAGCTGAAAAGAGATGAAAAAAGATTGTGTCAGTATTTGCATTATTTGCAATTTTCATTTTCTAATGACATTTTTGGCAATATTTTTGGTTAGTTCTAATTAGGCAGTCAGGTAGACAAAGATACATTTAAAAAGCAAACACTTTCCAGGAAAGAAACAGCGGGGGAAAAGCAGCTGAGACCTTCCGTGGCTTGCTCAGTGGCATAGCACATGAATTTATATGAGCGAGAAGAAAGTCCCAAACTTTCTGACACATAAACCTGAAAATTTAATCAGAAAGTTATTTTTATTCTCAATATAGTTATAATTACCACTAACTATGGAAAAATAATTTATCAAAATAGTCTGGGGAGGAATTAGTAAAGGAAAAGAGAAACCTGTAGTTAGTTTCTGAATTAATAATAATAAGTTTTAATATATATCCTTCAAAAATATGTAGCAAAGTTAAACAAGATCCATGTGAAATACATCCAGCCATCAAAAAAGAAGGCAATTAGCAGCAATTATAGAGCTTCTTTCCCAAAACTATGTATTGTAAATCCTTTTCATCAGGGAAAGCACCAATAACATCAAGTCATTGTGTGTCTGAACAGGAAGCCTAGTATGTAGGAACACTTTGCTCTTAATTAACTTTTGGATACCACTTTCTGCAGATTACTATCAGCAAAGGTGCTGCATAGAGGAAACTATGTATTTTAGGTTTCAATTAAAGGATTAATTGTATTTTTAAGTGTAATATGGTAATGAGGCATAATGGTTGTTTGCTGGAGGTATACTGTGCTTAATAGGTTGGTGGATTAAACAGTCCTTGCATTAAAAGGAATTATTGTATTTGTCATAAATACCTTTGGGGATAAATTTGCTTTCAACTAGTGGAGGAATTCTTTGATACAAAACATGAAGGATTACATGAAGGTGACAGGAAAAGTAGTCTGCATCTGTCAGGTGTGCTCCTGATCACAGGCCAAGAAAACTTACAAAGTTACCTGGGGCACATAACATTTAGAAACCGAGCCCTGTTATCAGAAATCAAAGAATCTGATGCAGTTGAGTGTTTTGTATTTGGAAAGGAGTTGTGAAGAAGTAATGCTATTGGAATTTATTATGCTTTTTGTAATAGCTGCACTCTTTCTATTGGGCTCACTAACCTCCCAGTTCTAGGGCAACTGTATTTATGACAGTATCTGCTACTGTAATGTAAAAAAGTTAAGCTGCAGAAGTTCTCAGTTTTCTAACATAAGCCCCAAGCCATGACCACAAAGGGCAATCTAAGGGGCGAAGTGAAAAAAACAACAAAAACTCAAAGATTTCTTGAGAGTGAAGAATTTCATTTACTTGCTTTAAGACTGGAGAGTTTCATATAAATAATTTTTCATGGGAATTTTGCAATAATCTGTCCTAACTCCACCCATCCTTTCATGTTGCACGTGGCTGGTAGTTGTGCAAGGGCATGGGTGAGGGAAAAAAGCTGCTGTGATTTTGGAGTAATTTAGTTTCTAGAGAGTAAAGTATTTCATTTTTACCAATGTATAATCTAAAATAAACCTTTTCCTATGAAAAAAATAGAATCTGCTTCCAACTACTCCTTAGATATCAAAGCTTACATCACTGTACACCCAAGGAAGGAAGAAACAGGGTTAAAAGTGGATTTAGCTTTAATTTGAGTAGATGGGAAGACTGGGCAACAGGATGGCCATGAAATGTGGCAAGGGAGAGTGCACACATGCTAAGGATAGGGAGAAGGGGATAAGCAAATTTATCAATCCTATAAGAAAAAAAAAAGGAAAACTTTTTTTTAAAAGGATTAAGGTTAAGGGTATTTAAAGGAGCATAATACAAGAAAAAAAAGTTATTTAAATATTAATAGAGGTAATATATAAATGTTATTGGAAGTTTTAAAAAACATATGCAAACAGTCTTGTGAATACAATTATTTAACTTGATTTAGGCTTAAACACCAATGTTACTCTTGTCATAGTGTCAGCTTTCAAAATAACTTTGCAAGTCCCCTACATCTTGAAAAGAGCCAAGATCCTCAGTCTCTTAAAGTGTTATGGATTGAAGAGAAGTTAAGAGTGGATGAGAGCAGGGAGAAGCACAACACTGCCTCATGACCTTCTCCTTAAAAGAAAAGTTCTCCTTCTCAGAACTAAGTCCTTTTCCTATTTCTTTTAGCCCTCCTAATTTATGACAGAAGCTTTTTTTCAATAAAACACCTAAGCCTCCCTTATATATGATTAGACTTGAAGGCATTAGGAGACCTACAGATCTGTTTCTTTGTTTATTTATTTAAGGAGACTTTAAGGACTGTTTTATGCTGAAATAAGTTTATCGAAGATAACAGTCTTTGATGTAAGACATTTAATAGCTCTTGAGGAATGAAGTTATTCCATTTTTTTCAGAAGTTCTAGATATCTGTTAGATGGAAGGATATGAGATTATTCACAATTTTTCACAATTCAAACCCAACTCTTCAGGTCTACTAGAAAAGAAGGTAAAGTGTTATCAATGTAATACACACTAAGCATTTGCAAAAACTGAAAAACCTAGGAATAGAATACGTATTCTGAGCAGTTTACAAATAAACCATGTGCCAGGAGTATATGAAATGTCTGCTCCCCAGACTGATTCCTATTTGCTATCTACAAGTTTTAGCAAAGGAGAGAAAATCTAAGGTAATAAAAAAGGAAAGGCCACAGGATATTTATTGACAATCATGGTCAGCTTGTCAGTGCAAGTCAATTTTTCAGCCAGTGAGTCAAATAAAGAGAAGTGAGTTTACTAAGATTATTTCTGCACCCAATTAAAGACAATTCTGAAGTTCTTTCAACTTCTCTCATTATAACCTGTAGTAAACCAACACCTAATTTTTTTATTATAATTATTTGTGTAAATGCTAGCTCATTAATGTTCTCTGTATGAAAAAAAAAAACATTAAATACTAAATTAGCTTTGCAGGAAAACATTGAATAAATGTTAAATGACTTTAGGAATAAAGGAACCTTAAACAGTATGGTTTTCTGAATCAATTCAGCAAGTCATAAAATCCTAACTAGCTAGTTTTGAAAGGAGCACATCTGACGTGCTTTTGTGTGGCTTGAGAGTGGAGCTAGTGGTAAATCTTACTATACTGAAGACTTATTTGTAGCCTTTGTTATTAAATACATCTTGTATTGGTCTGCAAATCTTTGGCACAGTTTCGGCATTTCTTATGCCGAAGTATGTTTCTCTGCCTCAAATTCTTAGTGTTCTCTCTAGTTATCACATCAGATGCATCAGATGGATTGATTTGCACTTCTAAGTTTTAGGACATTTGTTTTCTCTTTTTGTATTCAGATGGTCAATGGGAAGCTGCGCTGGTTTCTTTAGATATTTTTTTCTTAGTACATCTACATTTTCACACCTCTTCTTAATCAGAGAATCCCATGAACATGTGGTGGTTCAATCTAGGAAATTACTTACCTTTTCATCTTAATTATCCTAAGTATCTACAGAGACAAATCACATCTGACGCCCAGATGTACAGAGGAGTGATCTACAGAGGAGGTACAGACTTTTGACCCATTTTGCCCTATGTTCTTTTTCTGATGATGATCATGATTTGTTTTACCCACCCATCATCCCATAATATAGGGTCCAGGGAGTATTTTTGCTTTTGTATTCAACATCTGTATCTTAATTCTGTTTAGAATTATATGTTCAGGTAAGTTTGCCGGCACAGAAACTAGACATCTCTACTTATTTATCAGTAGAATGATCATGTGATCCTTGGATTCTTTCTTGAAATGGCCTCAAACTTGCTACCTTCTTGTCTTCTTTACTTTAAGAAAGTGATATCTTTACTTTAAGGTGGCATTTAGGGGATTTCCTATATTCATATAATTTTGTACAGCAGATTAACCAGAGAAATTATCTCAGATTGAAGTGCTGGTGAATGATTTTAGAGAAAAATGGATATGTGAACAGTACCACATTACTAGGACTACTGGAATTAATCCAAGAGTTCAAAAGAAATCCAGATTTTCAATGGAAAATCCATTGCTTTATTAAAGTACAGTGCAGAAGAATCATTTAGCTTTTATTCAGAGCTCTTGTTGGCCTTAAGAAAGTCATAGTTCTGTCTAGGTGATTCTTTCTCTCTTCGGTTCAAGAGACTTTAAAGACAGTAAAACCAAGCAACTTTTGGCTCAAGTGTAATCATTAGAATTCATCTCTCTACTGATCTGAAATCCAGCAGTATACACATTTTTCCCATTAATTCTTCCATATCATGACATGTAGGATCATCTGTTTACATTCACATCCTATAATTCTAGCAAAAAGCATACAATTTATTCAGACTAAAACAAGTTCAGTTTAAAATGTAAATGTTTAGAGTTGTGAAATTAATTTCACTTTGAGTGAGACAATCACTTGCAAAGGAAATAATAGTTTCTACCTGCAGTATAACTGGCTGTTCAAAATGTGAAGAACACAGATTACACAATCTGGCTCCAGTGCTATTAATCTAGAATTATGTGTGTGTACATATTGGGCTGGAGAGGAGGGACAGAGAAGGGTAAAGAAAGAGAGGGGATATTACATAGCCCTGACCATAAGAATAGCTGGTGTGGTAACCTGATGGACTGAAGTGTGAAAATGGAGGTGTAGCACAACAAACTCATTGAGGGAACTACAGTTTGACTGAGAAAGTTCTTCATTGTCTCATTAGTAATGGGCAATAATGGCCAATGGACTTTTTACACTACAAATTCATCAGAAGTATTATAATTCCAAAGGATTTGGACAATTCATTTGTCCAATTTTGCCTGGACAAAGGGTCACTAGGATGTCTGAAGGCATGGTCTGTCCTTCTCCATTGTTTATGACTTCTTTTCTCTTTCTCATAACAATCTTATTCTATAGGGAACTTAGGTATTTAGGGTTTCAGCATATATCAAAGGTCAGAAAAGATGGCACTGAGATTTTAAGGATTCTCTTCCTATCCCTTCCTCCCTCATGCCTCTCTTATCCATCTCTTTTCTCAGATGCTCTGTACATAAGGAGAGCAGGAGCAGAGCAGAGCGAGACAGGTACAATGGAGCTAGATGGTCTGGTCTTCACAGGTTAGTACACAAGATCATTTGCATGATTGGGCAGTGCAATACCTGGCGTGCCAAAAATTCATTGTTTTGGTATTATTTGATAACATATACATTTGAATCACTTTAACATCACAGCATTGAAATATTACCTGTCACTAACACCCACTGAATTATTAATACTAAAGTGAGAGGAACAATGAATCAGACATGGCTCTGAAGGAGAATATGCAACTGTCTAAGCAATGCTTAGACACTGGGAAGATCTGTGGCAAAAGCAAGTGTGAATGAACATTTAAGAATGGTGAAGGATATAGCAGCAGATGCTGAAGTACTGGTAGTGCTGTGATTGAAATAAAGGTAATTTTCATGTTAAGCCAGTACAGCCATCTGCATGTTCACTCATCCTGAGTGAACCACTCATTATCCATACAGTTTACCCACATTTGCTGGACATTTTTTTCACTCGAAATGCAGTAGTGGGTGAGAAATTACTTCAGCCAACAAAAGGGGTAAAAACAGGTGGAAAAAGGGTTGTTAAAATATTTTCAAAATAAAATGTGCAGTATTTTAGCTTGAACTGATGATTCTTTTGACATAAATGTAACTTGCTAAAATATATGAATAATTAAGGTAACAATTAAATATTTCACAAATGATAGGTTATGTTCAAACCAAATCATATATTTCTTCCCATTTTTACGTTCCTGTGTGAGAAAGGAGAGAAAATCATTTCAGGTTGGTCCAAAATTGATTTTTCCACAATTTTTCAGGTCAGTCAATGAAGTGAAAAATCAATTCTTCACAGAGCTTTAACTCAAGCCCTTCTTAAATATAGTATTGTTACTTTCCTCATGAGCTTTTTCCATAGCACTCCTCACCACATAAATTAATCTATCTTAATTTGGCATAGATTAATTAATTTATCTTCACTTTTGTAAATACTTTTGTAAAATAATTGGGATTATTATTCCCATTTTACATAAGAAAACTGAGATATAGCTAGATTAGAAAGAAAAGAAAAGGAAAATTTCAGGTACCCCACACCGGAGAGCAAAATAGTTTGCTGTTATATGATGGTAGTTTATACTCACGAGTATAGACTAGCTAAATGATTAAAATGCATTGGTATCGCCCACACTCTATGCTTCCATAATATTTTTGCAAACAATATCTCAGGGTTCTCACTGAACACATGAGACTGAGCAATATATAGTTAGTGCTTATCTGTAAAAAATGTACTTTAAAGAGCTGTCCCATAAAAACCATCTCAAAAGCACAATGGTAAGAGCTATTTAAAAATATAATATAAGCAAAACAGACTATTTCCCTCTAACAGTAAAATGTTCACACAATATTGAATTCTGCCATGTTCAAATAGGAGAGAGGCTACAATATTGTTACTACAATATGGGAACTATCAAAATGTGTTGCCAGAAAACAAAAATTACAGAATGAAGAATAAAGAATGACGGCACATTTTTTGTATATCATAAAGATGGCAAAGATAATGATTGTTAACATATTTGAAAATATACCTTTTCTTCAGCATGTATTTTTTTTACTTAAATTCTGCACCGAGGTATAATGAAGGTTCAATGAAATGTCAAATACAACTTATATTGTTTGTTCCCCTTCATGCTCTTAAGATAAGGCCATGGCATATTACAAGAGATACAAAGCAGTAATGACCCTAAAATCCTGTATCTCTCTATCACCATTTAAGTGATACTAAACTTTGTGATTTATCTGCCTGTACATCTTCCTTAAGTTTCATTATAGGGAAAAATAAAGTGATTTTCATTTTTGAGATGTGATTGAACTCACATTCATGTGCTGATTGAGAGAATCTTTTACTAGGAAGAAATAGACTTCAGAGCACGCAGTCTAGTGTTACAGTATGACAGTCTGTGAGACCATTAAAATTAATCTTTCCTTCAGACTCACTCCAGGGGTGATTTCAATTAAATTTGTTCAAAATTTATCAGTTTCTTGCATGTAGGCATAAATGATTCAAAGGCACTTACATATTCACTGAGCAGAGTGTATTGAAAGATGTATTGAATATTATTGTTATAACTTTTCCCTATTTATTCATAAATTTTCCTAGTAGGAGCAGCCATTATTCAAAACTCTAATTCTCTTCATTAAAAATTATCATTATTCATTTAGAAAAATCTATTTTATATGCAATTTTAAAAAATATACCTTAGTTATCAAAACTGCTTTTTTCCTTTGGCATGCTGGTACAGCTGTTTCCTAGAGGAAACATAATAGCATTTAGTTTACTAATGACTTGGAAATCAGTTTTCTGTCCATTGCGATGGGACATGACACGGTTGACGCTGATGTAGTTTGCAGGTGACAAGAAAATGAAATTCACTGTGATTTCTTTATTTTCACAATTATCATCATGGGAGGTGTGATTTCACACTAAGTAAATATATTAATGCTGAGAAGACAAACAAGTAAAAGGTCATGGGCATCTCAGAGATAACATTAGATAAGTGGAAAAGCACTTAGTTCACAATAAATGTGTTTCCTCTTATCTATCTACAAGAACCCATTAGACATCTTTGTGCCCTTAAGAATTTATCTGCAAGAATCCATTGGGCAGCGTCCATACTTTTAGATACTCCATGTATGTGCACCTGAAAATGCTGGTTGTGTATCCACCTTTATGTATGCATCCACCTAAGTTTTTTTAGAAATGTGTTAGATGTAATTTCAATTTCAGTAGATTTCCATACCTGCAAAATGGAAAATGCAGAGAAAGAAAATAAATGATCATTATATGAATTTTTCTGAGTAAATAACTTCTATAAGCAATATGAGTTAAATGTTATATAAGGAAGGGGGGAAAAAAAAGACAATAAATTTGGGAGAAAATACATATTCTTTCCAGGGTATTTTTGAGGATCTTTGAATATAGCTGAAGTCAGTTTTAGGGAGCTGCACTTACTGTCTCATCACTTTCTGGATTCTTCAACAATTTCTCCTACAGAATTGTGCTTATTCACTCTCTAACCAAGCCACCTCCATAAGATAGCTTATTAAATAAGCTATCATTCAAACTGAGTAAGAGTAGTAAACTGGATTAGTTTAGTAAGCATTACATTTGAAGTATATGCTGTAATTCAAACTTTTAATGGTTTTGTTAGGATTTCCTTTCATCATTACAAACTCAGGAAGAATATAGAGCATTTCTTACATTGGGTTGTAGAGCCTTCTTTCAAGTAAGGTTAAACTGTAGGTGAAAGATGGCATCAGATGTCATTTTCTGCTTCATCACACAATGCATGAGCTCTCACACCACATATCAGCATATGTGATATGAGTAGGTAAGGCTGAGTTCTTGAAGACCTCTTCTCTACTCCTTCCACCAGGGAGCAGGGCAGGATAGTGGCTTCAGGTGCGTAAGTGGTTCTTCCCTAAGGCCCACAAGACAGTCAAAGAAAATTAACCAGCATTCATTTATCAGTCTACTGTTAAAGTCACAGTCACTCAAAAATCTTGAAAAAGTAGCATTAATATAAATTCGAAGTAGTATATACCAAGGTTAAGAAGTGTCCTGGGTTTTCTAGAAACTCAATTCACAGTAAACTTGAACTTATTTCGTGCAGAAATTCTTACTCCTGTTGGAGTAATCATATTAGCACTTCAGCTTTTAGTCTGCAGAAGAGACAGTTAAAGCAGTAGTTTATTTTCATTAATTTAGTTTTGGCTTTCTTTATAATAAGAATATATTTATACATAATTTCTTTATACAGCGACTAGCACCAGGAATTATTGGCCCACGACCTGAGCTTCTAAGAATGACAATAATGAAGAGCACTCCCAAAGGAAGGTCTGCTTGAGGTGAGCTACCAATTGTGAAATTGCAACACATTTTTATATATAGTTGAGAAGTTTCCTGGAGTAAGACCAGAGAAATATTTCATAGTCTGATCACTTCTCTCTAATAAGTACACAGTGTAAATGCTTTTTGGCCTTTGCCTTGTTCTAAACCATCTGGAAACTAAGCCTCCTTTTTTTTTTCCATCTTTGTATTTTTAGCAGTTTGAATTACTATAGCTTAAATCTTTGTAACCCACAAGTTTTTAAGAAGATATTCAATGGAAGATATCTGAGGAGCTATTAATTTGCTCATTTGGACACATTATCTATTCATGTGGCCTGTGATTTACAGGAAAGTTTATTAATGTAAAATGGAAATTCCAAGATACAAACAAATATCCAACTAGAAAGAAAATATTCATGCTTAATTTATGAAAAAAATAGCTTAACAAAAAAAAGGGAGACATAAACAAAATATTTAATCTGCAATTAGGAGAAAGCATTGTTTTTTCCTGTAAGGTATGAAAATTCTGGCATCTTAATTTCTTAAATAACCTAAATTAAAAAGTAAATATTAACATAAAATATTAACATATTAACATTAAAAAAAAGAATTACTAAGAATTTATGGGCAAACGTTTCTCATTAACGTTTGAAATCAAATTCTAACCAAGTGTAATTTATTTTTTTTCAAAGAAACAGTGTTCAAACGTTATAAGAAGCAGAATTTTGTTTTCAGGTCATATTTGCAAAATGTATGAGATTTAAAGCCCCACAGTGTATTAACATCTGAGAGGTGCTTTGTGTTGTCACAAGATGTAAGACTTATATGAGAGCCTTGTGTTAACTCTCCTGTGCTTCTGTGCAGTGAAGCTAAACAAATTAGGTATTTCACAGGGTAGATTAGTAGAGCCCTTGATTTTAATACCTCAGTATATAAGTGCTAATACTGGAAATCTTAAATAACGTAAGAAGGAGGAGAAATAAATCTTAAAGGGAGAAGCAGTTGCCTGTGCAACCCTGTAGGCATACCCCTTTGCAATTTCAGTATGTTAATTTAGCTTTTGTTTTCGGATAAGTGAGGCAAGCATTTCAAATGCTTTTGCTAAACTAATCAATCGTTCACCAAAAGTAAAAATACTGTTTTATCCTGATGTATTTATTGGCTCCATAAATATACCTGAGCCATCCTAAAGCATATATGCAAGGGCAATATCCTTGCTGCAGAGTCCGCTGTTAATGACAACAGCTTACATATCCACTTATTACTGGACATGCTGAAACACATAATGCCATAACATAATTCCATCTGTATTACCTCTCTTTGCTAACATGCTGTTTTAGTTTATTAAATGTGCTAGGAGAACTTTCACAGTTCACTATAAAGATGGATAAATGAATGGAATTAAATAACCAACTTGGAATGAATGTAATGTGCTGAAATATTGAAATTATTTTTTTTCTTTTAACATTTTTAAAAGGTAGTTTGGATATAAAAAGCAGAAAGGACATTCTTCTGGGCTCTTACTTTCTACAAAAGCCTATACTGCAAAACCTGCCATAAGTGGCACTGAAGAGTACTTTCCTAGCGTAAATTGTTGCACTAATTGTATTAGTATTTTTTTTCCAAGCAGTAAAATTTTTAATAAATGAAACTTACCTTTTTATTTCTTTTTAGAAACACGTTTTTCCTTGAAGTGAGAGAAAGGCTTTTCATCTATGCCCATCTTACATCTGCTGAAAGCTGCCCATGCTGCCCCTCTTGACTGAACAGTAGGAGATGTAGAAGATGATATTACTGCCAGAAAACTCACAAAATAATTGCAGTGTAGACGATTGTGACAAAATAGTATTCGTTGAATGCATAAGAATGCAGATTTTCAGCATAACTATTTTCTTCTTGAAAAGAGGAATTTGTCTCATGCTTTTGCAGACAGTCAGTAATATATAACTTTAGTTTCTGAATCTTCATACTAGGATTCAAATAGGAACTTAAATATGTGATTTGGTGTTTATATAGAAAATTAAGTGGCTGGAGAAGTGGAGACAGAGTAGGGTGTCCTGGCGAGGAAATTTTTGAACAGAATGGTAGCAAACCAAAAGCTATTGTTCTGGTTGAGCTTCTTGAGTATTTTATATATGGCTTGGACACAAATATAAGATTTGTTATTGAAACTGATGAAATACAGAATGGAAAAAATATTTGCTGTCTGACTCCAGTCCAGAGTCAGTTACTCCATTGCTCAGTTTCGCCTCCTGGCTAATCTTGAGGATGGGAAAGTAATAGAAAAAGGATGCATTTTAAATAGGACTTTAAATGACAATAGTGCATGAAATTTACCCTTATGGCCTAGTAAGAATATATGCTACAGACAGTGAAGCTATCAAGGCCTAACCAAAAAGGAAGAAGGCAGCTAGAGCTTAGTAAGCCATAACAAGTTGATTGTAGTCTACCAATGTATTGCCTTGTCACAAAAAAAAAAAAAAAAAAAAGAGAGAGGGAGAAATGGAGGAAAAAGGACAAAAAATGAAAAGAAGGAAAAAAAAAGAAAGAAAAAGGAGGAGAAAAAAGCAGATATAGTGTTGGAATATGCTGGAAGCAATCTTTCCAATAGAGACAGGTAAGTATTAATGACCTTGTACATGACACTACAAAGAACTCATGTGAAATACTGTTAATTGTTCCAGTCATGGATATTCAGGGCAGCTGAATCTACGCCAAGCATATAATTCACAGTGATCAGGACGATTCAACCCCATATAAAGAGGGCCAGAGGACCATGTAAGAGGGAACCATTGCCCTAGGAGGAGGAAGACTGAGAAGACTTATGAGTATCTCCAACAATTAGTAGTAGCTAGCAGAAATTAGTAGTAGCTAGAAATTAGTAGTAGCTAGCAGAAATTTTATTCAGGACAAGATTAACAACAACAACAACAAAAGTTAAAATAGTGGGGTATCACAGCCAGGAAGGTGAAGCTCTGCCCTTACTATGCCAGTTACTCATAGGTAGAGAAGAGGTAGATTAATCCTGGTCTGCTTCAAGACAGATCTTGAAAAAAGATCTATCTAAAAATGCTTATACTTCTGCTTTTAATCATGTTACAAGAAAATTCTCATTTTCTCAGTGCAGTTTATGGACTAAAAAGGCATATTTTTATGCCTAAAAATTTCAACTTGCATTGCAAAAGCTATTAAAAATAATGTTGAAAAAAAGCCCTACTTTGCAGAGTTCTATCCAATACAGATATTTCCCAGCCCTTCTCTCTTGTTTAGAAACAAATATGCAGACCTGCACACACACACATACATATAATTATACACAGGACGTAGTTATGTTGTAATTATATTTTTTATTTTCACACCTGACTTTCTTCAAACAAGGCAACATAAATAGATTAGAATAGATTAACACTGAACCCCTCTTATAGGAAAATCTAGTTCCAGCAGGCTGTAAACATGGGGAATTTTTGATCAAAGTTATAAGACCGAGTCTCTACTCTTGTACAAGATGCTATAAGAAGTTCAATCCCCATTAAAAATAAATTAATCAGCCGTTTTTAGTATCTTATCTAAACCTTCTATGGCAAGAGGTCTTAGAAATTTTGTTTAACTTCAGTATTTGAAAAGATTGCAAGTTTGAAGATCTCACTGGAATTCAGGCATTCAAATTATGCTTTTGTAGAAATACATAATTTTATAAAGAACAACATAGATTCATGGTGCATTTGGTATATGAAATGCAACAACAGTTACTCTTAAAAAAGAAAGAAAAAGATGAAAAACTCATAAAAACTCAAATATTTCACTACAAGAAAAAATTTATTTTTTGGTCTCACAAGTGATCAGGAGAGGAGTTTTCACTCCACTGAAGATGCATTGGTGTGTTACTGCTAATATCAAACATGGGGCCCTCTGGCTTGTTTTTACTGTCAGTTCAAGCACAGGAGCCAGAAAATTTAATCACACACAGGACTAGCTCAGAAGATGAAGAACCCAGATGCCAGTCTGGGTTGATTTTTCCAGCAGTGACATCTGAACCTGTTTGGCCTTTGACTGTTTTTTACAGCAGACTTTGTAAAGCTCTTAGGTGACTGGTCTGTTAGTGTGGTACCTTGCCCTAGTGGAACAAGTTTCTTTTCAGACATCTCAAACCATGAACAATTCATAGAATCATAGAATCCTTAAAGTTGGAAGGGATGTCTAGACATCATCTAGTCCAGCCTCTCTGCACACACAGGCTCACCTACATCATGTGGCACAGGACTGCGTCCAAGTGGGTTTTAATGATCTCCAGAGAAGGAGACTCCACAACCTCTCTGGGCAGCCTGTTCCAGTGCTCTGTCACCCTCACCGTCAGGAAATTTTTCCTTAAGTTCCTGTGGAGCTTTTGGTGTTTCAGTTTGTGGCCATTACCTCTAGTTCTGTCGTTGGCTGCCACTGAAAAGAGGCTGGCCCATCCTCCTCACTGCCTCCCTCAAGGTACTTACAGACACTGATCAGGTCCCCTCTCAGCCGTCTCTTCTCCAAGCTGAACAGGCCCAGCTCCTTCAGCCTCTCCTCATAGGGCTAATAGGTTACAGGCCCCTGATCATCCTTGTGGCCCTGCGCTCCACATCCCTCTTGTACTGGGGAGCCCAGAACAGGACACAGCACTCCAGATGGGGCCTCCCCAGGGCAAAATAGAGGTGGAGGATCACCTCCCTTGACCTTGCTGGAGATACTCTTCCTAATGCACCCCAGAATCCTGTTGACCTTCTTGGTCATGAGGGCACACTGCTGCCTCATGGTCAACTTGTTCACCATGACGCCCAGGTCATTCTCTGCAGAGTTGCTCTCCAGAAGGTCGGTCCCCAGCCTATACTGGTGTCTGCAGTTATTCCTCCGTACATGCAGGACTTTGCACTTGGCCTTGTTGAATTTCATAAGGTTTCTCACCGCCCAGTTGTCCTGTCTGTCCAGGTCCCTCTGGACAACAGTGCAATCCATGCAATCCATATATATATATATTTATATGTATGTTTACATATACAGACATATATAAATATTTTAATGCGATCAATATTGCAACATGCAAATTTACTATCTTGTTTTTAAATGGAAGATGGAAATCCTTGCATGTAAATTGGGTGTTTCATCTCATAAAATGAAATAATTAAAAGAATAGATGGTTACTGCTCCGCTAGAAATATCATGTTTGATGCCTATCAAGTTCTGATTATCCAATATCACAGAATCACATAGTGGTTGAAGTTGGACCTCTGTTTCTGTAGATAAAAGACTGCACAATCTTTATTGTTATATGCAAATGCCTCAGAATCCTTCACTGTACAATTCTTAGTTTTGAAATGAAGAACAGCAATCCTGTGTAATATGCTCTAGAAGTCTGTGCTTGAGCAGGGGGGTTGACCTAGGTGGTCTCTAGAGGTCCCTTCCAACCTCAAACATCTGTGATTCTGTGTGATCATGTGTGACACTGCAACAGTATTATTCAGTTGATGAGTCTAAAGCTTACTGTGGGATGTTTGAAAATATACTGGAAATAAATAAGATGAGCAGTTCTACCAACCCTCCAACTCCAGCTCATTCTAGTGCACCTGGAAAGGCTATTTCATTCTCCACAGCCTTCACAGTTAAAATTCTTGGTAGGTGTTAATAAATGCAACTTTTTGGGAATGCCATCATTTTACAAATGAAGAAAAGGAATCATACTTAAGCTATATGAATTTAAGTTCACGCAGATTTTCATCAGCATCAGAATATAATCACATGCCAGTATTGCGCTTTGACTATGTTATGGTCCAGGAAGACTCAAGCCAGGAAGATTCTTTGTTATACCCAGAGAGAGATTAAGCCACAACCGAGGTCAAATATTACCAATGAAGGAAATCTACTGAACATTTATACAAAAAATATTCATGTGTTGTGCTAAGAAAATACTGATAGGAAAGGGAGGGAAGGATAGGAAAGAAGGAAATCTAGCAAGCAGTTGGGATAGGATTGCAAGAGATAGCTACCACTATGGATTCAGCAGCATCCTGTTGGTCTATAATCTTTGTGCACTTTGGCCAGCCATTTATTATTCAATTGCCCAGTCTTTTATAGGGTATCCAGGAACGTCGTTTCCCTGACAATGGCATTCTTAGATTCCTGCCTTGGCAGGTTGGGGTGGTACACATCCTCCAATGCAAAGTAGCTGTTTCTTGACCCTGGTCTAAAACTGTTTTGAGTCCTAATCTGTTCACAGCTGCTGAGCTCAGTTCTTGCAGTGAATTCAGCAGAAAGGCAAACCTGCTTTGAGACGATCAGCTTGAGACATTGGTCCTTCACAGACTGCAAGACATTTTTTCTCCGAAAAGTGGGTGAAAGTGAACAGCTAAGAAGATGCATGGAAAAAAATTGTTCAAATATAAATATATAAGTAGTATACAACTAGAAATTATTTGTTCTTAACAGCAATATGCAAATGATGCACCATCTCAAATAAGACCCATATAGTTTCACAATATAAGAGTTTTTGAGCTTCAGAGCTGGAGTGTTCCCTACCTGTTTTGATCACCAAGTATTCTGCTGTACTTAGAGAAGATACAACAAAATACAGAGAAATATCAGATCAATGGCCTGAAGCAATCTGATCTTAAATTGTTCTAGCTACTAAAATTATCTTGGAAAGTTCAACACGTTCTCATGAAATAATCTTAACAAAAAATATTTGTTGATAATTTGCGGTAGTAAGAGATAGGAGATAACATGTGATTAGCAGCAATTAGAAAGGACAACAGGTGGAAAACAGTGTGCTTGTCCGCAATGATGAATGTAGACTATGTGCTGCTGGCTGGATCAAGACTGAAGGCCACATCACAGCATGGTTCCCACACAGAATGGTCACTGTCATCACTGCAAAGACAGCACTAGCTATTCTTTTGTGCTTATCATTCTGCTTCATGTTCTCCAGATTTCCTAAAGAAACTACGCCTTAATCATTGAAAGCAGCCTTGGTTATCTTCTTACTGAGACTCTGCCTCTTCACAATGACATGTGCAGCTCTTTGCTTCCAACATCTTTTCAAAATAAAGATAGAATCAAATTCTTTGTTTTTAATAGAACCAGATAATTTTAATTAGACTTTTTGTTTTTCTTTTCTTTCTTTTCCTTTTTTTTTGGTACATATATTTCTATGTGAAACCTCACTTACTGCTTTGAAAAGGTACTGCTAAAAGAAAGTGTTTACAATGCTCAGCCTGATATCCTCCAACAGTCGGTGGAGAACTACTCTGCACAAAGACTGATTTGTGTCACTCTGAGCTGAACTATGTGATTGTGACTATATGAATGTAAATATGTGATTGTACAGGATGTTCATATGAGAAGTCTGCGTAATTCCTTAAGATGACCATAAGTACTTTGTGTTTGTTCTGAGGTAGAGAGGTTCTTTGATCTAAACTTTTCTCTTTTCACAGATTTTTTTTCTTCTTCTTTCTCTCTTTCTCTTTCACTCTTTCTGTTTCCTCTGTGTTTGGTTCTGATGGAAGAAAAAGAGTATTTCCAGGCAACTTGCTATATTTACAGTCAAGTGACATGGCAGCCAGACCATTACTTATCAACTCTCCATTAAACTTTAATAGATTAATCATCAATTATTGAGGAATTAATGTTCAGATCCAGCTGTGCTGTCCCAGTTCAGTTCACAAGTGTCGGCAAAGATACTTTATGGCCTATGCTGCTGAGCATTCAGGTTCACAGTCAACTCTTACTCTCACATATGAGCATTCTGAAGGAGAAAAGAGATTTTTTTTTTTAAGTGACTGTACAGACAGGGTAAGAGATAAGCAGAAATCTGAGCTGAGGAATCTGATTTTCCAAGTGCTTGGGAATATTTTGATACTATAGCTGTGTAGAAAAAACATCATCACCCAATATTAAAACAAAAACAAAAGCAAAAACAAAAACCACTTGAGGAGCTACTTTGTAAATTATGTAAGTAATACTTGCCTGAAACATATTATCCACATTCTCTATAATATGAATAAATGCATAGCCACCACACATTGACAATTAAAAAGTGTCAGTAAATTATTAGTACACAAGAAAAGTAAAATGATCTTGTTAAACATATCTCAGTTTCAGATCTGAAACCAAACCAATTAAAATAATAGGCTATACACATTTTTAAAAGCCCTTGTAACACAGAGAAGGGTATTAATAAGAGCAGCAGATTATTCTGAAGTGGGTTATCTCTTTTTCCATTAGGACTGAAAAATGAAATTCTGCCCTTGTATATGCTTTGTTGATTATAAGTACTGAAGAAAGGGTCAAGACATAATCAGGTTTTAAGGAAATTGGTGTTTATGTCTAACTTATTTTGGAAATCACTGCGCACATACCATGAAGATCATCTCTCTAACACAATCTCTTCCATTCCTTTCCTCCTGCTAATAGGAGGACACTTGCTTGTCAATTCATCTACCTATTAATATACCACACAAGGTCAAAAAGAAATACCAAAACAGCATTTCTCAGCCACTCTTCATTGCCACAAGGATTGAACAATGAACAATGAACAGAGTAAGATCATCACTAGCTTATTATAGTCACTTGTAAAAAATTTAGAAGCATAACCAGACTTTGGGAGTGGGCAAGCATTGCAGAGATAAAAATTATATAAATCATGGTACTGAAACAATCAGAAAACATATATGCATGCACTATTCTCAGTGATAACCTTGCAGAAAGTACACATGCCTATATATTTTTGCAATAAGAAGATATTAACAGGTTGAAGCCATGCACTGAGGACCAAGGCCTACCTCCTAGGGCAAAAGAGAATGATTTTATTGAAGTGATTAATAATGCTTTTTTAATTACTGGCATGTTTACTATGTTCTGTTTACCTTTTGAACACAGGATGGCTGTACTGAGACCATTAGCAAAAATATCAAAATGGAAGAAGGGGCTAGTCAGCAATATGTTTGTTCTGCAAAAAACATTTTTATAAATAATGGAGTGCTGGAAGGTTTGAGAAGGACATGGATCAAACAAATAGACTTGAACAGTCTAGTAACTGAGTTTTTAGTATTTGTTCATTTCAGTATTTGGATTAAACAGGACCTTCTGATTAGCATTAAGGCATTCATTTACCTTTACACGACATTTAAATGTGGGTAATACACTGCTCTTTTTCAGCTCCCAAACACAATTCCCATATCATACAGGTGCCCTCATACGAGGCGTCAGGAATCAGTTTACTAGCAGTGAATACAGAGGACTGGCATGGAAGACTAGTCTGCCCACCAGTAGCTGGCCCTGGACAATGGGACTCGGACGCATGCACTGGCTAAGTCCACAATATGCTGGGAGAATGCCTAAACATCTGTGAGCTTGTTACAACATCCTAAACTATGCATTTAAACTAAAACACCCTGGAGGAACAACAGGGAAAGTTGCTTGCTACGTAACATTCTCTTGTTTTTATTAGGAGAAAAAATAGTTTTATCTTCACGGGACAAGGCATTAGAAGATGAAAAACTGTGGAAGTGCATTAACCCCACCTATTCAGGTCACACGTATCTCTTCATGCCTTGGGCACAGGTATTTTAAAGAGAATGGAAAAGACACACTATTTGAAAGGACTAAGGTAATGTTAAGGAGAAGCCCAAAGAAACTTTATATTAAGACAATTTTGCTAACATTAAAGATGTATCATATCTTTTTGCATTTCCTAATTGCAAGAAGAAAACAGAACAGTCAAAAATGAACAAGTTCTGGGACTGCTTCACAGAAAATTTTTTAGTATTAGAGTAATTGTTTTTCTATGTCATTTTTAAACACACACACATGCACACACACACATGCATACACATGCACACACACACACACAATTACAATGTGCATGCATCTGACTAGAAATCATTTGATACATGTATTTGACATAAATTTGCTAGCAAGCCAAATACACAAGACAGCATAAGTCTGTAGCTGTACCACCTTGGGCTTTGATCTTGTCAGATCTCATAAACTAAGCAAGATTGGGCCTGCTGTGTAATTGGGATGGAAGACCTCCAAGGAAAACCCAGCTGCAGTAGGAAGTGGTGTTGGTCACTCAGTAGGTGGCATTCTTCATTCTGACTCCATACTGAATCAACACCACACTAAGATGCTTCTAGAGGTGTTTTTTGTGCACAAAACATAAATACACGATTCTGACCAAGTGGACTAATTAGATATCCCCTGGTACATCTCATAGGAGCTAAAATTGTTAACTGCAGCATCCTGGCCAAAGTCCAGGCTGAGTAAGATGCATTATGCCAACTTAAATATTGTCTACAATTGCACCTGAAAAAAAGTATTTAAACAGCTTCAATTTTATATATACTAAGATTCATAATTTAACTCTATACACTATGTACTGCTTTGCAGCATTTATATATAGTGCAAAACAATTGCCACAGTTTATTCCACAGGCGATTAACATTTCACTGATGGTTGAATGAATTTGTGCATGGCCTATCAAACAAAGTTCTCAGTGAAAAGCGTCCTGTAGGTGTAAATATTTTTAGAATATTTTTACTGCCATATAGATTTGTTCTCAGAATGTACCATATGCTGTAAACCTCACTTTGCCTCATCTCTATTTTTTATTAACAAAAATGAAAAATATACAGGTTGTCTAGTATTTTAATTTCCTCTACAAAGTCATTATAGATAAAATTTGCCATCTTTTTTTAAAATTTAGTGTAGATTGAGAGCATATTGCTTTATAGTGAACTAAAACTAAAAGGAAAAAAACAGTATTTTAAGTCATAAGAGCTGCAAATATCTCTTAAGATGAGATACCACTGTGCAAAAGTTTGTATCGTGCATTCTTCAGCATATACAACTCTCACTCTCATACAATGGGCCATTAAATAAACTGGACATTATTAAAATCTCACTGTTATATGACATAATTATGGTGAAATTTAGAATATCACCATAAATATTTATTGCTTTAAGATTTGCAAAGTTAAAATTAAATGTCTATACTCAACTTTGGATTCTAGAACTCTGATGGCATTGTTAGGGGAAATATCTTCAAAAAACAAGATTAATAACAATATAATTTTCTGAGAAGAAAGAACCTCTTCTGTTAACATGCCAATTTAATTACTTAACTGTCATTAAAAATATATATATATAAAAAACTATACATTGAATTACATTTGTATAATTTTGCCACGACTGAAACCATGCAATTCAATACAATTTTATTTGGCAGTCCTCATGTGAAAGAATCTATTTAAATGTTCATTTTAATGACATCTTGTTTGAACATGCCATACTAATTAAAGATATAATAACTTTATCACTAAAATTAGCTGTCAGATACCTATTTTATTGTTGATCCTAGGATATGATGAAATAACTCTGTAACAGATTTTCTGAGGAATGGCAGAGTGTTGAAAAAGTGTGAATGATTCCTAAACATATTGAGGTCATATATATTTTGGAGAACTGCAGACTCTCAAGAGAAAAAGTAGATTTTCTCATACTACTTAGTGGACTTTTCAGTACAGATATATTCTGGACTATCTTGAAGTATTGACCTTTGGATGAACAACTTCAAGATTTACAAAGGAAAAAAGAACTTTTTTACAGGATAAGTTTAGTCTTGATTGCAAGGCAATAAGACTCCTAAAGTGAGTTTTATTAATTAAAATTTTGGAGTAATATCTCTTACTAGCAGTAAAAAAGGTTTCAGAGATAATACCTCATTTCACTTGGCTTCAGGAAGGCTTCAGGAAGATGCTTCACCTCATTTGTGAACAAAATCCTAGTATTTTTTTTCTTTCTTTTTAACATGTTCCTCAAGCTGCTCTGGCATATTTTATACTGAGGAGCGTTTGGATAAACTACAGAAAATGTAGTAGGAGAAATGACCGGAAATTTTCCCATTTTACATTAAATGTTTTAAATACTAATCTGCAGAGTATAATACTACTGAATTTAATATTTTAATCTTAGGCCCTTTTTCAGAAAAAATAAAAGAAAGATATATTTCTTCACAGTATTTCTACCTTCTTATATAGGTTGGTTGTAGACTACAGCTTCTATACACAAACTATCCCTACTGTTTGTTTCCCCGGGCTGCTGCCTATAAGCTAGGAAATAATGATTTAACTCATTTCAAGACATGAAATGGAACTGAACCTGAGCATCCCACCTACCAAGAAAGTGTTTTAACTACAAGAAAGATGAACAAAGGTCAAGTGAAAACATCTTTCCAGACACCTTCTAAAAGGAAATAATTTTCATCGTTTCTGGTTATTATTATCACCTAGCTCTCAATTCTCATTTTAAAAGCCAGAGGAAAGAATGGTAGCTTGTTTAATTTCTATAGCAAGTATCTCACAAACTGAACTTAGCTGTCAGTGAATGTTAGCACCAATTTGCCTATCATTTGTTAGTTCATGAACTATATTAAAATGGGCTGAGGTATGAGGATTGAAATATAAATGCAGCTGTGGGAGATGGAGAGAAAAAGGGGAAACTCAAAGCTGAGAAATTTAAATTCAGACCTCAAATAAACAGGAATTATTCCTGATGTTAGCGGATGTTTTAAAATAGATGTGGCCACAGATTTAGATGCCTGAAGGTAGAGTTCTAAATCCATATTTAGCCACCTAAGTAATGCTGTCTTAATTTCAAAATATACGTAGAACTGTATCTCCCACTAGTTTTAAAATAAGTTAAACATTTCTGGCAGGTCATTTTTACAAAGTTATCTCAATATGAACTTAAAAGCCTGACTATTTAAGCATGAAAGTCATAGTCATTATTATTTAATTTGACTGTTTCAGTAAATGATACCTTTCAATGTGTGGCTAAAAATATTATTTAGGATTCTTTTCTAGTTATCATGCACTTGTGGTAAGGACAGACACAGTAGCGAGATTTCTTCCATTAGTGGGAAAATAAAAGAGAGAGCTTAACACAAACCAAATGTTGTTGAGGTCTCAAGGACATAGGTGCTTAGTCCATTTGAAAAATAAATAATGTAGGTGGTTAAATAAGGATTCAAGGGAGTCACTGTAGCTTACAATAAGGTCAAGAAGTTGATTCTTAGTAAATGTACATTCTTTACCTTGATTTTATTGACCCAGGTGGAAATTTTTTTGAGAGAAAACAGAGAAGGGAGAGAGAAAGCAGAGATAGAAATGCCTCCATTCATTACCCTGAATCCCTGGGTCCATAATAATATTCAAAAAGCCTTCAGTGAGAAGATACAAGTGCTATTCAGGAAATGATTTCATGAACGAAACTGAGGATTTGTTCATAACACATTTGTATATATTTGTACAATATAGATTGAAAAATCTAATCCAATAGATTAAAAAGGGGACTGGACTAGTAATTTTAAACTGCCTCTTCCGCATTTGGCACACTTTTTCTTCATTTAAAAGTTTGAAAAATTTATGCTTATGCATGTTACTGAAAAATGTTTGGTTGACTTCAATGAAGCAAAGATACGACCCCCATATAAACATTTCAATAACACTTTCTTGCTTTTATGAGTTTTTTGGTTATAATTTAGACAGTGCTTTGTATTACAGCCATAGAAAAACATGTTTGGTTGGTGTGAATCTATATTGCTAGGGTGAATTTATACTGAAATGGAGTTACAGCAATTTCCATCAGCCATTTCCATCTGAATTGTTTCCTGATTATGTATATACACATACATACATCTGTATGAATAAGGACAGATCTAGGACCGAACCTAGATTTATTGACAAAGTCAAATTCAAGGATCCAATAAAGGAAAAAGAGGGAAAAGATTATATAGCTCTGCAAACTATAAAGAACTTCACTGAATTTTCAAGGCACTGAAAAAAATTTAATAAAATTGCATCTTTGTTTCAAGGGCAGTTCATGTGTCCTTGGGCACCTCCTAAGCACCTCCTTAAGTAGACTGGAAACCTGGTAGGCAAGTCCCTTCACTTTAAACAAGCATGAAGAAAAGAAGACTGACATAAAATATATGCATCCCGCATGATACAGAGAAGAGAAACAGAATTAGCAGGAAGGAGAACAATAATTCATGATTCAATGTTGTGTTCAGAAGAAAAAGGTATAACAGAATAATAGCAGGAAAAGTGAGCTTATACAACTTTAAATAAAGATTTTAAAAGACTTTACTTACTTAACAAAACTATTTTTGTACAGATTAATGCCCGAATAATTTGATTTTAGAGTTTGATGAGATGTAGGGCTAAAGTAAACATGCTTTGAAAATGTACAAGTAGTCAACTTTTATGTGTGGAAGAAAAAAATATTATGCCCCTTTTATCTGCAGAACTATGGTGAGTCAGTGAATGGGTGCTTTTTCTAAGTCTAGATGTATTTTCTATGCTTAGCTTTGAAATTATTTGATTTTCAGCATTTTATATCAGACAGTAATTACAATAAGTACCAAAATATTTTAATATAAAGAAGTACTTATATAAGGCAAATCTTTCATATAATGAATTCAATAGGTGCATATTTATTTTAATGGATCATAGACTGAAGTCACAGATTGATTGAGAAGGAATTGTACCTTTGTGGGCTTTTTGTTTTTCAAGCACTATAGCTAACATACTGCATATTCTGATGTTGGCACTTCCGAAAGATACTTCTGTTAAAGACTGAACCTCAAACCACTTGCAATTAATTGTCAGTAAATAGAACAAAAATGTTTTGATGTTTATGAAAAGCTGTCCTAAACTCTCTGATGTTTTATATATATATATATATATATATATATATATTTTTTTTTTTTCCAGATAGATTTGGAAGTGCTTTGCATACAGGCTTTCTTGTGGCATTTTACTCTTCAAATTCCATCTTCAGACTCAATGCAGAAGTGAAGAAAATGTTTTTAGAACCTCAAAAAGCGTACAACACAGATACAGGTCTAGAAATCAATGTCACCAGAAAGAAGGGCACTCTGTTTTCAACTGATTTTTTCACTCTACTTTCCTTTTCTCTTCCAGCCATAATACCAACACAGTGACAGTAGTTTTCTCTTTTCTCTACAGAATTCTGAAAGAAGCTGATTCCAGCATTTTAAGGCTGACCCACCTATGGGGGCAGATTTAGAGCAAAGTCAGTGGCTGAGTTCTTCTAAATTGAAGGACTGGCAGTTGTATACAGTTAGGCCCTGTCTCATTTCCTTATTTTTATAGGCTAAATTAAGTACCACCTGTTTGTTGTGTATTGTTTGTTTGTTTGTGTGTGTTGTGAGAGACAGAGAAAATGCTCTGGAGTTGTGTTACTTTATTTCTGCAGAGAAATGGTTCATGAAATCTTAATGTACATCAAAGTAGCTGCTACTTTGTCAAAGGAAGAGTGTTTATTTCTGTTCTTAATATTCCAACTTAAAACACATTTTTTGTTACTTTTCCTTTTCTATTTTCATCTGTTTCTTTAATCTTAGATTGGCAAATTTTCTTTTTTTTTTTTTTAAATTTGTTAGTAAAGAGGAACGAATTGAGAAATTGTTAGATATTAATATGAAGAATTTCACAAAAATGGTCTGCTGTTTTAAGGGCTCTATTCTTGAATTCAATGAAAAGTTTTAAAGATTGTACATTTCAATAAAGCTCCTTACTTATTCGACACAGATTCTCATTTATCCTGCAACATAAAATTCTGCTTGCCAGCAACAATTAGTATTCCTACTCCCTTTTTTTTCAAGCATTTGCATTTTAACAATTATTTTTCATTAAAGCATCACAAATCACTTCAAAGCCAGAAGTATAGATGTATATTCCTCTAATCTTCTGCAACAATTAAGAGTATGAAGGTAAAAAATCAGCAAGAAAGACCTCATAAAAACAAGAAAACTGTGAGGGACTGGTAGCGTCTCTCTGTTATGGTTTGTAGTGAGAAAGAAGCCTAAGACTGTACTTACAGGAGCTCAAGTCTCCTACGAGAAAAATGGATTCGGAGTCTGGATCTCTCACAACTCCTTTGACAAAAATATTGAACGTTAGCAACTTTATAAAGAACTTTTTCTGCTTTCTGATGGTTAATAAACCAAATGCAGAAGATCATTGCTATTTGCAAGCATCAGTTGGGGACACATACCCTTCACTCTATGTCAGAGGCAGGTATTTGACACTAGATAGCGAACTCAAAACACATTTCTCACACTGACCACAAGTCAGGGGCTCCTTTGGCAGAGAATTGAAGAAGTTTGATTAAATTCAGAATGAAAACATAATTCCAGATTTCAGAAATTCCCAATAGAACAAAAACTCCATTTTCTAACCCATCTCAGTATCACAACTATTATCTAACCTGCCTTGTAAACAGAATAAAAAAAAGTTAATTAATGTTAAAGAGCCATTTAAATATGCATGAATATGCATCAAAAATAAACAGTAAAATGAAAACTATGCAAAATGAGGGAATGAGAATTTATGTAAGTGGGAAAAGAAATAGGAAGATAGAGAAAATGGCAGTATTGTATAATATGAATATATATAATAAAATATTAAACTGTTAGTAGCACTTTAAATGGAGAGTTCTAAATACTGATTTATATATCTAATTACAAAGCTTCCATGGGATAGTTTTTATGTTAATTGAATTTACATTGATCATTAAAAGCCTGTTTGTATAAGGTGAGTAACTACATAACTGTTTTATTTCTATTACATAGTTGTTAAACCTCAATAAATACCTTTTTAGGAATGATTTGCTGTTTAATTAGCATACAATAGGGCTCTTCTTAAAACTAAATTAAACACCTATTTGAGGCACTTAATTTAAAATATTAACTAAATGTGCATACCTGCAAGGTGGTAATTTCAGGTTTGTGGTAGTAGTCAAGGTCTAGTAATTCTGCAATGTGAAGGTTAGAAAGCACTGAACTCAACTCTCAGGTGATTTTTAACACAGTTTGCCACATATAAATGCACAAGCACAAGACAAAAGTCCTTGCTACTGTTATTATTACTTTTGAAATACATCACTGACAGAATTGCTAAAATGAGACAAAAATAATTAGGAGTTATCCTTTTTTTCCTGTTGTTATTGTTTCAGATGCATTTGCAAATGTTCATCCATGAATATTCATGCATGAATGGGGAAATAAAATCGATAATTGTACAGAATAAACAAAGGTCTTTTTTTTCAAGTGGAGTCTGGCACTGGCTTCTCAGTCATCAATTTGGTTTTTCATAAAGATAAAATAATATTTTCAATTATGCTTAGATTCGTAGCTCTGGATAACTACATACCATCCTATCTCCATTGCAGATGAAATGGAGAATGTAGTGTAGGAGAAATTGAGGTTACTGCTGGGAGTGAAAGTTAAGCATACAGAAAAAAGTAGTCATGGTAGGCCTCAGGCACATAGACCATCTTCTTCACCTATGTCAGCTCTGTGTGAACAAGCAAATGTTCTTTTTCTTAAAGAAGAAGAAAAAGGAAAAGGAAAGGAAAATGAAAACCAAAAGGAAAAGAAAAAAAAGAAAAGAAGGAAAAGAAAAAAGAAAAAGGAAAGAAAAAGAAGAAAAAGAAAAAGAAAAAGAAAAAGAGAAGAAAAGAAACGAAAAGAAAAGAAAAGAAAAGAAAAGAACAGAAAAGAAAAGAAAAGAAAAGACAAGAAAAGAAAAGAAAAGAAAAGAAAAAAAAAGAAAAGAAAGGAAAAAAAAAGAAAAAAAAAGAAAAGAAAAAAAAAAAAAGAAAGAAAAAGAAGAAAAAGAAAAAGAAAAAGAAAAAGAGAAGAAAAGAAACGAAAAGAAAAGAAAAGAAAAGAAAAGAACAGAAAAGAAAAGAAAAGAAAAGACAAGAAAAGAAAAGAAAAGAAAAGAAAAGCAAAGAAAAGAAAAGAAAAGAAGGGACTGCCTGCAATTAGCTTCATTGCCTGTGTGGTTAACAAATAGAAACTTAAAAGTTTATGTGCCTCCATTCCTATAACTGCATTATGTCTTCAAATAAAAAAAGATAGAGAACAGAGTTTCTGTTACTAGAAGTAATATTAGGCCTTTGATAAATTTGTCTTTTATCTAGATGCATAGTTAGAACTTGATTCTACAAAGAGTGGCAGAAATTCTTCCTCAAAGACTAGAACAAGCTCTTCTGCAAAGAACTGGGATTATTCAGTCTGGAGAAGAGGAGGCTCAGGGGATACCTTATTGCTCTCTGGTCAATCTCTTCTCCAAAATAACTACTGAAAATACGGCAAATGGAAACGGCCTCAAGTTGTGCCAGCAAAGGTTCAGGTTAGATGATATCAAGAAAAATTTCTACATGGAAGAGTGGTGGAGCATTGGAACAGGCTGCCCAGGGAAGTGGTGTCACCATCCCTGGCACATCTATGGTGTTCAAGAAACATGTAGATGAGGCACTTAGGGACATAAGCTGGTTTAGCCAGCATAGCGGTGATGGGTTTACAGTTGGACTTGATGATCTTGAAGATCTTTCCCGACCACAATGATTCTATGATTCTATGAAATGATTATCACTAGTACCAGCCAACTCAGCTTGGCCAACTGCTACATCCCTATGAACTGTACATTCCTCCAAAGAACGGCACGGGCCAAGAGTGCAGCCTGGGAACACTGCAGGAGTCATTTGATAAGGAATTTTGTTAGTGAGATGAAAAACATGGCTCTACTTTACAAAATCCCTTTGATAATGCTTACATGTACTTAGCACTTCACTGCTATGCACTTTGCATGGATTTGTAGGCACATTGTTCAACCTTTACTATAAAACCAGCAATAATATTTCCTTATATCACAAAGCTACTGTGTGGGCTAATACATCAAGCGCTCCCTCCTTTCCCTGCTTGGCACAATCCTCAGCCTCAGAATGAACTCTCCCTACTACACTTGTTTGGGGCTTGCCCAAGATCATTTAAGCACAGAAAACAGAGATTCACTGCCTATTGCATTTTGGTAACCCTCTTACTTCCATATGTATTTCTGGCAGCAATAAAAGACTTTAGTTTTCATAAAAGAAAACGGAGTAAATTTTTCAAGGAACTTCATGAATGCATTTAGTTCTTGGGAGACTAGTTGTTATATTCTTTGTTGATACATGGTAGGTTTGTCTGGCAAGTCCAAAGCTTTACGAACAAGACAGCAAAAAGTGTCACGTTAATCTATGAATTTAAAGTTGCAGTGAAAAAAGCAACAACAATGTAGCCAAAGTTGTGTAGGCTGAAATGAAATGCAGAAAGAGAGAGCTGGTGAGAAGGCCCAAGGTCTTCCAGCAGCAAGCTGGCTGAGACAGGCAATTAGGTGCCATAGGAGAATGGTGAAGCAGGCAGGAGCAAAGCACAGAGCAGAACCCAAGGGCAGACAGCCCAAGAGACTAGCAGAAACTGGCTTGTACTGGAATAGCCTGATATCTGTTAGCAGAGGTTTATGCACTCAAGTAAGGTTTTCCTAAGAAGCAAAAGTTCAGGTCAGATCCTTGCATTCAGTAATACAACAAAGTTGGCAAAAAGACGCAGCTATTCTAAACTGTCTACAACTGAACCGCCTGTTCAGATACAGTAAAGTAGGGAGGATGGGTTCTAAAATGAGAGGACCAAAAGAAACCTCATCATTGCAGAAGCGATCGCTAAAAATGAAAAAGGAGAGGATGGACTTTCAGATTCCAGTGGGGCTAAGAAAGAGGATGCAAGCCTGAATCTTAAAAAAAAAAAAGTGAACAGAACAGGACAGAGAGGGACCTAGATAATATCACCTGATTTACCTAAATACAAAACCTTTATTATACAAAATTGCATTCTGTCATCCTCTCAGTACTTCTGGTTTCCTTCTCCTTCTTAATTTACTTTTTTCTTTAACTTTTCACCCCTGCCAGAGAGCTGCTTTTGTATTTGTAGCCACATGTAGCCAAACAATGAAAATAGACAATCATTTTTTTTCAGCATTTTAACTGGTTTACTTCTTTCCACCCACCTGAATGGTTAGTGAAAAGTCCTAGAAACTTTTAAAAGTCAAAATTTGCTTTGAAAATGAGCTTTATGAGTTCCATACTTCTAAAACTTATCTCTAGTATTATACAATCATGTTTAATGCCTTTAAGCTGCTTTGCCAGTTTATTCTACCAAATTAACAAGTGTAGCAGCATGTACTACATGTGAGAGGGACCAGGGAGAAGAGTATATATTTAAGTATTTATTTCACTGGTTCAGGGAATATTTAGAGACATTTTACAGAACCCTTATAGCAAAGTGACCACTGTATGTATTAACAAAGAGAATGCTGAATAAGCAATTACAGTCCTATCAGTCAGATTTTTAAAATAGAATTTTTATCATTTTTTTCCTTAAATATTTGCTGAATTCTATGTTAGAATTAGTCTTGATAATACAGAATAATGCAACCAATTTTGATGGGTTTATTCTGAGTTCCTGAGACATCTACAAAGCCACATGTGATTAACACAGGCATATTGATTGCAAAAAGCTTCACCTGCTATTAGCACCCTGGAATAGATATTGAGCAAGACAATATGAGCACTAGTGAAGGTTTCTTGCTCTCACTTTACAGCTAATTACAAACCTAGAAGGAAAAAAAATCTGATCTCCTGACTGTAGATACAATTTCACTTTAATGACAATCAAAAAGTAGTTTTTCTAAGATACTTGAGTTAATCTGCTTTTTTCCACCATGACCTACCTGGCACTATATGCATTGCCTCTATGAAATGAAGATTGGCATAATCACAGACCTTCTTGACTTGCAAAACTAAACAAACACTTAAAATTCTTTACTACTGAGCAGAATTTCTTGCAGCATTTCTCGCAGTTGGGCCCCAGACAATCAAACTGAATCTTCAGTTGCATGGGTCATATGTCATACTCAAACATTGTCACTACTTCAATATTGAATACAAATCTTGAAAACAAAGTTTAAGCAATTTATTAGCAGGATTGTAAGAACTGTACCACCTGTTACAAGAAAAATGAGAAAGCTTTTTACATTAAAGGCCTGCTAAATTAATTTAGATTAATCTGGTCACTGGGGATTTAATTAAAGTTTGAAAATGCTAATAGGAATAATGGAGTAATTGATCACTTAACTTCCATAACAGAAATTTAAAATAGATAGCAATATCAATTATTATGATAAAACAACTACTTCTCATAGCTTATGCAATCTCACATTTAAGACATGTTCTGAGGTTAAAAATAAACATATAGAATTTACTATGTATTCTCAAGGCAAGTATTTTCAAAAACAAAAAAACAGGCACCTCCATATTGTGCAACCCTTTGGTAGTTATTTTTTATGTTGGGGTATCTATGGGTATATTGTACAAAAATTTCTTAAACTTGGTAACAAACTGATTGCATTTTATCATATTTGTTTGCTTTTCTTTTGCTTCCCATTGAGCATGGAAACCTTTGCAAATTTCTGAAGTGCACTAAATAGAACATACTCCATTGCAATTTAAATTAGCCCAATTTCCTGGCTTTGGCTTTGCTTCCTTGCTCCTGATTCTGGGAAAAGTGTATGCACCCAAATGTTTGCTCAGTTTCTGGAAATCTTGTGGAAAATAAGGTTGTGTCTATTTTAAGTCTAAGATTCCAACCATGTACCATCCCAGGACTGTAGCATTTGAGGACTTCACCTGCATACCAAGTGTGGGTAAATTGGTGAATGGAGCAGCAGAACAAATGCAGTTTAGCAGAAAGGCAAAATTCCACTTGCCACTTGAATAACCAAGGCATGACTAGAGTGATTTGTAGTCCTTACAAAAGAGGTAGCTTTTAAGGAGGAATTTAAATCAAGAGAAAATTGTGGGTGTTAGCACACAGCACCAATGTGCTTGAAGGAAAAATGAATAAGCGGGTGATCAAGACACTTGGTGACCGGAAAACTACCACTGACGAGACTACTTGAGTAAGTGCTCATGAACATGAACAAGGAATTTCACAATATCTACCCCAAAGTTGTAAGTACATACCAAATAAACGTGAGGAAGGTAAAAGTATTAATAAAAATGTTGCATTAAAACAAAGATGCAACAAAGATGATTGTACCTTGCAGTCACACATGTGGACACAGTGCCTATTAGTTAATTGTTGCTTTGGATTTCAGAGTGTAAAACAGAAATGTTTTTATCCAAGCACTTCACTTTATATAGTTTAATAATGTCTTTTGGCATGTTTAAATATTAAAAGAGCATTTCCTTTGAGATGAAATCTTCACTGCATTCTAAAAGGACATGAAGTAAAATAAAGTGGATTGTTGTACTATATAACTTAAGAAAACTAGTTTCAGTGTGATGAGTACGGGTGTAGTGCATTGTGGAGGTGTACACAAACATGTATTCTATCTCATTGCCTTAGCAGTTGCCCAATTTAAATCCTCAAAACACTGCTGCAGTGCCAACTAACTCCAAAATTGCTTCCATCAACATTCTGATGTTCCTGAAACTTATCTCTTGTATTGAACCACAAAGACAAATCTGGTCTATATTCTTAGCAGACCTCTCTTGGGTCAAGCTGATATTAAACAAAGTTGGAGTAGGAATTCTGTTCATTTTGTTCACAAATCATTGAAAAACAGAAGACCAAAAGCCAATTCTCCCTTTTTTTGCAGACACATGAATCCAGTTTTGTGTCTACATTCACTTCAAGAAAAAGTATTCAAAGAGTTATTACTTAAATATGTGGGTAGCAGGGGATGTTTGCCTGTTCTCCATTCTTTGATGTTTTTCTGTTTTGCATGGGATCTCTCAGTATACAATACTAGAAGGTGTAACTCCTATGGAGTCAAGGTTTTAGGAGAACCTGGTTTCCCTGTGCTATTGAATCCTTAAACATACTTACACTAGGATAGAACATTGTACTGCAGGCCCTGATCCTAACAATCTCTTGTGAAATAAAACAAAGTTCCTTTCTGTCAGGAGCTTTCTATAAAACTGATCAAGTTAATATCACATCAACATGTGAAGGCAGCTCACTTTTGTCTCTTACCAGATTTCTCTGGAGTTGTAGTCACTGGAACACAACTCATGAGAGCTTTTATTGTGTTTCTCTATCAGTTCAAACCAGAAATTAATATTAATTGCAGATGCAGAACACATAAACCAAAGTAATGCTTTTACATACAAGGAACTCTTATAGCATTCAATGATCTGGTCAGGTATGAAATACCAGGATAATATGTCTCCACTGTCTGTGCTGATGGCAGCTATTCTTGTGCAACAGGTTGCTGACAGCAACTAAGAATAGGTGATCATTATATCACCGTGTTTGAAATAATAAACTTAAGGACAACTGCACAATATGCAGTAAGCAAAATATGCAGATGTGTTTGATTGTATTTGGTGCTTTCTCTAGAGTTTCAAATGTGATAAGGAATATACTGGGGAATTTAACTATCTAGAGATTTTTTTTCATTTTCTAGTCAAATTGAAAAATAGTACAGAACCATTTTGAGCTTTTACTAAAACAGTTCCATAAAAAAGATGGTAAGCCCCAAATTTCTTCATATTCCTAATATAAACAAACTAAATACATTCATAAAAATAACATTTCAAATACAATGTGAGTGAATTAGATGCTCGTATATTTATTTTATAATTGAAGTGCCTGGCTAACAATAAGTACATGAGCAAAATATGTGAATTCAATCCAAGTTATTATTTACTTATTGCACATATGGAACAAGTGATGTCAGGTTTCTGTAATCCTTCTAGAACTGTCTGTGTAGTAGTAGAGTTCATGCTGTCCTGTTCTAACATTCCTGTTCTAACCATTATAATGTGATACAGAGAGCATGCCATGCTAGCCTTGGTTAATGAAGCCAAGCTGATGGTTTAAGAAAGATTAAAAGATCTTTTGGGCCTGTTTGCTAAACTGTTGTGGAAGTAGAAGGCATATTTTAGTTTCCACTGGTCTCTAGGCATCTTGAAATAAAGAGATCCACTAAGATTGTTAATGAATAGATTGATTCAGGAATCAACGACATCTGTCTGGACTTACAGTTTAAGTGATGTTTACAGGCTACCATGTGGAAGGCTAAATTGCACATATTACAGAATTTTAAAACACTGCATGTGATTATAAAAGTGACTTTGCATGAGAATTTACAGGGGAAAATGCACATTTTGCAACTTCATCATAGAATGTTTTTCAGAAATTTTTAGAAAAAAATATAACCCAAATATCCACCCATACCTGTACTGCATACAGATCTATGATTGCTCACCTTTCCAATGATTATTTTTTAATGCAAAAATAAGATGTAATCTAGTTACAAAGGATTCCAGGTTACTCAAGAAAAAAAATGCAGAGTGCCAACAATCTGCAACTATTTCTGACATTCAAAGAAATTCTCAAGCAAAACTATCCTGGAGCACCGGTGATAGGGAAACTGCCAAGTGGAAAATTTGGCAGAGTGTGATTGCAGACAGGATTTGCAGAGAAAGACTTGCTTTCCCCTCAGGAGATTCTCCCAGGAGTTACTTGACTTTAGATTCATAGGGGAAGTAGTAGGTTAGCTGAGACACATGTCTTTGGCACAGTGAATTATCTCACATTTAAACTGTAGCTCCCATGAGGCAAGGTGTTAAAATCACAGAGTGAACTCTGATGTTTATGTGAATGAACAGTTTGGGTTTGTTCCAGGTATACAGGAAGAACCAACTTTTAAGAAAATTTCAACTGAGGATAAAAATTCCAATCAATTTCAAATAGAATTCAAGATTGTCATGTGTCGTCCTTCCAGACTCCAAAATTTTCATTCCACAAAGGAAAAAAAATCATCTAGAAGAAACAAAAAATAATAAAATGTAAGAAACATTTCTCTGGACATGTCTGGATTTCACTAACATCTGTATTCAGTTAATCATTTATTAATGAAAACTAGTACTTGATTGAAGAAAGTTTCCCAAGAAGCAACTTAATATTAGTCTTTAGCAAACTGGACATTTTCTTAAAAAAAAAAAAAAAAAAAAAAAAAAAACGTGAAAAACTGTTAAAGCATAGGGACATGAAGATTTCAATGAGAGTTCTACAGATTCTATCCTTTATTGATAAGGTGTAAATCATTTGGAATGCAAGCATATTTGTTTGGAAGATTAGATGACAAGAGCAGGTTTCAAACATAACATGCTCTCTTGTATTCTAAATAAGCTTCAGGATATTTTGACGTCATCTTATGTGGAATCCAGCAATGCTATATACTACTTTTAAATTTCTTGAGCTTTTTTTTTTTACATTTTCATATTCTCAGTGCTCATCTTATATCATTGAAAGAAAAAAATTTAACATATTCATTTATCCATGGACTTACAGAGTTTAGGTGAGAAGGAACTACTAAATAATACAATTTTCCAAGAACTAAGACTTAAAGAATTTCTTCTACTAAACATCCAGTCTTAAGTTTAAAATAAGAAGCAAATTTGTTATTAATTGTCAAGCCAAGGCAATACTGGGAAAGTCAGGAAAATATATGAAGGTACTTAAAGATATATTCAAGTTAAAACCGTGGGTATTGTGGATCTTAGACACATAGAATTCACTGTAAGTTAGCTTTTTATTTAACAACATTTTATTCATATACTTTGTGCTTTCAATTTTGTGCATGATTTTGTGGGTTGATTGTATACTGCAGTCTAGCCAGCTCTCGACTTGTATAAACATTTTAAACAATTTAAAATATCTAAATCTTTCCCAATATGGTTTTCTTTAATAACGTTTTTTTAATTATTTTCAAAGATCTCTAATTTTTACGCCTGCATGTTGATGCCATCTATATATCCCAGTAATTATGTTGTGGTGAGTCACTGCCACTGTCACAAGAGGAGTTGCAGTTTTCAGATTAACTCTGCTTTGTAAGGGTACCTAAATATCAATTTACCCTCTTTTGATACAGCAGTTCACTGAGAGTGCTCACAGTGGGCTTTCTATTATGAACTGTAAATCTTTTTTAGATATGTTCTCTATATGGAAAAAACTGTTTTCTGGCAACAAATTATTTTGACCCCAAGTTTGGATGTATTACACCACATTTTTGTATGAATGGACCAGAGAGCTGAATGTAACCATATATCTAAGCAGCTAGATCTCTTTCAATGACAGCCTATGATCTATAATTTACCAGTCTTTGTCATATGCAAGGTTTATACAGATTTTTAATTCCAAATGGTAAAACAAAATCTTGGCCTAGAACTAAGCCTTAAGAAACTCTGGTAGAAGAATCTCCTTTTGACTTTCTTTCTGACAAGTGCTTTTGGTTCTTCTTTGCTTTGTCATGTCATGCCATTTTATATTTGCTGTATTAGAGTTGTATGATATTATTTTTTCATAATAGCATATAGAATTAATTTCAATATTGTTCCAAATTCTACAAACGTTCCATCTAAACAATCAAATTTATCAACCACAATCGTTATTCCTGTTAAACCTTTAGCAAGTGTAGCTAAAGTCATAAATAGCACCAATGGACAGAAGTCACTTGAGTTCTCACAAGATCGTACTTGTCAAATTATTTACCAGGATGAAAAAAATGATTTTTTTTTTTAACAATGGAAATATATCTTAAAAGCAAAAAGAATTTGACAGTATCCAGTGAAAGGCAGAAATACTGAACAGGGACACAGAGCCTACATTCCCCAAGGCCTGTTTACATTCAGATAGTTCTTAAACATCCCCCTCCCTTGTACTTGAACTGAGATGATGACATTCTTTCTTGATACATTTTCTGAAGCCTTGCTTGAGATTTTCAAGTTCTCTAATAGGTGTTCAAGATTCATCATACTAAATAATTAGTATACTATAGCTTGTTGAAGATGCTGGTATATGAAAATTGTTACTCAATGGGAGGATTTTTATTTGTTTATTCTCAGTAATAATGTATGAACTATCAGAGATGTATATTTTGTTTGGTATTATACCAAATCATTCTTATTACAAAGTCAGATTTTTCTTAAAGTTATCAATGTGGTAATGCTGCCAAGGAATAACACTAAACAGTTTGACAGTATAAATCAAAGTCCCTTTATCTTCCAATCCATCAGTACATTTCTTCCTTTAAAATTTATTGCACTGGCAGTTGCAAATGTGAGGGGAAAGCCAGCTACTGTAAAGATTTACATCACTAATATATTTTGCAGGATAAGCATTGCAGAAAGAAATAGATTTTCTGTGTGCATATGTGAGAGAGAGAGAAATAAATGCACTAAACAATTATAATAATCAGGTTGCTATTCATTCTATTATAATTTCCCTTTCATTTTACAAATTGCTTTGGCTTATTTTGCTTTAACATTAATATTGAATATCATTCATATATATTGTATAGTCTTATTCATATTTTTTTATAAGAAATCAAAATAAGCAAATAAGTTGGCAATACTGGGTGATGCACAGGACAATTATTAATGGATTAGGACTAACTCTTCATTATGACCTAGATAGGATGGAGAGTTGGCCAGAGAGGAACCTCATGAGGTTCAACAAGGACAAATGCAGAGTCCTGCATCTGGGGAGGAATAACCCCAGGCACCTGTACGGTTTAGGGGTTGACCTGCTGGAAAGCAGCTCTGCAGAGAGGGATTTGGGAGTCCTGGTTGACAACAAGTTAACCATGAGTCAGCAGTGTGCCCTCGTGGCCAAGGAGGCCAATGGGAGCCTGGCCTGCATCACAAGGAGAGATGCCAGCAGGTCAAGGGAGGTGATCCTCCTCCCCTACTCAGCTCTGATGAGGCCGCATCTGGAGTATTGTGTGCAGTTCTGGGTTTCCCAGAACAGGAAGGTCATTGAGCTTCTAGAGAGGGCCCAGGGTAGAGCCACAAAGATGATTACGGGACTGTCATATGAGGAAAGACTAAGGGAGCCTGGGCCTGTTTAGTCTGGAGAAAAGAAGGCTGAAAGGAGATTTGATCATCGTGTTCAAGTACCTGAGGGGTGATTGTAGGGAGGCTGGGGCCAGGCTCTTCTCCGTGGTGGCCGGTGACAGGACGAAGAGTAACGGCTGTAAGTTGAAACACAGGAAGTTCCACCTCCATATGAGGAAGAACTTCTTTCTTGTGAGGGTGGCAGAGCCCTGGAACAGGCTGCCCAGAGAGGCTGTGGAGTCTCCTTCTCTGGAGATCTTCCAGACCAGACTCACCTGGATGCCACCCTGTGCCATGTGCTCTGGGTGTCCCTGCTGGAGCAGGGGGGTTGGACTAGATGCTCTCTAGAAGCCCTTTCCAACCTTAAGCATTCTGTGATTCTGTGATAATTGGTGGGTGAGATTCCTGATCAGATGTTTTTGATCACCTCATATGAAAAACACTCAAAACTCTCAGTCTGTATTCATTTATTTGGGTCTGAAATTTTTCTACTGTAGCTGAAAATGTAGGCTTATGATTTTGTAATGCATAATTTAATATTTGTAGATATAGGCCCTGTTTTTTAGAATGAATTAGGTGTTGCCACACCCATTGTTTCAAGGCTGAGGTAATTTACACCTCAGAGTTGAGCAGAAAGAATTCATGCTCCACTGAGGTTTTCAATATTTCACAACAGTTCGGGAACTCACTGAGCACACAGCCTTTTCATTTTTGCAGAAATAATAACAAAAACAACAAGAAAACCAAAACTTTACCTCCATCCCAGGATATGGCCATTGCCTCATCCATATCCAAAACTTAAATTGCTGTTTGCATGGATGCGTCTAGAATTGTGAAGTACACCTTTCATACAAAGTAAATGCCCTAAAGACTGGATAGTTAATCAATCTTTAGGTTTATTCTGTTGCAGGTGGTGTTTTCTACACATCACACACAAAACACAGGTGACTTTTTTCAGACAGTATTTAAACAAATCAACACCATCTCTGGTGAATACGGACCTCTTTCACTTCCGTCTATATGTGCCTATCGCTTGAAAAGCACCAGTAGACATCAGCTGCCCAGAACTGCATGTCTCAGAGTGGCTTAGACCAGTGATGAAACTTGCTTTCTGAAAGTCAGTGGCTTTTCAATGACTGTTAAGTCCATTTGTCAGAGGGCAGCAGAAGTAGGGCTGCTCCACAAGAGAATGAGTTGGGAGTCAAGAGCAAGCCCAGTACGGACCATACCCTCCTCAATGTTGCAACCTCTGAGGCAGAGTACTGATTACATGGTCCATCAACAGTCCCAGCCAAGGCAAGGTGATAAACCAGGTCCACAGTACATCTAGGGAGGCCAGTCAGAAGCAGCAGTGGGTTGGGATGCAATGGAGGTCCATTCTAAAGACAGACGCAGATACAGCGCTAGATGCAGGAATACAGATGACATGGCTCAGGCTAAATCTGGGCTGTGCAGGGCTACACTTACATGGAGCACCTAGGTGGGGAACCCAGAAAAAGCTGGTCAGAGCCCTTCAGGTCTGTCGGTGCAGACAAGAGCCCTCACATAACTATTCTCTTGCCCAGGCCACAAAATTATTGAATATAGAGACAGATCCAAGCCTTTCTAAAATATATCTTAAAAAGTTTTAGGAAAAGAAACAGTAAATATAAAGTTGACTTCAAAGTTTTGACCAGGCTTTCTTCAGATTTTGGAATTATGCTACTTCAGTGCCTAAAATTTTTGCCTCTTTTGGGTTGGTGAGGAGTGTTTTGAGGTGTATGTCTCTGATATACAGTATTTTGGAATCAAGATCCAGTCATTTTTGCACCTGAATACCCTTAAATTCAGAGCATATAAACTTTCTTAAAATCACACCTAAAACAAACTGATGGTACTGAATTTATTTAATCAGTCGTGATTTCATAAAAAGGTAGTGATTACAGCTGTCATTAGACCATGAGAAATATGGTTTCTCTCTCTTTGACATCCCAATTACATTTTAAATATCATCCAAATATGGTTTCTACATCTTTTGCATCCCACTTACTTGACACATTTTAACCATCTGCACAAAACTCATGTCAACGAATGTTGATATATTCAGGGTTTCTAATTTGCTCTTACTTAGCCTTCCCTTTGTGTCCTATTGTAGCTGTTATTTTATCCAGTAGTAACTATTTATCCTGCACCTGTAGTATGAATCCGTGGAAAGCAAAAATCCATGGAAAGTCAGCCAGCCAGCTGGCCAGGAGCTGCTTGCAAAAGCTTGTCTAGTGTTACCTTAATAACCTGGTTACTGATGGAAAAGGCTCTATCACACTTCTATCATAATGTAATCATTCATTATTATTGTTTCCATTGTTTCCACCATTGTGATGGTTTCTACAGAGATATGTTTCGAGCATATGTAAAAACATAGCATGAAAGATGGACTCTACCTGTGCTAGCATACAGAGTGAGACAACAGTCAGCTCATGGATAAATGGAAAAACCTGAATAAAATACTAATTCCATTCTAGCTGAGATGAATCTGTGTTTAGCAAAGTAATCTCCCAACTTACTTCTTGTTTTAAAGGTTACTTTAATTTTCCCTTCAGAAAATTTCAACAGTTCATGAAATTATTCCTAGAATGATTTTTTTTGTATGTATTTTCTAACTCTTGTTTTGATTAAAATCTGCTTCATAAGAGTGGGAAAACATTCATTCACTGTTCTGATCTGGCCCACCAAGGTTTTTTGTTTTTGTTTTTGTTTGATTTTTTCTTTCTGAATATATTAAAAATTCATGTTTCAGAGGTCATTGCTGACTTTTGCCTTGCCTAGTAATTTTTGTTAATCTTGAAATTTATTCTCATAATTGCATGTCTCTAAATATTTTTCATATGCAGTTTTTATCCTTTTTAGATTAGGCTTGCGGAATTTCAGTCTTCATTGCAATGCATAGAAGAACTTTCTGGAAAAAAAATAGTGTAATAGTCCCTAATACATCTTCATCAGAGAAATTTAGCTGTATTAAAGCTTAAAGTGACACCAATGTTCATTATTACATGTTTTGCAGTTAAGCAAACCAAGCCTTAAAACAGCTTTTTAATCCCTATGTTTATATTTTTACTAGAAAAAATGCCATTAACCTATCTTCTGCTCATACACATTTCACACTCCACAAATGCCAGCATAACTTTCATATAAAATGGACTAAATAAAATTAATCCTTTAAAATACAGAATCTCACATATGTTCAACCTTTTCATTGTCGTATCAGAAAATACATATCAACAATAATGCTACAGTAACTGGGGAGTACTTTATATAAGGCTCCTGTGATCTATGGCATAAAAATAAAAGGAATAACATTAATCAAATGTCAACATTCATCCTAGTTATGTATTCTATATAATCCAGAGTTTTCTCTCCATGACATTTATATATCCAGGTTATCTTTTGAATTTACATACCTCAGGGTGGTGAAAGCTGAAAAGGCAAATATTAAGTCTCCAAACCTTTTCCCCAAGGCTGGTTTTATTAACAATGAAAACTTCAATATAGAGGCACACATCCAGGTTCTTTCTAAATCATAGAATCTGATAACTGATAACTCCAAATTATTACATTTTGGAATGTACACTCACTTAAAAAAACCTCTGCCATTTTGCATTTCACTATACACCTCTAAAATCAGCTGTCTGAGGAGTATGCCACCAGTCTGGCTTAACCTATGTATGTTACAAAGGTTAAAGAAATTCAGTGTTTGGCAAACTTGACAAGTAATACAGTTAATCACCCCTTCCAGGTTTCTGAAGAGTAGAAAGAATACTCTTTTGCCTTGTTTTGCCAAGTACTAACTTGTACAATTTGAAATAAGTCAGTGTCACATACTTCTTAAACTTCAATTTATGAGCAGCAATAAGATATCTGGGAAAAAGCCAATATCAGTCATTCAAATACTAGGACATATGAGTACCAAGCCATACTTCAAATACTAAAATTGCACTCTCATACTCTCAGCTTGTGTCTCAACATAATGTAGTATCATATGACACATTACATTTCCTGACAGCTGAATATGAGGAGTACTCCTTCACTTTTACAGAATCACGGAATCACAGAATCACAGAGGTTCGAAGGGACCTCTAGAGATCATCTAGTCCAACCTCCCTGCTCAAGGAGGGACACCTAGAGCACCTGACAAGAGTCGCATCCAGGTGGATTCTCCAGATCTCCAGAAAAGAAGACTCCAAAGCAGCTTTAAATATGACAGTATGCTATGAAAGATAGCTGGAACTCCCAGGTGAGGTCTTCAGATGAGATAGTAAACTAGAAACTGTGTCTCACTGCCTCCTTTTTGTGTTGTCCTAGTTCACATAGCACCTATCACCAGATCATATGTGTTATAGAAAGATGTCAAAATAAGCCTTTAAGCCTCTGTATGCTTTATGGTTTTCCATCGGAACAATATAGTCACAAAACCATTTTGCAGATTCCCTGCAAGAGGAGCACTCATATGGACTGTTGAGCAAGAGGAAGATCGTTTTCACTCTCAAGCAGGCTTTCAAATCAGGAGAAAAGAGAAGTAGCCTAAGCATGCTGATCTCTGAATGCTATAATTCCCCAAGTAGAATCTGTCTGATTGCTTGTCATTATATACTTGTCTCAGAATAATAACATTTTTATTTCTGTCTAGGTTCCAAATAATGTGCAGTATTTGAACTGGAGCGGTTCAGGAGAAAACTGCAGCTGGTTGAGACTTTCTGCTAGAATAGGTGAATCTTGGCTTCAAAGCAGCCACCTGAAGTAATCAGGTAGGGGAGCTTGAATGTTGGTGCTTTTAATGTACAAGGCTTTTAAAGGCCTTAATGGGTTTGTGACTGAGTTTATAGATGCATAAATATACAAGCCTTAAATTAAGCGAGGTGCTTTCAAATTCATTATATGCAATTTTGATAATTCAGTTCTGTGTAAATTCTGAAGAAATACTGTTTTGAGGCTTATCCCCCAAATTGCACTTTCCTTGTTTGTTTCAGTTTTCTCATTTTATCAAAAGAGATACACTGCGTGAAGGAAACTATTAGGAATCAGTTCTTGCTTGCCATTAATAAAAAATCAACTGAAAAGTTAGATGTAAACCCAAGTGATTTCTTTTTTTTTTTTTTCAGTTCTGAGCTGGTTAAGTCTAGCATTGAAGTATTTAAGTCTTAAACATATAGATCCATAATTATTATAATTAAAATTATATACTTGTAAAAATGTGCTATGTAATGTGGAATTTTAGTTTCAAAACAGTTTGCTATTTGGACAAAAACCTTTCCTAATGTTTTCTATTGTGCAGTTTTCAGAGTCCAACTCCATCAGATTCCTGGTACTAGAGATTATTGCTGGAGGAAAATGTTGTTCTGTATTTCCTTTTCTCACACATTAGGATTGAAAAAGATACAAAATACACCATAACAAATCACCTATAAAAAGAATAATGAAGAAATTTGTGTGTGGTTCTTTTTTATCTTATTTTCCTTCTGAACATGTTTAGTGGCAGAATTCCAGTTTCAAAGGTGCTGGTTACTTCTTTTGATTTCTATTTGTTTTTGATTTCTTTTTATTTCCATTTCTATTTCTCTCTATTAAAATAACAAATTCAAAACTGCATTGTTTCACTTTAGAGAGCATGCAACACAAAAATGCTGGGAAAAATTTCTCTATTTTGTGCCTCCTCACTTTCCTAAGCTTTCTGATGTCTTTCCAGTTTGGAGCTCCTGCTTAGATAAAACAGATGACTTTCTGGGCCTGCTTCTGCTAACAGCAGGCAGGAGCAACGGTGACTGATTGGTTGAAACATGAGGATTAATGGGTATTTATATTTCATTAAATTTTATGCTCACTGGAGAATAATGTATCACTCGCAGATATTGAAACATATGTCAACCCTATCCACTTACATATAATTCAATTTGACTTAAATGCATTGATCAAATTTTATTAAAGTCCAATATATCTTCCAAAAAGGCCCACTAACACAATATTACTGCTTCACATTCATCAGATAAAAGGAGGCAATTGTGTTGTAATTCTATTTATACCATTTTTCGGGATAAGGGAGATTATTGTGGAGTGAATACTCATTACAAGGTGACTTGCTCTGGCTGAAGGACTTGAGACTGAGATTATTAAGAGAATTCTCAAGTGGTGCCCTTTGCTTAAAATTACCCCAGGGTGGGTCAAGCCTGTTTTCATCCCCAGCGGAAATGAAAGATCAGCATTATTAATGATATTTTCCAGGAAAGTTTGCCATAAGAGATTTTGGAGCAAGCTAATAATTTATTCACATTTCATTTTATTCCTAAAAGCTCAATTGATAAAACATGCCTGTCTTTGAAAAACTACTTTCTGTTATTTATTCCTTTCTTTCTTCTCTCTTCAACCCTTCTTTTAGCTTTTGGAATAATATTCTTGGTATAATAATTAAGAAATAATCCAAAATGTTTCTTCAATTCTCTCAGAAAAGGATGATTCTTTATTCCCAAAAGGACTGCAGTGATATTGGGATGTTTTTCAAGTGTTTGGGTTTAGGCTCTTGCTTGCAGCTTGTACTATGCAGAACAGAAAAAAAAAAAAAAAAAAGAAATAAAAAAGGGATTTTTACTGAAATAAAGTTTCAGTTTTCACTGAAAGTTAAATCTTTATTAAAACAGTGATCCAGAAGAGTAATTTAGGCCTCATTCATAAACTATGAAGGATTTTTGTTTTATTTTTAATCTCATAGGAAGTACTTCATTTGTTTCCAACCCATGTGTAATTAGGCAGAAAGGTACCCATGTTCCAAAACACTGATGAGCCTCTCATACTGAAAATTCAATGTGGAACATACATTAAAAATTGTAGGAGTCTTTTTGACTTCTTGAATGCAACTTTTCCTAAAACTTTATGATGCCATTCTAGTCCTTCCTTCCTACCCATCCTGTCTCCTTTATATAGGAGGGAAAGGTCATATATATATATATGGTCATATGACCTTTATGCCTTTATGACACTTACTCTTATTTAATTTTCATTGTTATTGTTGTTGTTGTTGTTATTATTTTGAGAAACTTACTGGAAGACTGAAGGTCTTCTGTTCCCTCATGATGAAAGTGAAAGCCTCTTCCTTTCATAACACTGGATGTATTGGTCAGGCCTGCTCTGGGCTGGAGATGTTACAGTGCTTTTTATATTGTATTTCACAGCCTGAAAATAACCTCTCCCATTGTCCCACGAATGGGACAATTTGTTAAGAATTATTCAGTTCTGTGCTTTGTTTACCTTTAAGCTGTTTCATCAGCAGCTGCAAAAACTATGAGTTTCAAAGTGATTATAATGATTCTGAATAGAATGTTTTCTACAGTAGCTGAATTTGCTGACCTCTTTTCATACTTGTTGGCCTTTATGTATACTATGGCCTATATCTTAGAAAATGCAAGAGATTTCTAGATTTCTATTGTATGCCTTTTATATATATATATGTAATTCAGGAATAATGTGACTTTGGGAAAGCAAGAGAAGATGGCAAATACAATCCTTTTATTTCAAAATATCCTGAAGAGAAGTTCCAAGAAGAATTGCAGCTCATCTTGTTATGCATTTGTACAGATGGAGATGTGGTCCATATGTCGATCTTTCTTTTATAATCAAGAAACAATTTGCTAGTACCGTTCATTGGATACTACCAGACTAGTATATTTCACAGAATCATAGAAACACGGAATGACTGAGGTTGGAAGGGAGCTCTAGAGATCATCTAGTCCAACTCTCTGCGCAAGCAGGTTAATCTAGAGCAACGTTGCACAGGATTGCATCCTTGTGGGTTTTGAACATTTCCAGAGAAGGAGACTCTGTAACCTGCGTAACCTCTTCCAGTGCTGTCACCATCATAGTCAAGAAATTTTTCCTCAAATTCAGACGGAAAGTCCTGTGTTTCAGTTTGTGACCATTGCCTCTTGTCCAATCACTGGCTACCACTGAAAAAGTCTGCCCCCATCCTCTTGACACCCTCCATTAAGATGATAAATTCCATGCTGATAAGTTCCTTTTTTTCTCTCCTCTTCTCCAGGCTAAACAGGTCCCGCTGTCTCAACCTGTCCTCATAAAATAGATGCTCCAGTCATCATCTTTATATCTTTAGAGTGTAGTCTCCAATGGTTCCATGTCCCCTTTCACTGTGGAACCCAGAACTGAACATAGTACTCCAGATGTGGCCTCACAATGATTCAGTAGGATGGGAGGATCACCTCCCTTGACCTGCTGGCAACACTTTTCCTAATGCACCACAGGATACCATTGACCTTCTTGGCCACAACAGCACATGGATATCTCATGGTCATTTCTCCCATGTAAACTCAGTTTACAGTAGTAGAAGTCTTGGTTGCAATACTGAAGAAATGCAGAATGCTCCTGAAGGAACAAGCTAATTCAAGGAAGTATATCTGGTTCCTACAACTGATCTGCACTATGGCTTTTCCTGGATCATAGCTAGAAGTCTAAGCACACAGTAAGCCTTAAAATCCTTTGCAAAATTCCAATGTGTGGAGTAACTGAGGTGAGAAGGCACCTTGGAAGGTCAAATTGTAAGCCTCCTTCTCAAAGCGTGCTTACCTTGGAGGACAGATCAGGTTCCTTAGACTTTGTCAAGGCTGGTCTTAAATGAGAATAAAACCATTTGCACAAGGTGCTTTTTATTGGCTTCTCCAAGCATCTGTGTAGGTACATATTGATCATATAACAGACCTTATTTCAGGTAGATGTTGAAACAGAGGCTTGAATGCTACATCCAAGGCAGATCACTCCTACTTAGCTATCTGTGCTTAATAGGAAAACCACTTTGACAGCCCTGCTCCTCTGAAAGTAGCAGCATCACATCACCTTGCTATTTAGATAAAAGAGGTGAGAGAAGTAGAGCAATGATGTGAGCTGTCTCATCCCCTATTGTTAATAATTTAGTGCTAAAATATTTAAAGGAAGAGCCCCAGACACCTATTAAGTAGACATGCCTTTAAATAAGAAGCTTCCTCTCCTCTGAGATTCCTTTTTACCAATGAGTCTATGTTGTAAGGATATTCGGGATAAAATGTCACTTTAGCAGATAAAATTACATTTCCTTCTCCACACTTTCTGCCATCCTTCCTGCACTGCCATGGCTTTTCCCCCTTTTTCCTTACTGTTCTCAATTCCCTCTCTCCAGTACTAGCTAAAAAAAAAAAAAAAAGAAAGCAAGCAGGTCTAACCCAGCTTCCTAAAAAAGGATTTTTTTTCTGAAAAGAAATAAGCAATAACTGATTAGGATGAGCTGAGCCAAATTGTCCCTGAATTTTTTAATTCATATTTCTAACTAACCTTGGTCTTACAGTTCCTAGCTTCCTTTCTGTTTGCTTTCTGGTAAAGAGACACATAACAAGAAATGAAGATCACAGTTATACATTTGCATAGTCATAATAGGTGAGTTTCAAATTCACTTATACTAGCATTTTTTCAGATGTGTATTTAACTCAATAATTCAGGAAACAAGCAATAAAAAGTGGCTCATCTCTGAGACTCTATCATAAGACATATAAAAATACCATTTAATCAATGAGCCATCATTTCCAAATAATTAATATGGAATGTTAAATAGACATAAAAAATTGCCAGCATTCTCTACATAAGCTAGAAGTTTCACTAATATTTTTAAATAGCATATAAATATTCAAGGATATCGATCTTCTCATAGATACTATAAAATGAGCATACACACAAATACAAACAAACAAAAATACGATTTAAAAAAATAAATTATTTCTTGTAAATCATTCACTCAAAGCCAATAATATTAAGACATCAAAATTTTGAGTTCGGTATACTTGCTTATTTTACATTTTTTTTTGAAAAAAAAATCATATTTACTTTTTGTCTTTGTTTATTCTTTATCCGTCTACTATCATCATCATCATCATCATCATGACTAGGCTTTGCGAATGAAGATATGGGAAGGGCTTTACCCACGTTTGCTGCAAGCGCGCTGATGGGTAGAAAGACCGATGCGGGAAAGGCAAGTCTGATTGCAAAAGGCACAGCGGAAGGTCTCCTTAGGCAGTATTGGCGAGGCACGGTTCAGTCCAGAGGATGTTTAGGATTGTACGGAGGCAGCGCTGATGGAAGCATGCAAGGCGTCGCAGGTAGTGACTGTAGATGTCCCATGATTCAGACCCATATAAAAGAGTAGACAGTACAATGTCTATAAACACTAATCTTCGTACTTCTCTTCAGGTGTTTATTGCACCAGACTCTTTTATGAAGTTTTCCGAAAGCTCTGTATGCCTTTGCTAACCTGTTGTCTATCTCGTTGTCAATCTTACCATTGAGGAAGTGATGCTTCCTAGATAGTTGAACTTTTTGACTGACTTAAGCTCTGATTTGCCTATGGTGATGTGGGAATGATGGAAGACTTCCTGAGGTGCAGGTTGGTAGAGAACTTCTGTCTTCTTCAAACTGACTTCCAGCCCAAAAAGCTCTGCAGCCTCTGCAAAGCAGGATGTTAAGCGCTGCAGTGCTGCTTCTGTATGAGCAATGAGGGTGGCATCTTCAGCAAAGAGCAGCTCACGGACAAGGTGATTTAGGGTCTTAGTGTGGGCCTTCAGATGCCTTAGGTTGAACAGGCTTCCATCCGTACGATATCGGATGTAAATGCCATTTTCTTCATCGAGGTCTGCTGTGGCCCTTTGGAGCATCATGCTGAAGGCGACTGTGAATAGAGTTGGTGCGAGAATGCAACCTTGTTTCACATCATTGGTGGGAAGGGCTCAGAGAGTGCATTGCCATATCTGACTTGGCCACGCTGATCCTCATGTAACAGGGAACCTGGGGGACATCCTGATTGTTCCAAGATCTGCCACAGGGCTTTCCTGCTCACAGTGTCAAAAGCTTTGGTGAGGTCAACAAAAGTTATAGAGAGTCCTTTGTTCTGTTCCCTGCACTTCTCTTACAGTTGTCTGAGCACAAATACCATGTCTGTGGTACTCCTATTGGCTCTGAAACCACACTGAGCACCACATTGAAACCATATTATGCACTGAGAAGTGCATAACATTTCTCCATATGCTATGCAGTTTTTGAAGATGGCAGGGGAAAAGAACAACACAAGCTTAAATTACTCTTGTGCTTCAGATAACCCTAAATATCTTTAGCCTTAGACATTTTTTCTGACTGAATAATAATTGTGTTTACTTAATCAGGGTAGTATTTTGAAGTTCAGTAGATATATTTCGCAGTTTAATCTCTGACATTATTTCTATTTCCCTCATCCTTTCTGTTCTCCAAACTAACTGTTGTAATTTTGCTGAAGTTTAAAACTTTTGTTACTTTCTCTCTTCCTCAACCACCATTCTCCCATCATCTTCCTTTCGTTTTTACCCATTTCTGCTTCCTTTTTCCATCTTATTTTCCTGGGGTAGTGAGATATAAGAATCCAAAACAAAATTCTGTTCAAACCTGTTATTTTTCTTTAAGAGTAATTCTTTGACAGCCTCTCTGCTAATCAGGCTTTCTTTTACCCTATTGGATCACACTGGGGAATTTCCTCTGGGTGAAGTACAATGCATCCAGTGCTCTGGATGCATCTGTGCTTGGAGAACAATGGCAGACATATAAACCAGAAATTCTTGGGAAATCGGATGCAGAAAAATCACTATTTCAGACTCACTAAAGGGGGGAAAGGGAGAAAATGGTCATCAGTGCATAAAACAGAGTGGAAATCTATGAAAGAAAAGAAAGCAGGTGATACTCTTTAGTACTCCAGGCTGATAGGCAGGCTATAATCAGCAGAGAGAGGAGAGGCAGAAGGCATTTCACATAGCTCAAGGTATCCAGTGGTTATTAGAAATAATTATAAATCATCCCAGTCTACCCTTGTGATATTTTGTTGTGTTTTGTTTCTCCTTAGATTCCTGGAGGAAGAAGATGAAGAGGAGGAAGGGGAGGGGAGTGAAAATTCATTCATTCTACAAATACGATTCTGATTTAACTGCCTAACTCAAATCATACATCTTTAATTACGTTTATGAAGATATAAAAAGTCTCAGTGCTAGCACCACTGTACACAGAATTAAAGGGAAACAATACAGTCATATATAGTGTTGCTATGTAAGATTTATATAACACACGTTTCAGATGAATGCATCACTCATCAAACATGAAGCTATGAAGGCATTAAGCAAGTCATGTCATCACTGATGAAGGACAAACTATTTCATTTTTCGTGTTAACATTTCATGTATTTTTAACTCATAGACTATTTCTAGTTAAAGTAAGACCATTTAATGCAAAATTATTCTTGATATATGAATATTATAAATGCAAAATTGCCATTTATATTAGAATTCTATAATACAGTGAATCGCACCTACTCTATTAGAATTTAGATGTAGTTATTTTAACACTAATTTGTACTTTCCTTCTTCTCTTGCACTCCTGCTTTATCAGTCACATAGTATAAGAATAATTCAATATGAAATTTAAGGAAGAAACCTCAGTTATTTTAAAAATATTTATATGTTCCTTAAGAATTTATTCCATATGAATTTCTACTCATTTAAATTTGTACTCCAAGACTCATCTAATCATTCTAACCGAAAGGAGTTATATGGAGAATGTATGAGATTCTTGTGATGGAGATTGGAAAAAATGACAAAAGATCTGTCTGCTGAATAACATCAGCAGTGGCAGTGATGATAGCAACAGTGACAACTGTCATTGCCAAAATGACATGGAATGTCCAAAGATCTGCCAGTTCACTGAGCAGGAAGATATTGTTCTGCTAGTTGCTGTAAGATCAGTGATTGGCCAGTTTGGAGAACATATCCTTCCTCCTACCATTTCAATGGCAGAGAAGGATACGATTTTTCTCAGAAAAAAAAACTTTCTAGGATCACTTTTGCTGTTTGGGCACTCTGCTCACTCATCTGTCCTTTCTAGCTCCTGAGAGAAGCTCAGGAATATTGAGGGAATGAGGCAACAGAACTTTTCAGCAGGTTTCTCTTATAGAGGGACCATTTCTGTGGGTATTACCCAAACAGTGGTTTGAACTAAGAGTTTACATTATTTGGTTTATATCAACTCCTCCACAGTCTTAGTTTTGCTAGCTGAGAGCTTTGGCTTGTTTCCCTGGAGATATTTCTACATACCATCTTTATCCAGATTAATTTTAAAGGTAACCAAACTACTGCAAGTCTTAAGGTCAAGATGAGCAGTTAATGACCATTGATGAGTGCTGCCTTTGGGCACAGATTCCAGCCTACATTACTCAACAACCTTCCTTGCATTACCCTCTTGTTTCCCACATATGGTCCTGTTAGTGGGTAGTCATCTTCTGTCTTGTGTCTACCATGCCATTGTTCTTCACAGGCATCTTTTTTCTCCATCTGCTCTTAAAACACTGGAAACTTCAGCTTTTATATAGCTTACTTTCTCATTCAATTTATTTTATGGTCGTAAGATGCATATATTATCTGCATGTCAGGATTTAACTCAGCCTAGAGCTGCACTTTTTCTAAAAATTTTAAGTCCAACTCCTGAGTCTTTCCTCTTTTTCTTTTTTCCTTCTGCTTGTAAAAAGTACTTTTTTTTTCTTCAATATAGACCATTACAATTTTGTTCACTTCTAGCTGACATATTAAAAATTATGTGTTCGGACACACAAGCACATATTCCCCCTGCACTCAGCGCTGATGAGGCCACACGTCAAATACTGTGTTCAGTTTTGGGTCCCTCACTACAAGAAAGACATCGAGGAAGTAGAGCATGTCCAAAGAAGGACAGTGAAGCTGGCGAAGGGGCTGGAGCACAGACCTTACGAGGAGCAGCTGAGGGAGGTGGAATTACTTAGTCTGGAGAAGAAAAGGTGCAGGGGAGACCTTATCTCTCTCTAAAACTACCTGAAAGGAGATTGTAGCGAGGTGAGGATAGATCCCTTCTCCAAAATAACTACCGAAAATAGGGCAAGAGGAAATGGTCGCAGTTTGCACGAGGGGAGAGTCAGTTTAGATATTAGGAAAAAAATTCTACATGGAAATAATGGTGAAGCATTGGAACAGGCTGCCCAAAGAAGTGGTGGAGTCACGATACTAGACATTGTTCAAGAAATGTGTAGATGAGGCACTTAGGGACATGGTTTAGCAGGCAAGGTGGTGATGGGCATAAGGTTGGACTTGATGATCTTGAAGATCTTTTCCAACCATAATAATTTGGTGACTCTATAATTCTATGTACAAGCATACCTCTCAATTATGGAGCAGCAAAGAACCATGGCGGAGGCGTGCAGCTTTGCACTGCTTCTGTAATAGCACGTTTCCAGCGAAGTCACACATTATTTGCCAGCAGAAAGTTCCCAAATCCCCTCAAGCATCAGCGAAGTCACCACACCAGATGCAAACTGCTTTCCTTTTAGGGGGATAAAGACCATCTCTATTTAAATCCATAGATAATTCGTACTCATATTACAGAGATGATCCACTAGCTGTGACCTGGAGAATGGATGCATATTATCTTACACATGCTCTTTTATTTGCACATAAAATCTCAGGTATAGACTGCATTTTCCTTGACATGAGAGATCAGACTCTGGAGTAGTACTGTCAAGCACTGATCTGCAAGAAGGAAATCCAGTATCCCAGGAATCAGAGACAGCAAAAGACAGAAAACTTTGCAATTAGACTAGGCAGATATTTCACAGCATTACTTCTTGAGATGTGCAGATACAAACTATCTGGATACTTAGATGCTACAGTGTCTAATAGGCTGTTATCAAACTTTAATAGTAAGAGAATGCATAAATTATAAACAAATATGTCCTTTGGTCTAGTGGAACACCATAATGATCAAAGACACACAATAGAAATGTATTTGCTTCTACTCTAAGCTTTATTCTCCCAGTGCTCTATCAGTAATGATGGACAGGCAGTGAGCTGTCAGTTTTTGTTCTGTCTGTCACACTACACTTACCGCCTGTTGTTTTAAGTAATCAATATGGGGGCTGAAATCACCTACCACTACCTCTGCTACCTACTATTTTGTCCATTCATAAATTATGAATCCCTGCACAACATCAGGTCTACAATTTCGATTGCATTTGCTAATCATTGATCAATAATTCAAAAGTCTCTTCTTCAAGGGTCCCTAGTTTCCTGGAACATATGGCAGAAAGCCTACAGTGTTCACGAGACTATTCCCTTATCACAAAAAGGAACCAGGGAAAACAAGTTGTTTAAAGTTGTTTCCTTCCTTCTTTTTTTTTCAAAGACTGACTTTGTACTTTTTTATTATCATTATTTCCTGTCTCACTACAGCTAATGACTGCACAAGCACATTAACTCTTTTATACAGCAGCTTCCAGCATAATTTTCAATTTTACACTTTGAGAAACATTCCGCTTTGCAACCAATCTGGGTAGTTCAGATTTACAATGATAATGCTTACTTTTGCTGGAGTTGGACCATTTTTCCCTTTTCCAATATTCTTATTTTTCATACTTATGCTATGCTGTTTATTTGCTATAAATGATCACAAAAATGAGATGAAAAAATCTTTACTACATGTTCCTGTAAATACATAAATATTAACACAGAAATCAATGTAGTCTTCCATGGGTGTATCAGAAGTCCTTAGCTGTTATGAGAGACCCACAAAATCCTTGCTGGAGTGTTTCTTTCTCTAAGATTGGTTTATTAGTTACTTTGCTGCTATAGTATGATCATGAATAATAAATAGCATCATCCTGAACAGTTCTGATTACTTCTCCATGGAAACCTTTTTAATGGCTAGATCCTGAAACCACCTATATACAAAAAATTTGCTTCCTGAGTAATCTTACTGCAGTAAAGCATTCAGACCTGCTCGACTTTGTTCAACAAAAACCGTACCATTCCCAAACTTTTTTTCTTAATTCTTTGTTCTATAAGTTGAACTTGAGAAAAGACACAAAAAGATGTATTTAGATTTTAGTGTATAAAATACATGTATTTACATTATTATATTGCACTGGTTAAGAAGTTAAGAGTGTGTAAAGAAAAGGAATATAGTTACGCCACCTGATATATTTAGTAAAGTTATGTCATGTTATTTTTGCTTCATTGTTTCTTATGGCCGCATGTACTTGAGATCTAGTGTTTTAAATACTTATTAAAAAAGTGACTTATAATGAAGCTAATAAAACAATCATTATGCTTTTCTGTGAGACAAAACAATGTCGTGTTTAGTTTGATATTAGCTGATATTTTTGCAATTTGTACTTCATAACATAATTTCATTCCAGAGGAATATAATGCTGAATAGCATCATGGATGCAGCTGGCATCAGAGTGTACACTGGTTTCTTTTTAATGTTAGATGCTTACTGGGCATTTGAAGGCATTGCCTTTGCAAAATGGTTTTTATAAGAATAATCAATCATTTAAAATTAGGACTTTTAATTACGAATAAAACTCACATTAAAATGGCATTATCAAAAGCTGATTATACTAAAAGAAAAAAAATCTATAGTTTAATCCTAATTTCAAATGTTGTAACCAGATTTTGAGACTGGTTTGGAACTTTTTTTTCCTTTTCAAAGATTGATTTAAATATCCAAACTGTAATTTCTCACTGGCTTTCCATTCGCAAGAATCAGACTATTTTTTTAACAATAATATTATAATTCATACATAGGTTTCAAGGAAGTTATATTGTATCATCTTACCTCACATATCTAGTTAATTTAAGAAATAAGCGAAGTCAAAGAGGCTTCTAGATGTTTTGTTGTTATTTTTGGTGGGTTTTGACCAATGTGAATAAACAGTAAGGAACCATTACTATTCTACAGAGTGAAAACATTTGATTTTTAACTTAAGCATAATAGTGAGAAGAACATGAAGTAATGCGGATACATATGATAGCATTTTTCCTGTCCTCATAATTTTGAAAGTGACATGTGTACTGCCTGCATCAAGATATTACAAGACCAAATAAGGTTTGATAGCCATGTTGTTACATTTTTTTAACATATTTCTACATGAAAAAGAAACTGATGCTTTTCCTTTTTTTTTTTTTATTTTTTGCGTTCATTTCTTCCTGGAATTTTGGCCAAAGAAAATCCTAAAATAATTTCACCCAATACTTTTCAGTGACAGTGCCCATAAACTCAAATCAGAAGATGTCAAGAACATTTGCACAGAGATATTTTCTGGGTATTTAAAATCTGAGGGAAAAGGAACACTTAAGTTCTGAATCAGACCTCAAATGTAGAAAGCTTAAAATCTCTTGTGAATATCTCTGTTTTCAAGTGCAAACTTTATTCTTTGGCATGTTTTACCTCCCAAAGCCCCACATTTCAGCTGTTGTTGCTTCTCTGACAATTCCTTCATCTGGAAAAAACAACCAAAGTCAATGCTATGAAATTTTGTATCTCTGGCAGTGCTTTCCTGTTCTAGCACATTTTAGGGTCTCTGGTTTTGGTGGTAAACAGACCTGCCACAGGACACAACTAGGAGATTGGCCAACATGTAGACATGATATTACCACTTAATAGAATTAAGAATAAAAATTTGTATTCTTTTCTTCTCCTTGAAGACAAGAAAATGCTATGAAAAGGGCTTTTCATTAGAACTGCCTCTGAACTAAATTTCTGTTGCATTTTTTGAGAACAGTAGACATCTTTAACAACTCTTGATCTGTTCAAATGATCTGTGATCGTAAATTCCAAAAGCTGCACTGAATTTTTGACTGAATTTTGAAGTGCATCATCTCATAGAGTTGTGCTTTTTCTTTCTTTCTTTAAATAATAAGCTGCCATTTCCTGGTGTGAGTACAGACATGTTGCAGTAGAATAACATCATTCCTGGTGTAAGTACAGTGTGTCAGAAACCATATTAATCATATCAAATGGGATAACCTTCTTAGATGAAAGGAGCATGAACTCACCTAGCTGAAGCCTTCTGATTTTTTCAGTTTATTTTTTTTTCTCAGGGAGAAAAATGTTGTTAACAGCTATCATGTGGAAATACAGACAGAAAAGCTAAGCATGAAATGCAAGTTGAAACTGCATTACAGAAAGAAAGATTCTCATGGACTAATCTGACCTGGTGTTCAATTGATGTGAGCTAATGAGCTACAAAAGCTCTAACATCTTTGCAGCAGATATCCTAGGGTAAAGTAATCAACATTAAATCAATATAATCCCAACCTTCATTGTTCATTGATCATTTTACAGGCTACACACTGCCTGCCCATGTGAATGGGTCAGAAATATATTTCAAAAAGAGAGACTAAAGATTGTCTAGCATGAAAGGAAAATGAAAATTACCTGGTGCAGGTCTCATTCTGCTTTCATAAAACGCTATATTATTCATCAGTGTCTAGTTAAAAAAAGTATGACCTGTTCATCCATGCTTGTCTTTCTCATAAGCATCCATGCTGGAGCTATACAATGAAACTATTGAAATTTGACATGAATACAGGTTGAGTTTCCCTTAGTCTTAGAAGGAGCTTCACATCAAGACTACAAACTCAATGTTTCTCTGGCAAAGTTGGAGATGTTAATATGAAGAATGGATTTTTAATTTATTATTCTCTTGATTCATAGATTCAACCCAGAATTCTAGACATCCAACACTTTCAATAGAAGCACTACCACAATGTCCACATTTCATTGCAGACATGGGAACTTAATATTCTGTCTGGTGGTATGCATTTACTTAACCAAGGGAGAGAAATTCCTTGAGCAATTAAGTAATGCCAGCATACCCAGAGCTTGGACCAAATGCCTCTTTATGTCTGTAGAGATAAAAAGGATATATTACTCCTACAAATATACTAAATATAAATATAAGTATATACTTTAATTATATTTTAGTATATACTATTAAAAATATTTATACTAAGCGTATTTATATTAAAATATGAAAAATAAATTATATAATAAAGTAATATATTGTCAAGGATAATGTGCTATATATAAATATATATTTGAAAACATTACTTTTGTAATTATGGACATATCCTATATGAATTTTAAAAGTAATTACTCACAGAACATTTCTATGGATTTCACTACTACTACATACTTTTCCTATTAAATTTATTCTTTTGTGTTTCAAATGGACACAAGGGTGCTATGGACCTGGTCCAAGTGAAATTTGATATACAATATATCTATGATTATCCCAGCCTTTATAAAGAACGTTCTTGAAAACAAATGACTTACTGAAACTGAATCCTGGTTGATTTGCTCATAAGGCCAAGCAAGTCTTGGCCTGCCAAGAAAAAAATTTCATATATTGATGGTAGAAAACAAAAAAAAATAGAATTTGATGGACATTTGGAGAGGTGTTTTTCATTAATGGAAACAATGTATTTCCAATGTCTTTCAGAGTGCTGCAGCTTTTGATTGTCACTTTTACTATGGTATTTGCAATGCTCTTTAAGTCTTTTCGGGATCAAATTATTTTTAAATTGATACTTAATTTTTTCCTTTTATCATAGAATTTGAAATTGCATCTATGCTTCTGACATCAAAATTGGGAAAGGAAAAATAAAGAGGGATGGATTCCCCATTAAGGAAAGCTTGCAATGTGTATGATAGCAAATGCCTATATAAGACATTATTGAGTCATGAAACAACTAAACTCAAGGAGAAAAAAAAAAACAACTTCAATCACTTTTTTTTTTTTTAGTTTATTCAAATCAAGGACCCTCAAATGGTTTAGTTAGGAATTAAGTTAATTGGGTTTAGTGTAAGGTTGATGTACTTCCTGCTGGAAAGCTTCCCATATTTCCTCTGTATAAGTAGTGGCTGGACTCCCATGTCACCCTGTTAGCCCAGACTTTAATTAGTTCTGGCATTCGCCTCATAATGATAAATGCTGAGATGATGAATGGAAATGCAAATGAGTGTGAAGTGGCTCAGCCATCAGAGCTGAATATCATTAATACCTTCCTACTGTTAAATCGATCAATGTCATCCCAGGATCCCTGTGTTCAGCGGGTGCAGATGGCTGTCTGCCAGAATGCCTTCCATTATATTGGCAGTGAAAACTTTGTAGGTTTTTCCTCCCCATATGCTTTTATTCATCTTTTGCTGAATATTTGTTTGGCAACTAGAACTCTAATATATTTCCAGCTGAGATGATAACTATTTAGGGTCAATAAGCAAATAGCTAATTTAGAGCAAAATAAGTATGAATATATATCCCTTCTCACATCAGAAGAGTATCAATAGAGTAAAATTCAACAAATTTGAGAGAAATATAAATTTTTCATGGTGCAAAACTCCATGTGGTAGTAATGAAAGATGAAAAAATACGATTCAGAGCTGTTTATTCATTTGTAATGTGTGTTAGAGCTTTTTACTTGTACAAGGTTCTGAGTCTGGTGGCATGTCCACAGAACTAAACTTTATAAGAATCAAAGGGCCATATATAGTTCAACAAGATGTTTTAAAATCTGAAATCCCTTAGATTATATTTTTGTGCAGTGAGTTTGGGAGATACCCACAAGGGCCCGCAAGAGTCTAGCTGGCTTATTCTTTCTAGGGAGCCTTTCCAGTCTATGCAGATAAATTGCCTCTCCAGGGAGTGGATTGGCACATCCAAAGTTAGGACCCAATCCCGACAAAGTTAGGACCCTTGAGGGAGCTGCAATAACCACTTCAGTGTGGTCACCACTTTCTAAGAGTCTCAGACAAGGTTTATTCAAGAGCACTGTATTATATTAAATATGTTTCACTATTGAAAATCCAAACAATCATATTTTATGAAGGGAAGGAGACTACTGAGAGACTAAATTCACTGAAATGCTATCAACCTGAAGACTAGTCCCTTATAGCTGGTGTTTAGTCATAAGTGATAAAGAGAAACCATATCATTTTTGCCCTATAATCTGTGTAATCAAAGCTCCAATTGTCTATGAAACTGCTTATCTATGACTTTGAAGAAACTAAGACAAAACATTCTGTGGTGTGCACTCACTATATACCATAATGCCTAGATAGTAACTTCACTGGTCCTTCCATCCCCTCTATTTCTCAAGATAGTGTATCTATCATTTTGCTTCATAAACTCTTTCCTTACATTCTCTCAGTAGGATCCACAATTTCCCCAGTGGATTGAGAATTCACTGGAACTGGACCAATTCACTCAAAATAAAGTTCTATTCCTTTTATAATTTTTTTCCAAAACGTTTATATTCCATAAGCAATTTTTTAGAAACTACTATTACATTTATACATTTAATCAATTTAATTCATGTAGTGATAGTATTATTCTTTAATTGTAGGTTAAAAGTTTTCTTATAATAATGTAATGAAAATAGAAAAATAAAATCAGTTGAAATATATGTTACTTCAGAACCTATTAGGGCTTTGGTATCTATTCTACAGTAGCCCTAGCCAATTTCAATAGCATTAGGAAGGAAATGAATTACACATTTTAATTGTAAGATTATATAAAAATGACAGGAGGGATAGGGAGAAGCCAAAACAAATTCTAATGACAATAATTTAAACTGAATATATAGCACTTAATTCTGCATTATTGTTGCAAGGTTTTAATGTAAAAAACATATAGTAACACCTCATGCAATGGAGCTGTTACATTGGCTTATGGAATTAATATGAACTTTAATGATGCTTTTGCTTACAGTTCATAGTCACATAAAGCCTGAGATAGAAAATTAAAAATATTGCTCACTACAGTTTGAAAAAAGAATAAAGGTATTTTGTAGAAAAAAAGAGTTAATGGTCATATTCTTACCATATAAAGCCACAAGCAAACTTCAAGAATTTTGAGTATCAAAAACTAGAGAGTTAGATATGCTTCTTTTAGTACAAAAATCTACATCTTTACGGCTTTTTGTGGTTCTTGCTTATATTATTAGAAGAGCCATTTTAGAACAATTCGGGTCTCTCTATTGATAGTTATATTCTTCTTATATGCTAATTTTTTATAGCATCAGAGGAATAAAAAGAAGGGAGGAGAGATTGTGTCCAGAAGAGGCTCAGTGTGGAAAGAAGTCCTAAGCACAGAGATTAATGTGGAACTTCTTGGTAAGAGATTTCATCAGAAAGACATTGACAAGTACTCTCTAATTAATGTGACTTTGCAACCTTCATGGATTCCAGGGCATTGTCAAAGTACCAGTATCACTTACCATCCTCCAGACTTATAGTCTTACCCACCTACAAGGAATTGCCAAATGTTCCTTAAACCTGCTTGAACGTAGTTGGTGTTGTAGGCGATCTATGCAGCATACTGTGCATGATGGTTGTCCTCACTTTATCCCCTTTTCTTACCTTGGTCTCCTTGCAATCCCTGCTTACCATCTTATGTCTCTTGCTCTGAGAATCTGCACTTATTCAGAGCTTTTCACTTTCAACAGAGTTCCCCTATCTCATTTGAACTGAGAACTTTGCTTGAAATGCATCTTCCGCAGTCGAATAGATATTTTCACTTATTTCTTCCTGTTTTACTGTGTAACTACTTATAGATCTCCATAATCATACTACAATATTTAATACATATGTCTTTATTATCTGCCTTTGCATATGGTAACTAATTTTTACAGAGCATTTCCTAAGCGAGTAAAATCAAGTCTAGATTTTGCCATTAACTTCAATGGAAACAAAATTAGTTTCTGTCACTTTATTTTTGATTAACAGAGTAGTGAGGCCACTATTCTGAATGTACTCATTGGCTTCCGCTTCCTGAATGCATTTTCAAACTGAAGGCTTGCCCTCTATACTCAGTGGAGCTATTTTCAGTGAAGGATATTATGCAGAATAAGTAAAGATAGAAGACTCCGTCCCCGAGAAAATATATGCCTATTAAACACCAAACTGATAGCAGTAGATACTTTTTGTATCTGAAAGAACCCCTTTCACTTATTTATGTTTTTATGAAATCTTAAAAATTAAGTATGTGTCTACAGCTACACAGGCATATGGGAATACTTTCAGGCATTTATTTGTGAGTAAAGCTTCACATATGAAGTCAGAAAAGCAACATTTTTTATTTGTAGTTAGAGTGAGTCAGGTAGATGACTGAGAATAAGGATTGTGATCAGCAGACTAATCTCAAAAGAGGAAGAATGAGAATGAGCAAAGGGCCTGTATCAAAGGAAGGATCAGGACAGGAGAGTGCAGGAAAGCATAAGGTTTGCTAAAGTCTGAGAAATGTAGAGGCAATAGAGTTCTGGCTGACTGTGGTAGAGGAAAAGGAATAGGACCAGGGCTTCCAGGATCTCAGCCGTATCTCTAACATCAGGAAAAGGTCTACCAATCCCTTTGGCAAGTCAGAGGCCTCACTGACCTCAGAGAACTGTTATATGCAGAGGAGGAGAACTTGCTTTGCTTCCACATTCAGTTGCTCAATAATAGAGATATGTGCAGTGGTCAAAAGATTCTAGTTCTGCCAAGGACAGATCTTGGGTATCTAAATGTTACTACGATTAAGGAATTCCATTTGAACCTGTGAAGCATTGGAAACTCAGGAAAAATAAACAAACAAAACCCAGAAGGTATACAAGGTCAAGGCACTAATAGTTAGGAAACACATGAACTACCTTACCTGAGCCACCTCTTTGCATTTAATATGGAGTAGTTTGTGGTTGAAAGAAGATTATAGGAATTTCTATGATTAATACAGTCTTGGATGACAGGATTAAACATTTTTCCTTGCCATTGTCTCTGCCTCTATGAGGGTGATCTAGTAATTTCAGCCAAACATCTTCTGTATGGTTACTAATTATTTACTGTTCATTTTTTATGGGACTCTCTGATTTGCAAAAATGCTGGGTTCAGGTCATTTACACTCAAGAAGACAAATGAAAAACAGCACAGGGATATCCCAGGTGGACTACCAAGCTTCCATCAGCATAAAAAAGGTCTCTGAGATCCACTAGTTACAATAAGCTAGTTATAATATCGTTAATGTTTTTATTCCTCAGTTTCCCTGTGCAAAAAGTACATTAAGCTATTTTGCATAAGTATTTTCCACAAGCCTATTTGTTACAGACTGATGTCCAGAACAGGAGACCTGATCACAAAATTAATATTTTTCTTATCTATATAGGGTTTAGATGACAGTTAGTAAACATGTCATTGGCCTTCAAAATGTCATAAGAATGAAAAGCGCTGCCCCTTTGCTAAGTGCTATCCTTCCTGTGAACTGAATGAAAACAATACAAAGGCACCACAGAAAAACATAATTTGATCATGTAATTAAAGACCATATCACAGTCTACACAATAGACAAGCAGTTCTTCAGATGTGTAATATTTGAGAGCTTGACAAGAAACTTGTGTTCTTCTCCTGTAGCTTTCTATGCATTCTGGGGGCAGGAGGGAAGAGACAGGAATATTCTATTTTCAAGCACTATTGATAATAAGAAAAGAGATGAAATGTTCAGATAACAACAGCTACTCTGCAGGGATCAATTTGTTAATGTCATATTTTCACTAGGGTAAATCTGGAATGACTGCACTGAGATCAAAATACTCTTAATTTACATAGGTGTCATTTGTAGATCAGTTTAGTCCTTCATTTCTCTTTAGTCATTGTTATTTCACAAAAGTATGTCATAACTCAGAGGGAAACTTTCAGGGATAGAATATCATGCACAGCAACTGTGTTTGCATATACACTGAGAGATTTTAAATATATATTTAGAATTAATTTATCTGAAACTGACTGAGAATTCTGGTAGCATAATTCAAATAAAAGACAATTATGAAAGAAGCCTGAAGGAAAGCAAGACAGGTAGAAGGATGGGTTAATGCAATATACATTGCACAGAAAAGCACAGGCAGTTGAATTACCGAAGAAATAAAAATCTAACCCTGAACATATCAAGGAATACCTACTGCATCCTTATGGCTACAGACAGATGTCTAAGTTGACTGTTTCTCTGAATCAACTTTACTCAACACCTGTGAGCATGTGATTAATTTAACTAGAGTACACAATGCATTTCTCTTTCAGTTAAAAAAAAAAAAAAAAAGTTGACCTCTGGTACTGTGAAAGAAAGACAATCAGCTAACCTAACAGGTCCTTTATTTGCTAATCAAGCCTCTCATTAACAATTAATTGGATCAAAAGTTCGCTGGCCTTTATTGCTGTGTCAGTTAGACTCTGGGGGCCTCAGAGGATGAAACTAAATGAGCTGGTCAGGTTATAAATAATTTCCCGTGGCTACTCCTCTTACCTCGGGCTCTTCAGGTAGAGGTCAATGTCCTGCCTACTGCAGCAAGAAAAGACTGTTGCTATGACAAGGAAGACACATTCCTCCTTTTCTGAGATGCTCATTTAGCCTTAGTAATTTAAGCCTTTAAAAAGCCATAGTATAATGGTACCCCTGCACTGCAGTTTTCTGTATGTACTTGCTTATCATGACTGAATCAAAGCAACATTTCAGATTGCTTAAAGCTTTCACAAATGAAAGAAGCCAGAAGTTGCTTTAATCAGGAAAACTGTTTCTTAAAGAAACCCCACAGAGACGTTTTTATGGCAATAGATTTATTTGTTTCTACTCTTAACATAATAATATAGGTAGTGACTGGCAGAGTTCAAATACTGCTCATCAGATAACATGAAAGGACCTGCCAGAAATAATGAACACAATACAGATAAGAATTAGGTATTTGGTCCAAAATATGTGCAATACCATATTTAATAATTGTTTCTTTCTGTTGCTTTTTGTCAAAAGGAAAGCCAGAAAGATGAGTTTTTCTTTCCTTTTTTTCATGAAAAAAGAGCCATCTTTCTGGCTTTCCTTTTGATAAAAATCAACAAACTAATCTTAGTCTATTAGGGATCAGTTCTAGGAAGTGACTACCACCTGGGTAGGTCAGCTCTCCAAAGATATTTGTGGTAAATTTCAATATGGTGATAGTAGGAACATTTGCTTATTCTTTGAATTAAAAGAGCATAGAGTAGAAGAAGCCATCCAACAAGAGCCATTCCAATAATCAAAAAAATGAAATAGGTTGACATATTAGGTGAGTTGGAAGAAGGTATAAAGAAGGAATCACATTGAAATCCCTTGAGATTTTAGATAGGGTTGGAAATGTTGCAGAAATGTAGGCTTCTTAAACTGCTTAATCAGTTGTTAAGAAAAAAGCAATAGCAATATGAGTTCTTTAAAAAAAGTATCTTAAGAATAGCTGAGTGTTTTTTAATATGGTTTTATACAGCCAATAGAGATTTCCAAGCTAAATACATAAACTGAACAGTTTCAAGCAAAAACAATACCTAAAGACTCAATCTGTCAGTGAGCAGAGAGCAAAAATCGGAAAAAAATGAGTGGGACAGAAAAGGACAATAGAAGGAATATGGTCTGTCACTAAATATATGTAACAGTTTTTCTGTATCAGATATTGCATGAAGTTATGTGTATATGTTTTTGTATTTGTTTTTTTTTCAGACAAATGAAAGAGATCTCTTAACTAGCCATAAGGCATGTAGATGTAGTTAGGTCAGCATCACATTAACATAAACTTGCACAGCTCTGGTAAAGTCTGGGAACAAAAGCGGTGCTCTTGTCTGCTTAGAGCATGGACAGAGAGGTCAAAAAAGATTGATAGCTCTGAGTAGCTGACACTTAGCAACTTCTAGTGCATATTAATGTTCTTAGAGACTACTAGAAACTATAGACTACTGCTCTAAATCCAACTACTGCTATTACACACTTCTGTTGCTGGAACAGGTTTGTCCACTGTGAACCTCCAACTCGCTCACAACCCCTATGTGAAAAACAAAACAAAAACAACTCTTTTGCCTCTGGACATGAGTCAGCTCCATTGCTGACTGGGACTATATAGCTTCACTGGCTAGAAGGCACTCAGAGATATGGGGAGAAATGAGTGACTCAATACCTAGAGAATGTGACCCTGGGTGTGGAGAAAAGCCAGGTGAAGGACACAGACCCCAATGTCACCTTTCCTTATGAATTTTGCAGCTTAATGAAAGATGCACTGGTCAGGCAGGATTTGACTAACCCTGATAGGATTAAATATACATGATTCCATTTCAGTGGCAGACTATTTGTTGTCAGACATTTATATCAAATAAGACATAGCTGTATTTTATCCATTTAGTAATGTATATTATTATATATATATGCATTTCCCTCTTGATTACTTATTTGCAATACATTAGCAAAGATGTTTCTCAGAGGACTTAAAATAGGGCCTGGGAACTGGATGAGACCCTTCTCTGGGCTTAAATTTTTAATATTAAAATGCATTGAGATTTGCTGTACACTTGCTCAAGATGTATTGCCCGAAGCAAAACAGTGTTTTATAGATGGACATGCAATTTTGTTGCTTTCAGCCAAGGGTCACATTTGTTTTAGTGGCTTTCAATGTGCAAAATAAAGAATGACAAGTAAAAATAAACATTTTTATGTTTGAAAAATAAAAATCAGAAGTGCACTTTTTATACATATACGTCCACACACATATCCACATACGTTTATGTTGAAACAGTTTTTCAAGAAATAGATTCATATAAAGAACATTTTAGTGCTTTTGTTTTACAACATCTCAGATACTCTGGATGAATCCATACACTTTGCTTTCACTAACAAGACACAACTTTTTTAATATCTAAATCATACCAACAGTAAACCCTAATCTTACTTACCTACAAAGAAAAGATATCTGTGTCAGTTGGACCATAACTGAAATGCAAGAGGAACTCACATTAGATCACTACTGTCTTCCTAATTATAAATGACACTAGTATTTGAACCATTCTGCATTAAATATTCTAAAACATGTTCTATCTTTACAGCACACTTTCATCAGGACATACAGGGAAACTCATGTAAAAATCTTTCTCAATGAATACATAATGTAAGATTGCTAATCATTCATTAATCTCATGTATTGGCTTTGAGTGATACATAAAGAAAAAAAAAAGTGATCATAACAGATTTGCTTGATAAACATTTTAGCTGAAGTTATGCTGTGATTAGAGTAAACCTCCATTTTATTTCACACAAGCCCATATAAAAAAATTCAATTTCAGTGGTGAATCAATGCACTTACTTCAGGATGCAAATTACTTTTCTGTGGTTCATAGGAAAACCCTTTTCCAAACTTGAGTGAGTAGGGTTTCTTGGAGTTAGGTGCTGGAAGACAAAGTTGAGAGGAAATGTTAGTAAAAGAAGGAGAATTTAATCAGGATAAGCCTAAGATGTCCTATAAGTGGGGACAGAGTTAAGATTATGTAGTATTAGTTTCAAATTCTTATTGGTTAGGTAAATATAGAAGCAGAGGAAACATTCTGCTGAAGAGTTTAACTGTTTATTTATTTAACATAGCACTTTTTGATCAGTTATGTTGGTAAAAATTTCAAGAAGAAAAAATAAGATGTGTGAAAAAAATAAAAATACTTTTGATGTCACCACATTCATTTACAACCTCTAAAGATCTGGATGTCAACTGGCAAAATGGATACCACATTTCTCTTTTCCTAGACCACAGACACATAAACATTATTTGTGATAATTCTGAATCTCAGACTTCGAGAGGCTAAAATTTTATGCCTTTCTGCAGATTTTCTACAGGAAGCAGAACTTTATTTCCAACTGAAATACTTGTCATGACTTTACTGATTGCATTTATCTTTATGTAAACATTATTAACTAGAATATTACTAAAACAAAGAAACAAACAAAAAAGAAAATTAGAACTTGAAAAAAGATATTTTTAGTAAGGTTCCATATTTTGTTTTCATTTATGTTTTCACTTCACTCATTCTTGCCAAAAATAGACACAAAGGGGAAATGCTAGTATTTATTTAGAGGCACATTGTCTTTCCTTCTAACTGAAGAATTTTCACAAGTTACTTTCTGATTTCAGCACTTACTGGTTATGTAGTTAGGTATACTCAATAACAAATTTCTCTCTCAATAACAGTAAAAATATATTAGCTGTATGTCTTTCTATATATGCTGGTTAGTAGCAAAATAAGAATGGCTTCCTCTTAGCCATTGCTTCTCTCCCTCTTTATTTTTCCTTCAAACAGCAACAGGACTCAGTAGTAGAAAAATAAATAAGACTGAAGATAAGGGATATTGCTTTTTTGCATGTTGTGGGTAACTTACGTACTTAAAGATCTCTTTTCATCTATAAAACTGATCTTTCTATTAAATTCTTCTCTTAAGTAGCAGTTAGAGAAGGTTCTGACCTTTGAAAGAGCAGCAATTTCAAGCATTTTTCAGTACACTTCAAGTAAAAGTTCCCTGATACAACTGCACAGCTAAACAATTAGGAAAGAAAAAGGGAAAAAAATGGACACATTTATGAGACTTAGGATCATATAAATGCTAAATGTTTTAAAACTCATTTCTAGGCAAAAATATTTCGATACTGGTACCTTCAGGTTTCCCTCAGTCAAGACACGTACAATGAGCAGCCTTGGATGCCTGCTCAGGCAGACTGTACCTGTGTCATCTCTGGAAGGTCTTAGAGTAGAGATTTCAGTTAAATGAAAGGAGTAAAACTGATTCACATTACTTTCTGTTTTCCAGTTCTGATAGAAACAGATACCAAGGAACTGTCCAAATCTCTCCACATGTCAATGCATCTCAGCATCATTGTCCATATTCTGCATCCAAAGTGGAGAACTGGTCTGCAGACATTGGCTGTAAAGACATTTTAATACTACAGAAAGGACGTAGAATCACGTACATGCAAGAGACTCTGTTCTGTTCTTAGTCTAGTGAAAAGTTATAAGGACACACTGTAGATCTGCATTTCCTGACAGAGCAGTTTATTCAGATCAAGTTGAAGGAAAAACAGAGTAGAACTTCAGATGCTTTGGTTGGACCTGGCCTATAGGAGGTTTCTATTACAAATAGTTGTGTATGAGCAGCTCTACTGGGAGCACTGAGAGTATGTGATAATGAAGAGGCTACACTGCCTGAATTTGGTTGGTGAATCTTTTATGCAGGAAAGATTTTAGAAGGCTGGTTCAGAGAGTTCTACAACATGGAAGTAAATTCAGCTAGAAGGCCTCAAATGCGTGAGCCAAGCTTAATGGAGACTACAGTTCAGCATGATATGCAGTGTTTTACTTGGATTCTTGAGGCTAATTCTTGATTACTTATTACATTCAGATCCTACCTGAAACATTGCTAAGGTTTACGAGACTCTGGAAAACACGACAAGAAAAGCAGTATCAGCATAACTAAGATATTTTTTTCTGGAAGAGTTCTATTAAAGAGCAAAAAAGAAACAAATCTACTGGAGAGCAGCTCTGCAGAGAAGGACCTGGGCGTCACGGTGGACGACAGGTCAACCATGAGGCAGCAGTGTGCCCTCGTGGCCAAGGCGGCCAATGGGGTCCTGGCGTCCTACTCAGCCCTGGTGAGGCCACATCTGCAGTACTGTGTCCAGTTCTGGGCCCCCCAGTACAAGAAGGATGTGGAGCTGCTGGAGAAAGTCCAGCGCAGGGCGACTAGGATGATCAGGTGCTGGAACATCTGCCCTATGAGGAGAGGCTGAGGGAGCTGGGCCTGTTCAGCCTGGAGAAGAGAAGACTGAGAGAGGATCTAATCAGTGTATATAAGTACCTCAAGGGAGGCAGTGAGGAGGATGGGGCTGGCCTCTTTTCACTGGTAGTCACTGACAGAACAAGAGGAAATGGCCACAAACGTAAGCACCAAAAGTTCCACAGGAGCTTAAGGAAAAATTTTTTGATAGTGAGGGTGACAAAGCACTGGAACAGGCTGTCCAGAGAGGTTGTGGAGTCTCCTTCTCTGGAGATCTTCAAGACCTGCTTGGATGCAGTCCTGTGCCATGTGCTCTAGGTGGTCCCCCTGAGTGTGCAGGGGGGGTTGGGCTAGATGACCTCTGGAGGTCCCTTCCAACCTTAGGCATTCTACGATTCTATGATTCTATGAAAATCAAAAAACTAGGAATAGCTCATGTATCAAAAAATGAGGGAAGGATTAAAAAACCACTACAATCCTTAGGTTGATTTCTTAAGATAAATTTTATCTATGACTGCTATGTGTTTCCACTGATCTGTCTGCCTTTTCCTAGTGTATGTTTCACCCACTGAAAAAAGATAAATGCCTCAGAGATACTGTGGTCTGCCAAACTTCATGAAAATCAGTCACAGGAAAGGGATGAAGCCAGAAGTCAGCAGTTATTTGTGATTTTTTGTTCAGCCTGCCGCCAGAAATTTTTTGTGCCAACACTAAAGGTAACCAATAAAAAAAATCATTATTTTCTCACTCTGATTGGGGAAAAAGGTTTTCTATTCTGAAAGAATCACATTTCTTTCAATAACTGAATATAATAGATTGGAAAGGATTGTCTGAATTACTTAAAAGTAGTACATGCTCGTAAAAGTTACTACATGTAGTGTAAATACTGTTAATTTGCCTTTAAAACTCAAAGGGAGGGTAGAAGTATATTTGAACATGAGGGTAGTGCTATGCCTGATCTGAATTTTAATAGCACTCCCTTGACGCTCTCAGGAATTGTTTTCCATTAGGAATGAGAAATTCAGAAATAAGGGAGTGGCTGACATTTTTTTTTCCACAAACAATGCACTCTAATAGTGGAAGTGGTAATCATGTTAAGTGTTTCAAATCCAGAGACTCAAGAGTAATGTCTAACACAAGAAAGCTTTTCTGTCTGTGAATCAGACAGAGGATGGAATGGCCAAGAAAGATTAGAATCATAATATGAAAGACGGCAAAATTTGGCTGGAAAGATTTGAGTTTAATCAAGAAGCAACAGTTTTTTAACAATTGTCTGAATGATAGGAATGGAGATAAGAGGAGATCCACAAATTGTAGGTGTCCTCTTGAATGCTGCATCAGTTGTGTGGATATGAATAGAACTTCAATATCTTCATGCATAATATTTCTACTTTTGCAAAAATCTGCACTCAGAAATGACAACCAAATGAACCTTTTGAAAAGTGAAAAAAAAACAAATCTGAAGAGCTCAGCTTGAGAATATTGTGGGTTTTTTATTTATTTGTTTCTGCTTTATTTATTTTCATATTTAGGTAAAGTGAAAAAAAGGAAAGAGAAATAATTTAATGTCAAAACTGAATTTATACTTTGGGCTTTTTCAGGTCACCAGAGTTGTTTAAAGCAAAATATATTTTAGTGTGTTTTCTTTGGTATGGCAACTTCAACAACGAAAATGAAAAGTGAAAAAAAATAAAAAAGAAATGCATTCCACTAAAAAGAGTCAAAATGAAGAGTCAAATATTTTGACTTCTTTCTTATTTTCTTTAAAAAAACTCAATATTTTGACTATAAATTCTGAGCAATTATATATAATATTTTGACTATAAATTCTGAGCAATTATCCATATCTGCATTTTTCAACAAATTAGGTCTATTCAACAAAGTGTCTATTTATATACTTGAATATACTTGAATATATACTTGAATACTCTAACACGGTGTTGCTTTGTCAGATTGATCTTTTACGCTTAGGATGTAATTAAGGATTTGAAAAATTTACCTATCCATAACCAGCTGGTTTATAATTTGTATCTCTTTGCAAGACTCAATCTCTAATGCTACTTAGGTGGCTAAGGTAAATGCAATGAATGGAACAGAAACTTATGCAGGTTCTGTAATACGTATAATTGCATGCACTGTTTCGTGCAAAACAAAAATAAAGAATTATTAGAAACTCATTGGATTATGAGAAACTCATGTAATACTAAAGGAATTGTAGCCAAGGAAAGATAAAGCTTCTCGGATGCATGTATAAAGTGCAGGACTGGATATTTAATGTTAACATTAATTATAACAGAAGGAAATGATCCTTTACTAACAGATATAAGGTGACTTAAAATAATGCTGGAGAAGGAGAACAATGCACCCACCATGTGTTAGAGCCAGTGATAACACTTAAAAACAAAAATTGTGAATGTAATCTTGACACACCAATGTGGTTCAGGATAGTCAAAATAAAATGACATATAAAAATACAGAACAACAACAACAAAAAGATGCCCTTTATTTTCTAAAACCCGTTATAAGATTTCATTCAGAAGAAATGTGGAAAATGCTGTATTTTTTTCCAGTAGAAATGAAGTCATACACTGCACCAGTTGCGTGAGTGATGATTACTGACAGATATAACGGCATCGATCCTTCAGTTTGAAACAGAAACTTAAAGAAAAAAAATCCAAACATTCCTTTTTTAAACTTGGAAGGAATGGAAACATTTTAAAAAAATACCTTCATGCAATAAGCCAGCAGTAAAAACAAATTGCAAAATGGTTTGTTTGTTTGTTTGTTTTATGGCCATGGTATGTATAAGGAGACAGATATAGTTGAATCTGAAAGCAAGCAAATGAAATAATTAGTGCCTATGCCGTACTCCAAGGGAAAAAAGATCTAGCTCTCCAAACGCTTGTTTGACAGCTGGTGTTCAGATCTCACAAGTAACTTCTGTTTCCAGATGTTAAAAAGCATGATTTTGAAAAAAATGCAGAAGTGTAGTATTAATAGTAGAAAAGAAATATTTTTTTAATTTCATAGTGTTGTGTACTTGGATGAGTAAAGCATGAGGATCTCACATCTAAGCTAAATTAAAAAGAAAAATGAATCTAAACAAATGTTTTGTTTTTGCCACAGTGAGCACATATTACTGGTTTAGTGATGAAGATTGATTTTTATGCTGAATTTTCTTTTGGGTATCTTTATTACCTCAGAATTTTAGAAATAGTTTTGAAAAGTTGACTTTAAAAGGAGCTGTTAGGCATGTAAAGGTCAACTATGACAAGCCCAGATCTTCAAATCTGTCCCATGTTTTTGCCTACTCAACAATCATTAAAATTTGCCCTGATATTGCTTCCTTTAGTGTCCAGTTACTGATTCTTTCTCAGTGAATTACTGGAGTCTATTGGAAGACCAAACCCAATCATATGAAGCAATGCAATCATGAGTCTAGGTTTCAAGAAGCGTCTATTTCTCTGATTTTTTTTGCTTTTTTTGTTTTGTTTTGTCATAACCAATTTTTTGTTAATTGCTTACAGATACCTCTTCCTAGTACATTGCAGTAAAATAAATTTTGTCCAAAACAAGGGGAGAGGCTGGGCTCTCTCCATGGTTCTTAGAATCCATTTGCTACATTTCCTCACAGAAATCTGTCAAAGGTCTGACAATTGTCAGGTTTTGTCACAGTTGTCTTCTGATATGACTAAAAATGAATCCTCTTATGCAGAGACTTTTTGAAGCAGACAGTTACTGTAGCTTATAGCAGGGAGTGGGCTAATTTGAGGAATTCATTGTCATCAAGTACTTGGGGGTTTTTTTTGTTTGTGTTTTTCTTTTGTTTTCTTTTTTTTTCAATTTCCAGTCCATTGCAGTAATCTGCAGATGGAAGTTCCGCCACTTCTCACAAGTGTATTTTAGTTTCTTCATTCTATGGTAGAATTGTTTTCTAAAGACATTCACCTACACAAAGGTTTAGTAAAGAAGAAAACATGTGCTGATACTGCTGCTATTCATGAAGGATACAGTGACAAACTGGAGCACAAACAGAGGTTCATACACATTTGAGAGCAGATGTATCTTTCACCTTCATAGTTATCTCTCAGTGCCTTGGTCACTTGAGCAAACAACTCTGGCACTGCCTTTTGGCAAAGAAGGACTAAATCAGCATCAGTCACCTTGGAACAGCCACAAAACTCCTTGAATCCCCCTTTTTGTGTGAAATGAAGGGAGCAGGTCCACTGGCAGGACTTTAATGAAGACTATAATCAGTAATATTACCATTCTTGTGCTGTGCTTTCAGCTGTGAGGTGGTCAGTGTTGGGAACAGGGTGACCTTGTGAGCTATGATATTGTTTCTCCTCTCACATTGCGGTTATGGCACAGTATTGTGAAGAAAGACTTCTTCAAGCCTAGAGTTTCACAGAGTGCTGTTTCAGTTGATTTAGCAACTCACCATTGTTGAAAGGGGTAATTCAAGTTCCCCCTTCTCATCCCTCTGACTTCCAAACACAAACTTCTGCACCTTGGAATATATCAGTGTTTGTCAGGTTTCTGTCAGTTGGTTCAGCACATTAAATTGCAGAAAACAGATCCTGCAAAAATTGAGTGATTTTCTGCCATTTTAGTGGATAAAGTAGCACACACACATGCACAGTTAGTGCAAGGCAAAGGTTAGGATCACACGGGTAGCAAGAAGATAAGAGTGAGAAAAGGACAAGAAAGAAAAAAAGAGAGAGAAAGACAAAAAAAGGGCAGGGGGGAGAAGAAAGACTTTTCCCTTGAAATGACTAGAAATAATTAGATTGGCCCTTCAGCCCCTTACTTAGGTGCACATATGATTGCTAAAGCAGATCCCAGCTACGATGTGACCACTAGACTTTTCAAGTCTTTTTCAAGTAACCAGATTTGTTAGCATTACTGAGCTAGAACAGAAGTCCAGGCAGGCAGGCAGAAGCCACATAAAATCTCCATCTCCAATGATTTCCAACATTCGGATTCTGTTAACAATACAGATCGAAATTCTGCAAAACGGGAAGATCAGGAGAAAGAAATAGACCTCTGGGAGAAATCCTAGGTCTTTTACTTAAGTCTTCTACCCTAACCCATCTACTTCAGAAAAGGAAGGAACAAAACTAATGAGAATGTTTATGGTCTCTGTTCAAGAGAAGCCATGCCCACTGACTAGTGTACAACATCAAAGAGAAATAAGACATGTATTAATTATAAATTGGATAAATTGGATGATTTGGGTGCACAAATTAATTTGACACCTGAGACTAAAGTAAATACTTTGAAGAGAAGATTCTACTATAATGGAAGACAGGCACTAAAACATATCTCTCATTCTGGGAATATAACTCCTAAAACAGGTGTACATGAATTATACAAAAAGATAAAATAAAAGACTTTGACATGTTAATTATTGGAATTATGTCCCAAACAATATATCTATGTTCAGCTTAAAACATAACAGACTGCAAGTTACAATGAAGGAATTGATATTGTAGAAGGAGAATGAAACATGAAAACAAAGGAAAAGAAAACATACAACCTCCCCCACTCCCAAATGCGTAGAGAAACAACTCAATCATAGTAAGCATACAAAGGTCATAATGAAAATTATTAGGTATAATAATGTGGATACTGCTAATAAAAAGGACTCTTTAAAAAAGGTAGATTACAAGAAGAACTATGTTACAATATAGGAACCAAAGGGGAAAAAAAAAGCAAAATGTGTAGGAATTTGATTAATGCATGTAAATATACACAATTTATTGCAAGGAAAATGTATATATTAATTACTGAAATTATCCAGAGCGGCATTGCTAGAGTTTATGACTGCTAAATTCGTAATCAAACATGCAAAACTGATATTTACTAAATATTTTTCTAAGACAGTTACAAATAATGAACTTACTAGAGGAGAATGTGAGCTCCCACCTAACAATGATATTATGAAAACAATATTAAAATTGTGCGAAAATGTTTCAGCACCATAGACCTAATGAAAAGAAAACATCTAAATGAATAATAAAAAATAAAACAGTGAAAACTTCACAAATTATTAAATCCTAATCCAAAAATGTGTAATAGGCCAAAACCCTCCAATGAACCTGCTAGACCTGTGTACACAGTGTCAGTTCTGGAGTCCCAGCTATTTTCCAAGGAACCTAGCACTAGATTCATCATCCTTCTTCACAGAGATTATACACATTTGCAATGTCTTCTCAAATAATTCTCTTTCACTTGTACCAATGAAGTGATAATATATTTCCAAAGTTTAGAAGTTACACCTCAATTGATATCTGACTTCAGACTTTGAATCAACTTGCATTTCCTCTAGCTCATGAAACGTTCTAGACCAGAAGAGCCAGCACTTAATTCAGAGAACAAAAGATTTCTCCTTCACACATGTTGCAAGCAATATATGAAATGTTCCCCACTGTTTATCATCAGTTTTTCCATTCCTTACTAAATTTATAGAGGAGCTATCAAAAAACATCTGCTAGGTCACTTGGGTGAAGCAGAGATTATGTGTTTGAGACAATGCAGACTTAGATCATCACCCTGACTAGAAACAGCTTTAGTGTTTTGTTAGATCATTGCTGCCTGTCAGTGCATAGACAGAAGACATCCACCCACATTCCCTGCGCTTGGCTGCAGTGCGCTTCCCTGCGCTTGGCTTTACCAGTAAAAGATAACTCTGCGGGCTTACCTGTCAAAGGTGCTGCAAGTAAGCTAAATAAATCAGAAGAGTTTAAACCCTTCCTGGCAGGACATAGCTACAACAGTTATTGCTCCATGACTAGGACCCTCATTTATCACATCCCACATTCTTTTTCTACATATACTCAGTAGCAATAGTGAGAAGGAACACAGGGAGATAACACAGATTCTGGAAGGGGCAATAGCTACACAGTGCAAAACTTTGCCTACCCTGTCATTACCTAGGATGGCCTACTGCTGAAGAAAATCAGTTCATAAATGAAGAACAGCTCATTGAAGCTGAACCTAAATACAAATTCGGTTGATGGTCGGGGGAAAAAATACACTTTGAGAACTGGATTTATTGCAGTTTCCTTGACTGAAGATATACATTTACTATGCATCAATTCAGGTTGTAATTTTGTCCATACTGAGTTCTACATAAATAAAGCTCCACTGGTAGTTTAAATACATTTTTAGAAACCTATACATGACATAGCAGTAGTTTCCATAGAAGTAGAGAGCAACATAAATGCCACCATCTTTCATCCCCATTGAAAGGTGCATTTCCCTTAAATTAAAAAGGGCAAGTATGGAGGCATGGATATTTTTGGAAACAAAACTGAAACAAGAAAATGCTAGACAAAAGAAAACATTGCAAAGCACATGTCATTTCCCCTTGAAAGTAACTGTGCAAAAGAACAAACCAGATGTGATAGATGGTGGTCATATGGTAGAAAGTGCTCAGTATAAGAATAGCAGCTGAATAGAATTAGTCGCTTGGAAGCCACTGGAAACTGCAAAATATTCTGTTTTCCTGTAACAATAAGATGCTTTCTTACTGTCTCCAGTCCTGTCCTTCAATAGAAGGAAGAATGTAGATCATTGCTTATATTGCAGTGCAGTAAAGGAACAGACCCTTACCTCTGCTCCTCAAAAGAGTAGATTTTTTTTTGTATCAAGACTAAAAAAAGTGTAAATATAAAGAGAATTTTATGGGTTTTTTTGCATGCATAAAAGTTTATTTTATTTCTATCTGATTTAATAAATCTGTACAGTAAAAACTTAATATGCTTTTTTATTGTTTAATGTTTTACTTTCCATATTACTTGATTAATAGTTCATTAGTACATATACAACACAGTTATTCAATCAATGGTTTAGTAAAGATTAAGAAGTTCATTAATTTCCTCAATATTAAAACATTTGCCTAAATATAAATGTACAATGACTTCCAGCATTTAATTTGCAAATAGGGTATTCAGTCTTTATAGACAAGCAATATAACAGCTCTATAATCCACGGAAATATGTACCACAGAAATTTGCCTAACATTGTTAGACAAACACTATGGAAGAGAAGTCATAACAAATAAGATTTTTGCGTTCAAGAGCAAGGATTTAATTACTTTAAATGAACTTATCTTTGCTAAAAGAAAATTAGCAATCAATATGAAAAAATGATATAAGAACTCCATGTATATATAATTGTATAATATTTTTCTTATTCTTTTCCTCTGACACAGAACAGTAGCTAGCCATATCTTAGCTGTGACAGATATTAGTGATATTAATGCAATAAAAAGCAATATAACTTTTTTCTCTCTTTTTCATGTATTCCCTACAATGCACCACTGGTGGGCAGCAGCCAAGTGCAGTCTAGGTGAGAGGGACTGCAAGATCAAAATTAAACTTCAACAATCAGTCCAGGAAACTTACGTAGACCACAGAGATCATGTTGTAAGCAGGGGGAGGAGGGTTGCTCTCAGATGTTCTGCTTTAAAAATTCATCATACTGCTTTCTAAAAGTCAGATTAACCACTGAGGTAATTCAGGAATTCATACCACAAATGTCACAAAAAAGAAACTGCAGCAATAAAATTCAAAGCAAAATAGCAGTGATTTTAGTTACCTCAGATAGTATGCCTTCCATTTTCAATTTTCAGCTTTGACAGAATATGTCCAAAAATGTAGGTGTTGTGTGTTGGCAGCAATTTTTGCCAACAATGATCTGAACTTCAAGTCTTAAAAATTTTGGGGTGCAGAAGAAATAAGAAAAAAAAGCAGCCAAATATTCTAAAGTTATATTCAAATAGATATATCCATTCAAATAAAAATGATTAGAGCCAAATGCTGTAGCTTTCTCTCAAATAAGGGTAAGCAAAACTAATTTGGTTTGCCAGTGAAGTATGGCTTTAGGGAAGTCTTTTTTCTTGTATATGTAGACTCAAAGCTTGAACCCTGAGAGCTTTTACTTGCTTAGCACAAAGAGATCCTGTACTTGAAAGGGGTTGCTAGGCATGACAGCAATATTCAAAACAACCTTAGTGACTACATTATCTGTTTCACCTTATAAACAATTATCATATACTCATAGTCACTGTTATAACTAGTTACTGATTTAGATAGAATTGTATTTGGAGTGAATTGTGCTTTCTTTCTCTTATCCCGTAACATTCTTGCTGTTCATTTTTAAGTTGCTGAAGCTGATGCTCCTGCGCTGTACGTGTCCACTTCTCCTGCTACCGCCTGTTTTAGCACATATTTTAGTAAAATGCTTTTTGAACAATCTAGCAGAGATATCGTATCCCACATGACATCATATCTCTCAAAACTAAACAACTCTTTTTGTATGTATGTGGACTGTATTCATCTTTCTTGAAAATAAGAAAAAGCCATCTCTACATTTTTCAGTATTTTGTATTTATCAGGTCAGTGCTTTGGAATGCAGTCCTCTCCCAAATTTTAACAAATTTAAATGCAGAAAAGTCTGTTTTGACTACATGGTATCCGTCCCTTTTGCAGCTATTTGAGTTATTCTCAAAACTCAGTAAGTTTTTCTGGAGGGATTCAGGACTTCTGAAAGCTGCTTGCTTAAGATTAACTTTGGTGATTGACATCTGTATCGGGGAGGTTGTCAGCTTCAGCTGAAGCTTTTGGGGCATTCATAAAGTCTCTCTCATATGTCTATAGACTGGTATGAATTCATGCATGAGTCCGTCAGGGTACTTAATGGGATTTCTTCTGCAAGTTTTCATGAAGCTTGGAGGAAGTTACTTCTTTTCAGTCACATTTTGTTAAATTCAGAACAAATACTCAAAACTTGGAGAGAAAGGAGAGATAGTAGGCAGACAGACACACATCTCATCACCTAGGAAAATTGTAAAGCTCGAAAACATGAATGTACCAAGACAGTTTAATAGTGGAGATATGCATGCTTTAATTGTGAAAACTCCAGAGATGGGAAGGACCCCGTTAAATTAATTTTCTGCAGTTGATTCCTTCTTGGCTGTCTCTCACAAAGGTCAATTCAACTCCAGGTTCGTTTCTTGCTCTCAGCTGTGAGTTTTTCTGTTTTTTGAGGGCACAAATGGTCCAAATGATCTCTTACTCTATCTTGGAGAGCTCTAACTCATGTAGTACTTCAAAAATTACGGGACAGCTTATGTTGAGCAAGACTCAGACTATATGCTAGGAGTGGAGGCTTAAAACAAAGAAAGGTGACTTTCTGAATTTTTTTTTCTCTTCTCACATAGCTGCTCTAGATATTTTCTGATGTTGCCAGTAAAACTCTGCTGTGGTTACGCTTTTCACAGTAGCATGGACTTGGCCTTAGCAGACCGATTGTGGCAAACTGTGAACATTTTCCTGCAACACTCAAGTGAGAAACATTTCAATATCTACCTCTACCAAAAACTGAAATTTAATTTTTGTGGAAATAAAGCTTTTCCTTACTCTTTAGAGGATTTCTCTTCAGTTCAATCTTCTCTTCAGATCTTCTCTGGAAATGAAAGAGAAATGCAAACTCCTGAGGAAAAAGAAAACCAGAGGAATCATTTGAAGAAGAAAGGGTAAGGAACCTGTTTGATCAGGGTTTGCCATTTTTTCTCTTGAATAAGAATTAAAAAAAAAAAGTCTGTGATTGAAGCAGACATTTAAGAATACTTCTTCTTGAAGCAATAAAACTTACAAACTCTCCCACCAACTGCTCCTCATTTTCAGCTCCTAACATGTGCCATTTCTGAAAGGAAAATTCTGGAGAAAATTATTTCTGGAAGGAAAATTCTGGAGCAAAATATCCTTATTATTATAAGGATAATAGCAGAATAATTCTTCTCCTCGTAGAATTATTATGCCTTTCATGCACGCAGGTTGCTATGGCACAATCATATTTGCCCAATCCAAGACTTCTTCTGCCTTCTTCAAAATCTCGATCACTTTTTACAAGAATAACGTTTTTATTTACAATATTAATATTGTATTAATATGTTCTTATAAGTTGTGCTTGGCTCTGATTATAACACTGGCAATAGACATAAAATACAGAAAAATGAAGAAAACAAAACCAAAAGAGACCCTAGCTGTAAAGGAGTATTTCAAGAAACAAGGAATACTAAAAAAAAAATAATAATAATAAGGGCAGAAGAAAAGAGAAATCCAAACCAGTGGCCACTTCTAGTTCTGACTAGAAATTTATACACTCCCAGACTATTTCTGCATCTGTAGCTTTGACCACATGCTAAATGCCACCTCAACAGGCTCAGACCATCTCTGTTTCTCTAAGGAAAAATAATGTGCCCACCTGAAGCTGACAGAGCACACTGGCATGACATAGGCTCCCTCCATCCTTATGAACCATGGTCTGCATGCTGTAGCCATTGATGAGAGTCTGCAGACTATGCAGTGTTCCAAGATCTGATAGTGGGCAGCAGACAGTGTGGAGGCAGAATGAAAATAACCATTTCAGGAATTATTCATTATTTTGAGTTACTTTTGGTATCTATGGTCTCTCCTTACAGAAGGCATTTAAGAGACAGAAGAGGTTATTTTACTTCAAAAACATTTTTATCCCTCTTTACTTGCCTGAGCCACAAACAAAGAACAAGTTCTTGCCACCAGTAGTTAAAGAGCTGCTGCACTCTATGATCTTCTAGATCTCTCTGGAAATTCTCTTCTCTATCCACAAAACATACACCGAGTTGGACTATTTCCTTGAATATCTAATAGAAAGCAGGTGTAGACTTGAAATATGGGAGGGCACAGGATGTTTTTTTGTTACATGTCTTCCCTGTGCAATAATCCCCTTCCTTACAATAGTGATAGTGAGAAGGTTTTGGAATGACCCATGTAATTCCAGCCCTTCGGAGCAACCTCAGCATCCTTTGATAATCCAGGCCTCTCTGAGTTGTGTTTCTGGTGTGGGCTCATATACTGTGCCGAGGAGATCCTGGCACTGGTGTGGTATGTTTGTGTACAGGCTGGGCGTGACCATTGTCCTTCTTATCTTTTGTGTGTCATATTGGTTTAACAACTCTTGTCCAAGCAGCTGTAACCCTAAGGCAAATGCACACATACTTATTAGAAAAAAAAAACATTTTTCCTATTGAAGACTGGAGGATTCCATGTGTATGTTGCTGGAATACTGCCTAGAAAGCCTGTGTATTCTTAATTCCTGAAGACAGGAAAACTTGACAAACCTGATCTAACCACAAAGCTGGCCTACTTTAAACAGAGATTTGAGTCAGCTGATCCCCAAAGGTCTTTTCTAATCAAAATTATTCACTGATCTGTGTGAAGTTCAATTTCTACTATATCTTACTGTTTTGAGGAATAATTATGTAAAATATTTGGGCTCCTTGTAGATTTCTGTATGTAGACACAACCAATACCTAAAGCTGACTGAAACTCAGCAGAGAGGGACTTATAGCACTGCCAGGAAAGTGCTACCTTGACTTATATCTAGGTTTCTGTGTTAAGGAATTTGGTACCTACTTAGCAGTTTCACAGATTTTTGCTACTTAAAGTTTTGGATATTTCCAGCAGAAAGAAACTATTTCAATTTTAGATTACTTTTACCTCATATCAGAATTAGATTTGAAAATATCTATGACAATATGACAATACAAGTACATACAATTTCCCACAAACAGGGCTTAATTAAAATAGCTAATATTGATCTATTGAGGGCTAAAAACTAATTATGAGTGTGCCCATATTGAGAGAGTATGGTAATAATTACCATGGGGATAACAGTGATTCTTCCCCTCCCTCCGCCCTCCCCTCACCTTTAAATTTAACAAAATGGTTAAATGGTTTATATATTTCAGGGATTAAGTCACAATTGATAAATCTCTTTTAAAATAAAACTACCCTATTTACCACAAAAATACATTTGCATATAAAAAGGCAGTTACCTCATTTCATTAATACAAATTAAAGACATAACACTTCTCAAATATTTACACATTGAGAAAGTTACAAGGAAAAATTCAGAAAACAAGGTGAAACATCTTTTTTTTTATACATCATAACACATATTCGTCATTTCAGTTTTCAGAAACATTTGCAATCCAGGAGTTAAATCAAAGCAAATGATATAATTGAATCCCCCACTGAGTAGAAAAAATGTATTAGTAAATATTTTACCCTCTACGGACTCATATATAGAAATGTATATTAAATTTAAAACTATAATAAACTATAAATATAAAACTGTAATAATGCTTGTAATTTAGAGATACCAAAACTACGCATATACACACACAACATGGTAAAATTAAGCTACTTTCGTATTTCAGGATGAAAATAGGTATCTGCAATACGTTTACCATTACAAGAGCAGAATGGAAGTGGGAAAGGTTGAAAAAAAGTGAAGTAATGTGAAAAAAAAGGGACATGAGGATAAGTATGCACAAGTAATTTAGAAAAGTTAATGACCAACAGACAGCCCTTCATATCCCCTCCTAAAACAAAAACAAAAAAGGATTTTGAAAAGAATAAGAAATTAAAGAATAAGAGTCGATTAAAAATTGTTAGATTGATAAGGGAAAGTTTTATGTATTTAGAATTTTCCTTGTAAAGAGAAAAGGGAAGTGTTGAATGCAGGTGATACAAGTGGATTTTTAAACATGATGTTATCAGCTGGAGTTTTGCCAGGAGTAGGATAAATATGAAGGAACACTGTACTATATATTGGCTGCTGTCATTACAGATCACTGGGCTGCTATCCAAACAGCCTCCTTGGGCCTCAGGACCTAGCATCCTTTAGCCATGACAGATCAATGAGGCACCTAAATTTGGAAACCTCTGGTCTTGTTTTGAAGCCAAATATTCATAATTTGCTACTCATGAACACCCAAACTATTTATGGTCCTGGACGAAAGTCTCCCATAAACATACCAGGAAATGCAATGAACTCTAGTACTTGTGAAAATAGGATTTCCATTAATTTAAGCTGGTAGCTTCCAATATCATGATTGCCTCTATGTAGTAATACATAAATTTGCATTTTCAATAAATAGATATGTGGCATTAAACAGATATCTTATAAGCTATAGGCAGATTGCATTTTAATATACTTTAGAAGACCATTAAAAATAAAGCTAGAATGTTATTATCCAGCCAAAATAGTACATTAATACACACTCCAAAATTGAAACTAATATACCTTACATAATCAAACTCTCTCTTCTGCTATTGCTGTAACCAAAACATATTATTCATTCTGTTCACTGATCAAGACTTATCTTAAAAATATTTATCTTTATATGTTTTGTTACCTAATTTTGCTGCAGAGTAATTGTTTCCAGTCACTGTTATATACGAAGCCCAGCCATATGAGTTAACTTTGTCCTGGACTGTAAGTATCTATTCTTCCATTCCAGTATTTATTCCCATCCCTTGATGCTTTTATGCTTGACATTTATATACCATCTCACTTTTCATTTTATTAGACTACATGCACAGATTGCCCTGACTTTTCTTATACTATGGGTTCAACATTTCCCTTGTTATCTCTGCATCTGTTTTAATGTCAGTATTTCTTTCTTGAACATGGCTGTCCTGACATATATGCTTTATATGGGCCCTGTACATTTTCATTAATCCTTACCTGAAAAAATGATGAGGAGAAATAAAACCCCCTCACTATACACCAGATAGCACCTTTTTAAAAGGTATATTGTTTGCAAGTTATTTATATGATCAATTAGTAGACTCACTTCTTCTCTTCAGTTCTTTTCAAATCATAAACTACAAGACTGTAATATTTTTTTCTTATTGCGCCTCCAAAGGCATGATTGTAATTTCTGTAATAGTATGTTTCTTCCAATTATCATCACTTCCATTCACAAGGTATTTCAATTCTTCCTGTAAGATAGTTTAATCCTTCATCCTGTTGACCATGCCTCATGTTGCCAGTATTTCTTATCATTTTAACATGTTATTTCATAACAGAAGCATTCAGTGAGATCTGTGTTCCAAAAAAAAAAGTGTGTTTGCATTTTCAAAGATTCCTCTCTTTTCATTTCATGAATCTACTCTGGTGAGTCAACACTTCTCAGGTCTTCTCAAAAAGCCCTTCTCATTCACATTGTCTTATCTCTTCTTGGTGGCTCTCCTCTTATTTTGTCATCTTGCCTAAAATTCAAGTAAGTGTATTTATCTTGACAGTCCTTCAGGAAGCTTTCTTTCTAGGGGATGACCTCAGGGCTCCAAATTGTCCAACCTGTACTACATCAGTGGCATGATAACACCTTTTCTATTTTAATCTGCTAAAAGAATCACCTTTGGTTCTTATCGGAAAGAAAAAAAAAAATGAACTCAATGCAGAGGTATCTGAAATCTTGTAACAGAAGCTTTAGGACACTGACTTACTTATTTTTTTGAGACTAGCAGTGCTATTTCAAGCATCTTGCTATGATAATTTAAATGCCAACATTTTTATAGCCATAAAATTATTATGGATGAAAGTATAGAGGAAGAATTACATGTATATTGCATGTAATAGTCAGTCAAGAGCAACTTGCAGATGATGCTTAGAGGAATCTCAACTCCTTTTCCACTTCATGATTCCTGGGAAATGGCTAGGGTAAGGAACAGCTGCAGGGAAGATTTTGCAGAACTCGCTGGGATAAGCAAATACCATTTTCCTGAACTTTCCTATGTCTCAGAAGAGATCAGCATTTTACAAGTCACATTCTCACTCAGCAAGTAGTCATTCTTGAATCACTTTTCATTGTGTTTCTTTACAGGGAGGTTGGAAATAGGTTTGGAAATTTCATTGGACTCCAAGGCCAAAAACCTTAAGCACATACCTACTGTGTCCATATCCTGGACTATGCTGAGTGAGAGCATGCCTCAGGGGTTTAGCAAAGTGCGTGCCATCACATTTCTAACATCTGCACAATCAACAGCTAGTGACATCTAAAATGCCAAAAATTGGTTTGTGAGCAAAATCTGGGGTAGAAAAATTGTTTTCATCATCTTATCTCAAACTACAGCCCTCATGAACATGCAGTCTTCAGAACAACTTTGATGACTTTCTTTCTCAAAATAGTCCTGAGTCAGAATTACTTCTTCTACAGGGAGACAGATACACATGTGCTTTGAGCAGAGAAGGCTTCATTCTTTTCTCTTCATTTTTTTTTTCTGTAGGAAAAAAAAAGATCAAAATAGAATAAGTGCTCTCATATACTTACCTGATTTAATGAATTGCATTTTGCCTTAGCATTTCACTGTGGATGAAAGATCAAGATTAATAAATGCATGTAGTAAAATTTGGCAGGAGCTGATAAAATCCTACCTAATTGGGAATGTGTGCTTCTTCCATACCATTTGGTCAAAGAATGCCAGCTGTTTAGAGAACAATGGACTAAATCAAAATTATGATTTAAGGAGTACAAAATACAGAATTATCCATTTTTGTACCACACATATATATATATTGATTAAATACAATTAATTTTCTATCTACTGAACTTTGATACATACTTTTTATGTAATATAAAACTGATATTTTCCCGTATTTAAAACTACTATTTTAACATTTTTCTAGTGAGCAACTTCCCACTCAATCATCCCTTCCTCTAAAGATGCCATTTTTAAAAATATTAACACCTAATTAAATAATTTTACTTGTCTTGACAGAAGACTAATACCAAGAATATTTTGTAAGTGATTTCTTGCCATAATGAGATATGGAAGTGATTGATCTAGAGGCATAAACATTTCCAGTCTATCATGAACCATTATATTATTGTATACAGTTTAAGAAAATGATACAGAATTTTCATAACAAGTGCTATCATATATATCCTGCTGTTACATGTCAGGCCTTTCCTGGGATATATGAAAGGGAAACAAGAATTTCTTTTTTACCAATATCTGACTAGAGATTTATCTGTACTCCCAATGATAATTTTGTTAGACTAAGTTAAATTCAGTGAAACATCTGAACCAGAATAATTTAACTTGCTCATCAAGTCAGATTTCTACATCGATACATAAAGAAAAGATATATCTACCTTTTTTTTTCAGACATTATATCGCTGGTTATGCTTTATAAGTCTGTCTTGTATAAGAAAATCTATGATGCATAAAATCTTGTACAGTCTAATGAGTCACAAAATTCAAAATGCTATTACAACAATGAATGCTGTGTACTTTTTAGATTCTAGTACTACAGTTTGTTTGACTTGTATGCAAAAAGATTTTTTTCTAGTTTCCATTTCAGCCAGATCATTATATGTCTTAATTATCTAAGACTAGACCTACCTTTCGCAGATGGTGTAGGATTATTGATGTAGATCTGTAAATCAAACAATCAATACTGAAGACACCATCTCTATCCTAAACATATTTTGAAGACTTTTCTTCAAATAATCTCTAGTTTATCCCTATGAACTAAATGCCTATTAGAGTTTGGAGAATGTTGAATGCGCATGCTGGTTTAGCTTCATTCAACATCTAGTCCTGTACTCTGAGATCACTTTGCAATATGCACTAAATCATGGTGAGTGGTGATGACCTCAAGTTTCATTTCAGATCCACACTAAAATTTAATTCAACCACTTTAGTTCATAAAAACCTTAAAAAGCAGAGAAGCCATAAAAGCAGAGAAGAACAGAGAACATGTATTGATGAAAAGTCTGTTTTTTTTATTGTATCACACACAAGCCAGGACGTAATTTTGCTGACAATCAAAACTAAAATATTGTTTATTTACTTAAATTTTTAAAAGATACATTTTTTTCAAATTCTTAAAATAATCATATAGCCAACTTTGTTATTGAAATTTAAGTAACAGACATCTGCTCTGTGCCTTTTAAAAGCACTCTTATATGAGCATTGGCTTATTAAACAGAAAGCTGGAAATATCTGTAAGACCTTTCATTAAATATTCTCAGTGATTCAAAACAATTATATTTACTTCTGAAAAATAATCCAGTTTTTGAAAAAGTAAGGAGAAAAAATATATGCAGAAGAAATAATACACTGTTAACAGTTGCTAACTAAATATTTTAACCTTGTAGTGAAGTCTGGTAAAAGTGTAACTTTAACATATTAACTAAGTAAAGTAAACCTTACAGTCCATCTGTGGTTTTCCCAGAACAACTAAGATGTTGGAAATCACTAATGCTATTGTCTAACCAAGAATTAGGATTTGTTAGTGTTCCCCGCCCCACACACCCTTTGGAACTCAACACCTCAAACTAGGCTACCATGGTGTGCTTTCTTGCACCCTGAAAAATAATGAAATAGTAAATAGTTAGTTAACAATAGTTAACAAATAAAATATTGGTAAAGGGGTTTGATCTACCAACCTAGTAAATGAGATGTATCATTCTAAAGATGTTACCACAGTTTTAACATCTCCACTACCCCCGCTTTTCCTCCAAAGATGTTTGAATCATTGACTCACAGATCCATAGAAACCTTGCCTGGAAGAGACTTCTGTGCATCCCTAGTCCTACCTCCTTCCACATCTACTTCCAGTCCTAACACTGAAAATGTGACCACCAATAGAGAATCTCCAGATATAGTCATCTAGCTCTTACCTGAAAGGTGATGAGGGAAATCCATTTAATTTCTATGTCTCTTACTAGTTTTTGAGCTTACATGGAGACTGAGCTGCTATTCTAATTACTGAATCGATGTCACAGTTTGGGGAATTTTCTTAATTTTAGGAATTTGTTTCAGAGATTGTACATAATGGAGTACCACTACTCTTTGAGGATTGCTGCTTGAGCAATTTAATTACCTGTAAAAGATGTACTTCCAACTTCAGTTTGCCTAGTTTCAAATTCTAACCACTGCAACTGGTTATGTATTTTTTTCAAACAAACAAACAAAAAAAAACCCAGAAGTCTTTGCTGCATGTATGTACATTAGGCACCAGGGTTATCTCCCATGATTTTCTTTGGCTGAGCAGAATGTGTTGAGATTTTATTAATATTCCTCTATCTTTAAGTAATATTCCTAGGTTTCAAGTATTTTCCTTCAGTCCCTTACAAGGTATCTACTGATGTCTTGACAGATGTCTCTGCCTCTACTTTAAAGCAGAGTGGTGAGAGGGCACATCCCTGTGTCCAATTTCTAAGGGCATATGATTGACATAAAATTTTTTGAAAAGAATTTAAAGAAAGATTTATAAATTATATTTCCGGACAAAATGTTAGGAAAAGGAAGGTGGTTCCTCCGCACTTGAGCAGTACAAGCATGTTTTCTATCAGGTGATTGGCAGACACATTTAAGGAGGGTTATCAAAGCATTGGATCCTAGTCTGAATCATGTACTAGTAAATTATGGAATGGCCTTAAGAGCAGCTTGGCTGCAGAAAGTTTAAGGATCACAGAGGCTTTTTGGCTTTACATCTATGATTTACAAAAGTACATACAATCAACTGTGAAAGACATTCCATTTTGGTGATATAAATGAAATAGCAAGAAGGAAAGTAATTCAACTTCTTGCTTTCCCACAAAAATATAAGGCTTGAAGCCAAAAGGCTGTAAGAATTTTGTTGCTTAAATAATAACTGACTGCAGGGATCTGAACTCTGCAACATGTTTATTCTGATGTTAAGCCAACAACTTTTTTTTGGAAAGCTAGGAAAACCTCATCTTTCTCCTGACGAAACAGTTAAATGTACATGGTGAGAATTGTCATAAATAATTGGTAATTTGCACAAGGTCGTGAGAAAAGAGAAGAGCAGACCACTATAGGCATCCATGTCACATCAGTGAGGACCATCCACTCCCCTCTCTACATTACACAGCCTCCTCTCTTAATTGTTACTTAGACTTGATTTGTTCTGGCAGACACATGAGATTCTTCCCAAGTGCAGCATTTTTAACAGTGTTTTAGCAATTTCAAGGAAAAGTTTGAATTTCCATCCTTAACATCAATGTTACATCAAGGTTTACAAATATTTCTAAAATGAAGACTTAAGCACCACCCAAGACTGGAGCTGGTTTCTTACATACACATTTTTTGCCTTTACCAAGGCAAACTGCAGTGTGAAATTGAAAAGTGTATAGACAAGGATGACACTCATGAAGCTGCCACTAACATCTTGCAGAGGATGTGTGGTCATGTTTTAAGCAGCTGTACAGTCTTATCTATACAACCTATGTGTGTCAGCTCACTTCAGCATCTCAGATAGGTGGAACTCAGCTTGTAAATTGATTTTGTCGTAGTACCTTTCCTTTCTTTTCTTCAGTAGAAGTCCTGTTGAGAGGAAAATCTGATCCAGGGAGAACATAAGCATAAAGGGACCTTGTTACTAATGTACTTTTCTGAAAAGAGCTCCTGATTAAATAGGCTGACAAATTCATAATTTAAAATTAAGCACAAGCCTTTTCAAGTCATTCTGTTTTTGACTGCTTCTGGTCTTTGATACTGGTCACAATTAGTATCTTCACTTCTGTTAGGGTGAGGAACTTCCTCTATGCTACAAGGTACTCACCAAAGTGAGAGATTTTGAGACCTCTATGAAGCAGAGTGGCTCTACTGGTTGAAACTTAGAGACACTATTTCATCTTACTTTTATTCCTCAACACACTCAACAGTGATTTCATTGTCTTGTAGTGCTTGTTCCAAGAAGGATTAAAGTCACAGATCTGACCTTTCCTTTATCCTACGCTGTTATCTATGTATATATCCATCTGTATTCGTCTTAATACATTTTTTTTTTTAATCCAAGGAGAATGGGAAAAATCAAGCACATAACTGTATGCTGATCCATAATGGTTTAGCTTACATTAGTTATGGAGGTTTGCTTTATTTATTTTAAATTTGATTTCTGGGGGGAAAAGAAAAAAAGAGCATTTAAAAATGGAGGATAGTACATTTTATTTAATATGCAATTTTAACTTCAGCCATGACAACTTTTCACTCACCAAACATAACTGAATTCCTTATTTATAGGTAAAGACTTGTAGAGAAAATCCTACTTGAACATGTAGGTTGGACTAGATGATCTCTAGAGGTCCCTTACAAACTCAACAATTCTGTAATCCTGTGTGTGCAATTAACATAGGTGGTGGCTACATTTTTATGATCATTTGTAATGTGATAAGTAGTGGGCCACTGTGTAGTAAATAGGCAGCTGGAATGGCCTATAAAGTTTGTCAAAATTATTATACACAGTTCTGGTGGGGATGAGGATTTAGCAGTTAATATCAGTAATGATACACATTTGTTAATTTGCAGAGGCTCTAATGATACCCCAGCTGTGTCAAACCATGCTGAGGATTGTCTACAATGTCAAAAGAAAGCAGGCATGCTAAGGATTTTCATTCAGGAAATTTCAAGACCATAAATCAAATATATCCTTCAACAGATAAAATCTGATTAAGAAGTAGAAATACATGGTCAGTTTTCACCATGGAGAAGTCAACTGCAAGATTCAGAAGGATCAGTGCTGGGACTCTGCTGACAATTTTATTCAGAAATGGCCTAGAGCAGGTGACTGATGGTTTGTATTTTGTGGTCGCTTGCATGCAGCGCTAGGCCTTCTTCCCCTTGTGGCCAGTGCCAGAAAGCAGGTTTCTCACGCTGATCCTTCTGCCTGAGCCAGTGAGGATCTTTTGATATAACATGTGGAGACACAAAGTGTAGGTACTAAGTATGTTTTAAAACAAATAGCTTAAAAAAACAATTTTAGCTAATGCAGAGCCAGATCAGAATGGCAAGAAATGGAAAAGATGATTGGGTAGGTATGCTTCTCCATTGCAATATTTTAGCATATATTTCTTTGCAGCATTATGAACCTTTCTGCAACAGAATGGCTTCTATTGGCTGCAAGTACAAAATAATAGAATCCAAAAACATAACAAATACCACTTAATACAGTCAACTGATAAGAAAAAAATGAAAGCCAAAAATAATTAAAGAATGAGATGATATTGAATCATTTATTGTGACACCATGCTAAATTCGGAATATAATTAACAATAATATGCTTTAAAAATCAATAATTATTTGTAAAGAAGCAGACAATGACATTCGATCATCTGTAGAAATAAAAATATAAGAAATACAAAATGTTTATTGAAAGTAGTTCAGTGAATGACCTCTAAAAGATCCAGAACTGTAACTCAAAACCTACCATGTTAACAGGCAGAGATTGCAAAGACAAATTGTTCACAGTTAAGTCCAGGCAGTTGACTCCCAAATCAGTCATGTACTTCTGTGCTTGGGATAGAGACAGAGAAAAAAATAGCTATAATGCCAAAGGGGTTGCAAACAGCAGGAGCGTGAAAAAGTAACATCAAAATAGTGTTGAAGAACATAAAAAAAGTTTCCATCGTCTGGGTCATCATGCCACTTCCATGCATGACTTTATCAAAGACATCCAAAGGCCCCTTAATGCGAGCACTGTGTCCTCACAGTATTGGGTCTTTATTTTTCACATACAAGCAAGGTCTGTGAAAAGGAACAATTTTTTCATACTCTCATAAAACACAGAGAACTCTGTGGTTCAAACCTGACCTCAGAAGCTTTGTAGGCATTTTGAAGGTTTCTTGCCTCAGTAGTCTTTTAAGCTTGATTATTCCACTCCTACAAATGTGAAAAAAGTCACCAACTTATTACATTCTACTAATTTTAAATAATAATATAAAAAGACACCTCATTTGTTAATATGATATTTTTTGTACCACCACTCTGGAAAACTGAAGGGTTTAATCTTTAATATTACATATTTAGAAGTCTTGCAGATCAAACTCAACAGTATTTTAACTGTACTTTACCTAGAGCAAGAAACATCTAGGTGGATAGCCCAGAGCATATTTAGAGCTGCCCTGCAGTCAGTCAGATACACGAAGTGAGTATATAATGTCAAAGTATTGTAAAAATAGAGTATAATTGGCTTGGATCATAGGTCTATGGGGTAAGGCACCCGAGCAATTGGTAAATTACACAGCAATTTTTCCTTGATTTACTGTTTCTTCAGTTATAAAGTGATAATTCTGTTGAAGATGATGAAGACTGTTGAGGAGATTTTATTTAATACAGATGGACATGTTAATGCATAGTGATCTACCCATCCCTCCAATTAGCCTACTAGGTGCAGCTTGATATAAAGCAGAGTCTGGAGCCCTGAGGACATAAAGGAAGACAGGGAGAGCAACACAGCTCAGCATGTTTTCAGGAAATCCAATTATTTGTCTGAAGCTTTGAATTCAAAAGTGGATTCAGAAAGTCCTAAAGCAATTACGATTTGCACAGAAAGAGACTGACTAAAGCCAGCAGCTAAGCATTTTGTATTGTTTTTGGCTTGTGTATTCCATTTATACAGTAAGACCCTTTAGCACAATCACTTCAGCGTGTAACTGAAATGAGTTTAGTTTTCAATAGGATTCTTCTTTCAAATAAGTTGATAAGAAACATACAGATTTTCCTATTTTTAGTACAGACAGAAAGGCTCAGGAAGAATTCTGTGGTTCAAAAAATACTTTAAAACTTTTATGAGCTTTAAAGATAGTGCCAAGTTAAATACCTTGTACAGGACAATAATGCTAAAACATTAATCTGTGTATATATGCCTCAGAGTATACATAGAGTCTGCATATGTTAATGTTAATGTAGTATGCCATCATGATGCAGGAGAAAATACATGAGAACAAGATAAGCAAATAATTTTTCCTTGATAAATCTGCTAGTTTAGCTCAGTGCAAAACAAAATATTTATAACATCATTCTCTACCTATTTGTATTTGTATCATTACCAGCTGCTTTGTATTTCTCAAAAATTCACCTAGTATACATGTTTAAATATGCATATTTATATATATAATCCACATATACTACAACCTTAAGCCACTTTATTAAAGAGGTACCAGAATTCATTTGAAATAAACTAATATACACATAGATAACTTTTTAATTTTTTGACATTTTTATTTTATTTTGCTTGGACATTGTCCATGTACATATTTACATATTTGAGTTTAACTGCTTATGTTTTATGAATGAATGTATTTTTTTTTCACTTTACAGTTCAGTAATCAAGGTCATATCTGATTTTTGTTTTTCACCAAACAATACAGCAATCAAATGGTGCAAGGCATGTGTACCTTAAGGAATTTTATTTTGTTATATATATTGACTGAATATATTCCTAAAAAGTTGGTTATAAACTAATTCATTTCAAATTCACTGCCTGTTTAGAGGTTATAACTGATGAACAAAGTGCGTTTTTAATCACATTCATTTAATTTTAAATAGTTTATGTCATTCTTGAAGACAAAAATCTATTCTATAAAAAACACCCTCCTGAGCTGTTAGATACAAAGTTTTCTTTTTTACATAGCAGTAAAAATACCTCATAAGCAAAGCTGGCTCAAAACTGAAATTTCAAGTTCGCTTTAAGTTTCCTTTTAATTTCGTTTTGATCTGGCCTGGAGTAGCTGTTTCCAATGTCTGTAGCCCAGGCAGACTCTGCAGGAATCCAGGCTGGGTTCTCTTTGAACTCTGCCTCAAGTTTGGTAAAGCCTGGTTGAACCCAAGATGTTTTAAATGAAAGACTTCAGGCTGGGTGAAGTGGCATTTTTTTTGACAAAAGTTTGTTTCCTTTGATAATTTCTGAACACTTCTATTTACAACAAGTTTTGATTGAAGGCAGAGTGTTATGATGAAATGATAAATGTTCCATAATTATAACCTCCAAAGCCTTTTGGATGCCAGCTTCATCATAATTCACAAATGGGTCAGTCAGTCTACTTCTCTTTGACCTGGTGTTTTCAGTCATTTAATAAAAAAAAAGGTTTACCCAAACAATCACCTCAACATATTTTAACGGGCCTCTAAAACAAAAATGACAAAGATAGCCATTTGATTAGTCAACCTTGTGACTAATTTCCAGGATTAGTTATTGGAAAAAAAAAAAGATCTCTGCCTCGTTTTGCTTTGAACACAGAGTGCATGGCCTTCATCCAGTCACAAAAAACCTCTGAGAGATCTGTATTGGTTTTTGTGCCACGTGCTGTGCCTGCTCTGTGCATTAGATTTTCAGTCTCCAGTGATAATGATCCTTCTGTATCATTCTGTTAATTTGCTTGTATACTCTAATTTTTAATGTAGTCTGACATTCATATTTATGAATTTTCTCTTTTTCTGACACCAAAAATATCTGAAGCATAACCATCCCTGCATGTCAGGGTACAGATTACCTCACCCTCTACCAAGTGTTTTGATGTTACGGGACAACAATGCTGTCAATCCTCTGCCTGGTATGTGAGTAGCTCTCAAACAATGAAAGGGTATTAGAAAGTGCTCTGAACACACCACCCCCTGATTTAGCATCTCTGGGCAGCTGACCAGACTGGCTGAAGGATGGAGTGATCCTGCTGTTATTTAATTGTGCATGCATAAAAGTTAGAATCAGGTTGTCAAGCTAAATAACTGCAATTAAAAACCCAGCTTTGGTATTCAGCAGTACTCCTGTGTGCTTTGCTGCTTTACTAAACTTCTTGTAAGTAAGTGAAGTATTGACAGAAGGCAAACATATACAGCAAGAGCTATCTTCACAAATATACCTATATACATGTACACTAACATAAAAGTAAATATCTATATATAAAGGATATACAAACCGTGTTTGTAAAGTGCAGACTAGTTTTGCTAATAGATATAGAGTATATGGTATGTTAATGCTGCTATGACTATTTAGGCACTTTGAAAATGCACTATCCAGCTGCATCTGTGCCATCTCCACATTGTGTTAGGTGGCTCATGCAATAATTCTCTTTTTCTCCCTCTGCGTCATAGTCATAGAAACTAGAGCCATGAGCCTACCTAGTTAGTAAGACCCCATTCTTCGGCATAAGAACTCACTTGTTTAGATCTAGAAATGATAGATTCAGTCCTTGTGGATAAGTCACAACTAAGGTTACGGATTTTCTCATACCATCCTCAGTTACAAAATATTTTATTTTGAAGAGAATGAAATCAAAAACCCAGACTTCACAGATAATAATATAATTTACAGTAACAAACATATAACAGTTCCTGAGGTGTTGTGTTAGGCTAGCTTATGTAAAAAGGTGGATATTATTACATATATTCCAATATATTTTAATATAATTCTGTCCTTCTAACTACAAATATATTCACACTAACATATGTACACAGATTTTTTTCTGGAAACTCTTTTAAAAAATCAGAGTAATTTATATAAATTTTTAAACACCAGCACAATACTCTGAATCCACTCTAAAATGTAATGTTTCCAGTCTGTGAAAATAGCAAAATATTGATTGTCAGTCTGTGACATCATATGAGCAGAAGAGTCACTGGTGTAGAAATTAAATCTTGTCCAGGTGGGAACTTGAGGAAAGATTTCTTTGGAGAAATCTGATCAATATCCCTATTTTGATGGCCAGTTTTTGATAAGGCTTTACCTTAATAACGTTCAACCAGATGAAATTGCTGCTGTGTCTTTTTGAAAAGAAAATACAAAAAGATAATGTTGTACAGAAATCATCTCTACCTGTTACTAAATTCCCTGGTGGAATTGAAGACATAGCTGACCTATAAAGTCCTAAGTGGCTTGTTTGGACTGAGAGAGGGGTTCTCTCTTTCATTACATTAGCTTTGTTCCTTGATGTTATTTGAGGTAGAATTCTTTTTGGAAAACAAGGGGGCGAAAAAAGCAGTACTAGGGTGTTCTCTTTCCTAAGGTGTCTACCTAATCTGTAGGATTGCTTTTTTTTGAATTATGGCTGCTTTCCATTATGGTCTTTACAAATATCTGGAATACACTGCAAAACGTGAAAAACTTCTTACATACCTTTTTAACAGAGATATATTCTTAAGAAAGTTTTTATGATTTATAGTACTATGGTACTTTGGCAATACCACTCTGTTGTTATGGTCAGTAATTGCTGACTGTAGTTACTAAGAAGGAAAGTTATCCAAGGTACTTTTAGAAATTCAATATTTCTGAACTTATTTCACTATCTCAACAATTATAATAATCATTATAATGAATATTTTTTATTATTCTGAATATTTAAGTGTATGCTTTGGGTAACAGTATTATTAAAATATCCATGTATTAGTGTGAATAAATCTCTGGTGGAAATTTTGTCCGATGAGGGTGCTATTGGACTGACTAGATGACCTCTAAAGGTCCCTTCCAACCTTAAGCATTCTATGATTCTATGATTCTATGACTCCTGTGTGAACATATGAACATAGCAGAACACATTTATATTTGCAGTTGTGTATAACTATGCTTTAAAGGGAATTCAAGCCTTTACAAACTATAGTTTACTGTTGGTCTCCCATTATGTTTACAATGTTAATAAAGTCTATATTTCATGCACTTCCATCAAATGCACATGTATGCCAAGATATTGGATTTATACCCTTTTAAATCTTTAAAGGACAAGGTTTACAAAAGCTGTGATGGTTTTATATTGCCAAGTAGGGCAAGGGAGAGGACAGGCCAACACCTGCTCTATGGAGCCTTATGGAGAAGCTTGTGTAGGTCTGTGCCCTGTGATTCCTTTTGGTTTCCCTTCTTCAATCACTGCCATACTCACTGCTTCCCTTCCTTCTGCATTCCATGTCCTAGCATCTTAAAGCTCACCTTGAGTTTAAATTTCCCTGTATCATTTCTATTTTCATGATTTTAATTTTAAAAGTTGTTTGTTCTTTCTGTTTCTTGAAAGCTCTCTTTGTAGGCATTACAGTGACATAAGATATAGCAACAAAAAGATATCCCAAGAAAATAGTCTGTGCATTAAGAAGACTATTTCATAAATTGTTTGTTACATTGCCCCTGACTTTCTGCTTTAGAAGTTAGTTGTGTCCAGTGGATGTAGCTCTGAGGGAAACTACTGAAGATTGCATCAACTTGAGAGCTCTGTTAGGGCCATGGGTTTAGCATGATAAAGAGTTTATGTATTGTGACACCAAGGGTGACAATGTCTAACTATCCTGTGGAATCCAACTTCTTGCATTTGTGATCTGGTAAAAGCTGCAGAAATAGTGTACCTAAGAACAGGATTCCCAAGCCCTATCATGTTCATTGAGAAGCTACTTAAACTAGCTAATTGCAAACACCAAGGAAGAGATGACTGGAGTACTCAGTGAAATTACAGCTAAATGTAGATTAGCATGCCTGGAAATAAGAATTCAGAATATGCTTAAGGACAAGATCATTATCTGGACCTTGGATACACACTACGATTAGATTTATAATGACATTTCACTGCTTTACCTGTAGAACCAGGAAACTATTCCTCTTCTTAATAGAATGTGGTTTCTGAGGAGGTAAGTTATTCATGGATTTTTTCCCACTTTCCCCCTGCATCAGAAGCTGCTTATACTAGATACTGAATAGAGTGCCTGTAACACAGGAGATGTTATACTGAATAGAAAGCCTACAGTGTCAATCATTGAGAAATATCAGTTTGCCCTACAACTTAAATATAACCCTTCTCAGGGAATTGATATGTCAGAAATCGCTGTCCAGAGTATTCTTAACTGTTTGATCGTGTAAGAAAAGCCGTACATGAAGATTTAAGGATGTAAAAGTGTTGGTCATCTCTTGCTATGCAACAAGTCAACAACGGTCAGAATATTTGCATGTTTTCAGTGTCAGTGTCTGTCCAAGCCCTTTGTACTCACAATTAAGATTTATCAAGAATTTACATACTTACAGGGTTTACTGGGATAAGCATTCTGTCATGGTGCTAATGGAAACAGTGTTTGTATAAGCTAATCAGAATTAGTAAACCTAGATGGAGAAAATTTATGACTCTGTAAACCACTGGGCAAAACTTATCCAGAAAGGGGACATCTGAGTTATCATTCTTGATGCAATGAATCTTGGAACATCCTGCACCCTAGAGTTTGAAGTTAACTAGACCCAAAGGCATTTAAATGGGATTTAGGCATCAAAGTTCTTCTGCAGATTAGATGGCATAGAGGAAGAACTTGGACAGGTCTCTGAGTCCTGTTTTTAGAGGACATGTACCTAAGAGACCAAGCTGTGAAAATAGAAGGGCTTAATGAAAGATAGTGCAAATTTTACAGTGCTTTAAACCAGCGTGCAATCTTATAACTGTTTGAATTCCTTCTTGCTTTTGTACTCTTCTATTTTAATTTTTTTCCCAACAAAAGATGCATTCCTTTCTTATAATTTGTCCTTTAGAACATGCTATCCTATATCATTTTTTGCCTCAAAATATCAGTAAGCTTTTTTTTCTATATATCCACAGATCAAGATCCAAACTGCAGGTCCTCAGAGTCCAAAGAAAAGTTCCCAAATCAATTGCTCTTTTGCTAGTTAGGCGTAACTTGATTTTCTCATTGGCTTACTAAGACATTCTGCCTCTGCATATTCTCATGTGCTCATGTTTCCATTCTTCTTGTTTATTTGTCTTTTGAAAGTCATTTATCTATGCCTAACTCCTCTTTCTCATAGCAAAGACTGAGTTTATGAAATCTGATAAGAAAAAAGCTGCTTTCCATATTGCAATGTTGCAGGTTTAGTGAGAAAACACTAAAGACCACGCTTCAGACCATGCTTTGCTAGGTATGCAAGAGCCCTCTAGACCCAAGGATGGTTGGTAAGTCAATCATCACATATGTTTGGCAGGCTCAAACAGGCACTCCACACGATAATAATGCGCCTAGAAACTAAATGGGAAGAGGAAAAACGCCTCTTCTCTTCCACTGGAGTGAAATCCCAAATATTTTACTCAAGGCCATGTGTTCCCTTTGTGGGACAGACTTGCTCTAGGAGAAAAATTCTTTTTCTGGATTTGTATCTTACTATCAAACAATATTTCTTTGTAATTAATATAAAAAACCTCAATTGTCTGAAGTCTCTCTCTTCAAGTTTTGTGTTTTATTGATGGCAAATAAGCTTTTTACTTAAAGCCAACTGAAATAAATTAAAGTGCATTAAAATTACCACTTAATCCAGCATGTGGCTTCTTTGTCAGAGGACTAGTGCATTGTCACCTATGGGTGTTTATTTTGACTAGAATATATGATGACTGCTTTTGCTCCATAGTTTGCATGTCTTAACAGGATTACAAATTTATAATAGAGAATTCTTCAGATTTACAATGTCTGAATCAAGATTTTACCTGCATGGTTAAAAGCAATGCTCTTTTATCTGGTAAATATGCAATATATCTTGTATTTTTGCACAGTGGTTTATGTCATATTAGAAATGCCATGCTGAGACTATTGTTTATAATAGATCTTTCCTATATCTAAATTTTTAGACTCTTACATGTCCTGAATTCTAGCATAAATTATATCAGAAAAGATTTCTTTAGACACTGACATAAGTAACAGAAAGCACCGAATTCCATATACCTCTTATTTAAAACAAAAAAAAATTCATCTATAGTGAGATATTACCCAGTAAAAGTACAGTTCATCCTATTTGGTCCACATTCTGCAACACACAGTTTATACAACAGGCTAACTTGAGAGATTGGCTAAATACGCATTATAATGTATTGCTAGTTTACAATTTATCTGTAAGAAATAGAAAGCTAAAATGTGATTTCTGGTAGAAATACATTAAATGGAAAGAAAAAAAATCAAAATGTGACCTCTCCTTGTTACACACTAAAGGGCCATCAAAACTGAATAGTATGAACAGTCAATTGTATATTAAACCAAGAAGACTTTTTCATCTACTTCCAATCTAAACTTATTTAATTTAGTTTTTAATAAAATGCATTACAATTTACCATCGTTTCACCCTATTGTCTGTATAGCTTCAAATGAATGCTTCTTAGAACTGTCAACAGTTAAAGTAAAAATCTATAGTTACTTTAGTTCCAGGTTACTAGTAAATAAGTATTCATTAAACACTATATTTATTCTTTCCACCGTACAGTGTTATTTGTTTTCTTATTTTATCAACTTTGATAGCCATTTAAGACTTATTTTGACAAAAGAATCAGTGTCTTTGATAGTTGAGCATAGACGAACTCTATTCCTTGTGGTGCTACCCACTTTCCTGAAATTTTTGGTGCTGACCAAAGTATGTGCAAATCAAAATAATTCTAAGATAGAGAACAGTTTCGGTACCTGATAAATCTTATCAATAAGGCCGCTCTGTTTGGATGAATGACTTAAAAGTCATGTAACAGTGAATGAACACTTATGGTGGAAAAAAGAATTGTAAGCAAGAGTTAAGCTCTTATATAATATTTTGGTCTTTTAACCTCATATCATAGTTTCTGTCTTCTTAAAAACAAAGATGACAACAACAGCAACAAAAAAAACAAAGATGACAACAACAGCAACAAAAACAGTAATACAGCCCAGTACATAACTGAACTTACAGCAATTGGTGTAAATTTCATAATCACTTACAATGTAATACATACCAAATTATAGATTTGGTAAACGTCACCAAATGCAATGATGTTACCAAAATTGCGATGATTTGGATTTTAATTGTGGTTTAAAAAAATAAGAAATTGTGAGATAGAAACAAAAATCCAAAGCAAAAATTAAGCTTGAGCATGCTATGGTACTAGGAACTAAATTTTTACCTTTGGGGAATGCTTCAAAGTATTTTATTTTTAGTCTGATGTGGTAACATGGAGATGTTCTTTCAGAGCTGCATATAAGAATATAGGTAATTCCTATTCAGGAAGTGTAAGAAAACTTTTTCTTACAGTTAAATGAAAATAGATATGTATTTTAAATATTTTCTGCTGCTGCTACAAAATGCGTTTTTAGAGTATGCAGACACTGATGGCAGGTATCAAACATTTTAACTGGGAAGGTACCAGTCATGGTATATCACAGTAAGATGCTCATTAGTTAAAGCAACAGTTTCTGTATTAAACCGTCTTTGCATCCATGACTGGTAAGATCTCATGTTATATTTTACTTACAACATATCTTCTGTTACAAATGCCGAAACAGGAAAACTACTGCTAGCTCTCCTACTACTGTAAATTCTGAGAAACAGAAATACTATTTTGATCTAAATTGTGCCTTTGTAAGTGGATCCTTGTCCAAAGACTAGTATTGTTTAATAGAAATTAATGAAGTTATCTTGTCATCTCTTTTAAATTATGTCATTCCCATTCTGATAATCTTACAGAAATTGAGCAGAGAGAGATTTAGATCAGTGAACTCCATGTAGAATGAAAAGTCAGTCAGAGTAATTAGACATTTAACGTGATGACCTAAAATCTATCTATTTCCATTACTAGGTTTTGTGCTTTTTTTTAATTGTACATCATTTGTTTCATCCTCATTTTCATAAAATATTTTCTGTGTGATTTAATGTTATTACAGGGACTGGAAGTAAAGTTTAAGATTCAGTAGATCATAAATATATAACAAATACTGTTGCTTGCTAAATGCAAAGCTGGATCATCTCTCTTACCAAGCTTTCTTTTTTTCAGATCCACACAAATAAGTTAGTTATAGTAGTAATCATTCTTTTCCCTGTAGCTTCATTTTGTCCATTGTACTCATTCCTTTCCCAGGCGATGCATGATGTCCTTATGATTTTATGCCACTGCTTCCCAGGCTAGGATGTAAGATGTAAGATGAAAGGTCCTTCCCTTTCTGCTTCCCTTTCCACTTCTACTGGGAGGTTTAACATGCTATTTAATAGGAAGCTAGCCTTCCTAAAGACTGGTAGTTCAGTGAATGAGGAAGACTTTTTTCAGCAAATTAAATATCATATTTTAGGAGGATATTCAATGCCAAATCTGTCAGTTGTTAATGCTATCTGATAAATTTGTGGCTTCACAAAGCCCCTGTGGGTATATCATGTGAATAGGAAAGGTCGGCAAGCAGTTTGTTCTGGTAAGAGCTGTCCATGGTCCACTGGTGAACCTACCGATCAATCAAAGGTTGGAATTAGCAGAAGGATGTTTGTAAATAACATGAGCTGTCACCAGATCATTACGGTGAATTATTAAATTAACTAAAAACAATCTTTCAACTTTCAACTTTGTGTTGAACTTCATATTTGCAACACTGCAATCTGATCTCAAAATACTTGATTTCAATAACTCCTAAGCTATCAGGTGTCCATGCAGGTATCCGTGTCCATACTGGCTAAAAGGTAATGAATGGCCTAAGTTACTATTAAAGTATATACAGTTCTTAGCGATGTTTTAGCTATAGGAGCAAAAAAATGTTCTGGATCTAAAAGGATAAAATAAAAAGGCAGAATATTACATAAACCACATTTCCTAGTTGAAGTATATTATTAAAACGTTTTTTACTATGAAAGGGTGGGGAGAGAGATATTCTTGAATTCCTGCTGAGGTGAAAGAACTGTGCTTGGATCTCCTATAAATAAAGGCTAAGTTCTACTAACCAGAACACCCATGACTGCTATGGCATATAAGAACAGCATAATCTTAAAATTTAATCTTTGAAATTTCTGAAACTTCAAAATTTTGAAGTTCAAAATATTATGTCTAATCTTTTATTTTCAACAATCGTTTTTAAGGAAATATTACTGCAAAAAAATGTAGGTTCATAACATCTTAAATTATGCCAACATATGTATCCGGAGCTTGGCTTTCAGCTATAACTTAGTTTTGAGATTAATTTGAGACCATCCATCAGTTTTACAGTGTGATTCTACATTACCATACTTTTTATTCAGTGTGATTCTACATTACCATAGTTTTTATTTTAGCAGTGGAAGCTGAAATAGATACCAAGGCATCAACTGACTCTGAAAACATAGTAGCCAGTGCCCAGGAGAGCAGCAGTTTTCAAGATCTCTTTCTAAAGAATCGGCATCATTCTGGCATCTCCTGTGGATTAGTGTGTTCCTGTATTAGGAAATTCATCACTGAAAATGTTATAGATCCCTTCCATCCTTCCCTTTCTCCTTTGCCCTTTCTCCCTTTCCCCTTTCTTCATTCACCTTTCCCTTTTCCTTTTGCCCCTCTCTTCCTCCCCCTTTCCCAGTCCATGTCCTTCTTCCTCTTTCTCTTCCTCTTTCTCTTCCTCTTCCTTTCCTTTTCCTTTTTTCCTTTTCCTGTTCCTTTCTTTTTCCTTCCCCCTTCCCTTTTCCTTTCCTTTCCCCTCCCCTGCCTTCCTTTTTCTCCAATTTATTGTTCAATTTTTCTAGGTTACAGCTTTAACAAAGAAGTTTCAATATATTCAACATTTACAGTGACCAAGATTATTTCTTCTGCATCAGCCTGTCCTTTACAAAAACTGCCAATGGTAGACAATGGTAGATCTTTTCTCTTTTTTTCCTCCTCTTTTTTTTTTTAATTTTCTTCTCTCCCTGCAAGACATGTTTACATTCCATGTGAGGCTCTGGTAGGACAAAAAAGCCGAATAATGGTTTGCAGTCTTTCTGGTAAACTGGATTTTTAAAAATCAGAATAGGACCAAATATTTGCTGTAAATTTCCTTTTAACATCCAGGCAATTAGCTCTTTTTTCTTTTATCTTCTGTAGCCTGAGTGCTCTTTGATGTTTTCAAAACTGTCAGGAAAGTGGCCTTTGATGTCTTCAAATCAAAAATATACATCCATTTGGAAAATACACTTTAGTCAAATACACATAATTCTGATCAGTGTGGGGATAACCAGGTGAAATATTACAGCCCACATTTCAAAAGTAGTCAACCAGATTAGCTAATTTCTTTTTTTTTTTTTTTTTTGCCATTATCTTTTATTAAGCTGTAAAAGTGAAGCACTATGCATCCTTGTGCAGATTCTCAGAAGGGAATCATAAAAAAAATCTCAGAGAAAGCAGAGAGTTACAGAACAATGAATTTTACATCAGGACAATACATAGGACAGTGGAGAAAAAGATCTGAAAGAACAGAGATGAACAACTTTTTACTCCAAAACATCTACAATGGACTGAGCTGCAGAGCTTCCATTGTGTGATCATCTTTTAATGAAAGTAACAATTTAAAAGTAGAATAAAAAATACCCAAAAGAAATATAGCTATCCAACATTCAATATCTGATTATGACAGAGTCAGCAATTCTCCCTTCTCTAGTGCCTATATTCTTGTGTGGTCAAGTTAGTAAATGCCGTAGTCATGCCTCTAAGAAGGATCCAGCAGCACTTTAATGAATCTGAAAGCAACAAACAGCATACAGATACAGCTTGTATCTGATCTATGAAATGAGGTCTATCTCAGTGGCTGGAACATGACTTTGAAAATTATTTTCAGAATTTTTTTTTCAGAGCTGTGTAAAAATTACATTTTAAAAGGTTAAAAAAGCCTCAAACTCTGAAAAATTCCTCATTCATTCATTTATACACAAGTTAACAAATATCAGCCTCCTCTTTCCCACTGTCACTAATGTTCACATTAAATATTTGTACCTTCTTGCTTCCAAATAGTTTGAAAATCATCTCTTCTCTGTAAGAATGGCTGATATCTCTCCTCCCAAAGACAGATATGTTGTATTTGAAGTATGCAAAAAAGAATGCTATTTGAATAGGCCCACATTATCTAGTGATTTACATGGCTCTTTAAGACAAGTTATATTCCATTTCTTGACTAGGAAACATTTTTTCAGAACATCTTGGTGTTTCGTTCTTTTTTTTCACACTGTCTTACATTTCTTTTTTTACTTGTTATTAAATTTATCTATTGGAATTTACAGATTTTTAGGTTAAATTTATAGGTTTGTTTCTGAGTTTTTTCTTGTGTGGTAGCATATTCTGTGTAGATAGGCAAACTCAGGTTTCTATACATTACTTTGCTGAGAAGAGGAGACAATTTTCTGTAGTTTATCTAACCCAGACTAAGTTTCTTAAAGACTAATTCAAAAAAAAAAAAAGGAAAATCAGAAACAAAGGATATGCTACCTATTCTAACTCAATTCCTGTTTGATTTTGTGTATTGTTCTCATTGTTCTTTTGATCCAAATAAATTGATATAGTCATATTAAAATGCTTCATTTTATGTCTGGGTTCTTCCTAGCTGGAACCCCTCTAATCTGAGGTTATACATATTTGGAGAAAAGTTTAATTTGTAAACTGCCTCTCCCTATCCCCTTACACATGCAAATCATTTATTTTCCACCCAGGTATGTGGACATTTAGAGGACCTTTTCTGGTATATTCCAGTGCATCCGGTAACTCTGATGACAGTATTAACGAAAAGCAAGAAAAGTTATTTTCTAAGTATGTATAGGTTGGTGTCCTTGGGCCAATGAGTACATCTTGACACATACCTGACGTGAAAATTTGGATCAAATGGCTAGTATAAAGCATACTAGTCTGACAAACTGGATTTAATTATTTTATTTTATACATATATATGTGTGTATATATATATATATATATATATATAATTTCATCCAGTGTTATTTTGAAATTAAATGACTGCAACTAAGCAGAATTTAACTGTATTCTTATAGAGAACACACACTGGACACCACATTCAAAGAACCCCAGTTAGCATTTGTATGGGTGTTTTAGTCTCCTCTAACACACATGTAATTATATATGTGAAACTCTATCTCTATGCAGCTTCATTCTAATTCTGATGTGTAGACACATTATGAGAGAAGAAACAGTTATATTTAAGGGATTTCTTCTGTAGTCCATTGAACCAAAATAATGTCCAGCAAACTAGCTTTGATTAATGCTGAGATATGAAAAGGTTCTTTGTGAGAAAATTTCTGGCACTCACAAGCTGCTCTGAAAGAGGCTGATGAGTACATCCCTTTTGAAACTTTTCCCTTAATTTTTTTCCTTTTCCCCTGAGTTAAGCCACCACATCTCAGGTCATAGCAAAGGCAGCAGCAGGCCAGAGTGAAGGCTGCTCATGCTGTTGCACATTGAAGAGAGAGTGTTGACCGCTGTGAGAATCATAAACCTCTCAGTTTGATGATCAACTGAGCAGTAAATTAATTAATCATCATTTTATGCCTCATCAAGCACTTTACTGAGACTCTCAACAGGGGCCAGCTCAATTAGCCAATGGGAAGCAGACTGTTTTGTTTAGCTGGGTGAGTCTTCCATAAACAGAGGAAGCTTTGACAAGCTAATAAATATGTCATCTGTCTGTGTCACTAGCTGCAATGTGGCTCCACCTGTAAAGTTGTGGGATTCTACTCAGTATGGTGTACAGCAACTTGAAAGAATGAGGTATCCTCACCCCTTTGCAAACAAAGACATTCTCAGAGTGCATCAGCATCTTTAGTCAGGGAATTTGATCTTGACTATTAAGAATCAGATATTTATTTGGGGTTACTGAATTTTATTTATGTCCTTTATAATGAATTTCACTATTAGGCAGAGTGAAATTGTTCAGATGCATTTATAATATCAAAATGCACTTTCCTCCTATTTTTTTCTTTTTCGTTTTTCTTCTTAAGAGAAAAAATGTTTTCCCGTCACAATAAATGCTTGTGGTAACAAGTTTCTCAAGGTAACAAAGCTTGCAATTAAGTGGCAATAATGCTTCTATAGAAACAGACTGATCTGAAATGTCCTTGTATCAAATCCTGCAGTTCCACCAAAGCTATTGAAGTCACATCAATTGAACTGCATCCATCACTCAGAACAGGAAACAGAAATCTGCCTTTAGAAGTTTCTGCCTTGAACAAAATCACTGAGTGATGTAGACTGGTGCCGCTGACTTCCATGTACCTTTATGGCCATAAGGGCCCTTCATGAGTTTCTAATCTGATTTTCTGCATAACATTATCCATAACCTCTGGCTGAACAAGAGATAAGCACTAGCATACCTGGTCTTTATTGAAAGACTTCAGATTTCAGAAAATCTAGCACAACAAGTGGCTCTAATAAATAATTATGACCACCGGCAAAAATATGCATTCTATTTCAGATTTGATTTTATCTGGCTTCAAATTCCAGTTATTTCATTTAGCTAAAATTCTTCACAATGGAGTCTGAAAGGTTGCCAAATTCCTTACGATATAGAGCTCAGCACACAGGATAGTGGTTCCAAACTTTTTTACAGACAGTCTTCCCCTAAAAAAATAAACAGAGATCTCTGAAGACTCAATACCATTTCCAGGCACTCAGGAGCCCATGGCCTTGACGACATACTCATGTGCTGCCAAAGATAGAAGATATCACCTTCTCTCTCCTTGTTCCTGGCCATACACACTCAAGTTTTACAAAAATAGATATTATAATTCTATATCTGCGTTCTAATGAGTAGGCATGTAGCAGCTAAGCTGGAAGGAGCTAAAAAGTTGGAATGCAATTTGTACATCGCAGTCACCCTAATGATTCTTCTTAGAGTTAGACGACTTGTGAAGAAATGTAGGACATTCTTATATGTGACTCGAGTCAGTCATTAAAAATGTTCTGCCAGTCCTGTGTTCCCATCTGATAGTATCTGTTGTTTTCTGTTATGCAGTTTACCAAGAAGTCTAGTCCATATGGGCACTTACAAGTATAGCCATTGTACCATATACCAACTTTATTAGCAAAGATTTTCCATATTCCTTTCAAACCTTTGGAAAGAATAGGCTGTAACAGAAATTTCTGAGATCCTTTGGAAATGAGTGCATGCACCCTTCATGAGTGCTTTTAGCACACAGCTTTTTAGCTGTTCTATTTTAAACTTAGTCAGTCCATTTTTAATCCTGTAGCTTTATTGTAGTGTTTTCCCACAAGACTAATTTTTGGCTGTGCAAATCCAAGTCTATTAAACTTTTCTTGCTGGTAAAAAAAAAGAAAAAAAAATGTAAACCCAAATGAGCTCCTCATCTCAGCAAAGACTACTATGTTGAATCACTGAATGCTCTCTCTCAGACTGAGAGAAAAGAAACAAAAACAGTGGAAATGGGGGAATGGTGGGAAACAGAAGAAGTGCCATTCATGCTGCTGCAAGGATGGTGAAACAGAGATATAGGACAGTGGCAATGTTGTGTGAAAGAACTGTAAGACCTGGCAGGTATAATACATTTGGTCTACAGAGCAAGAAGGGATCCTATCCATCCCATCAGAATGGATAGCCTTATATGCATTTGTGTCAGATACATCTACAGACACCTCTCTGTAAACAAATTTATAACCGCACTAATGCTAATGTTAATGCTAATGCTAATGCTAATGCTAATGCTAATGCTAATACTAATGCTAATGCTAGCTTTATCTGAGCAGACTACTTTCAGTAGATCAGACTAAGCATCAGTGAGTTAACAGTACTTGGAGATGTGACTTTACATTTACTTAAAAAAAAAAAGCAGCTAATGGTATGCACACACAGAAATTAATCTAGTTGTTACCATGTATGTTCATGAGAAGGAATTTTTGCATTCCTCCATACTCTCGTTATACTCTTGTGAGCTAATATTAACATATATGCATTATATACAATATTTTGTTCCTGTTGCCCAGCTTACAGTTTATTACTCCATTTCTCACAAAACGTTCTATAGTATGTAATTATTTCAAGGTGTTGAGGGTGGTCAAACAACTATTTTTAATTTCATAAATTAAAAATAATTAGTTTTGCTGATATTTATAAAACTTTTTTTTTTTCCCTGAGTCTTTAGATGAATCTTGACTCAGTAATTTTGCCTTGCAAGGGTTGGTGTGAACACTAGCTTCTGCTTCAGGTCATATGGGTTCGAAGCTCTGGAGTTTCACTTTGAATTTGATGAGTGCTTACTGCAAACCATTTGTCTTCACTCACATAATCATCTTACATTCACCCAGATTAGGCCATGTTTTCCTTAATGTTTAAAAAAATAGGAAGTGAGCTTCTAGGCATGGCTACTGCATTTTTTGTGGTTACAGATTTCATAATGAAAAATTTGCACAATGGTACTAAAATAATTCTTTGAAAATACAAATGTTTCTAGTGTACATTTATTTCACACTTGTGATTCAATTACTTTTAGTTTCTTCATGCCTCTGACTTGAATAAAAAGTCTGAAAGAGGTTTTAGGGCACTTACAAACATAAGTCTCATCTGTGATCAGTCTCATTAGAGTCTGATCACAGATTTTCAACAACCTCAGGGAACATTGGACATCATACTATTATGAAACAAACAAAGACAAATAACATAACGTAAAAAGATTATCTCATTTTACCATTACTCTCTTAATCTACTATGCCACCAGTTTTAAATAAATAAATAAATGACTTTTCAGTTTGTTTTTCCATTCTGATTTTGTGGATAATTTTCAGTGATATTTTTTCTTTATTCACAATGTGAAATTGACTCTGTCTTGCTTATTTTACAATAACCATCCCTTAAAAATACTTTGAAGTGAACTACCCAGACTGATCATAAATCTTACTGTCATACAGACATATGTGAACTTTCTTTTGAAAGCTCCATTGTTACTTATCTATTCTGAGTGGGATTACCTCGAATCTGTATCTTTTAACCTTTTTACGAAGCACAGGAACTTTAAATATTTGACGAACTCTAATATCAACCTAATTACAGTTTGACTAATTATATCACATGGATTTCACTCCTTTTGTTTTTGCCCAAAATTAATACTAGAACACTTCAGAGGAGCTTATAAGCAGACCATTTAGGCATTCAAAGTGTAACACTGAAATGAAGAAATATGTAGCTCAAAGAAACTTCACTGAAGAACATTGAAAATATGACTGTGTTGCTGATTAAACAACAATATCTAATCTAGTTTCAGGCCTACAGATGAAAATCATCTTTCCTAGAAATATGCCTGCCAAGGTTATTGTAAAATTATCCCAGGCACCAAAATGATGAATGGTCCCAGCATTTGTTCTGGTATGGATGCCATCCCTGTGGGGCTTCACCAAGCAGGATTTTTCATGTGGACAGACTCACATGGAGGACAGATGGGAAAGAAAACAAAATTAGTTGATCTGTGCTAGAGCAAAAATCCATCTTTCCTTTGCTACCCAGATTGTGCACTTGCTTTTTTGCCGATGTAAAAATGTGTTTTTAAATTATATGATTCTTTACTTTTTTTTTAAGTTGCAGATTGATATGCATGTTTTATACTGATCTTGAGTTTAGTGTTAATGTGCTTTCTTGAACTTTCATACCAGCTTAATTTTAGAAATGCTAAGAAATAAAGGTAGTATCTAAATTATCATTATTATAGTATGTCTTCAGATGCATTAATAACAGCTTTAATCCAATTTTGAAGACAGACAGTTCTTAACAGTAAAAAAAGCTTATGATGAAAAAGATCACTCAAGCTTAGCTTTGATAAAATATGACTAATGAGCCAGACAAATGGTAAAACAGTTCCATTTAGCAGACAGACTGGCTTTGCAGGTTCCAGTCCTGAGATGACCCTCTTTCCTTAACACAGGTGAGGGCAATCCCACTAATGAAGATACAGAAGCCAGCGTCTTGCAGAACTCGGGCCAGTGATGGTGCAGGCAACATATCTGAGAGAAATCAGTTCTTAGATATGTTAAATGTTTGACAAGGGAAAAAGTTTCTCTTTTACTCGCAATTGCTGTGTTTGCGACAGAAAAAAGGGAGAATTTTAAACTGTCCCTCTTTTGTATATGTAAGTGCTACAGTTCAAATCTGAGACAACAGAAAGTTTACTGGGAAAAACTGATAATGTATGTGTCTAAAATGTAGATTCTGGATTAGTCACTATTCAGCTGCTTTAAATTGTCCATGATATTTAAATGCACAATTACCTCCTTGTCATCATGTTTTGGGTGCAGGAAGTATTACATTATCAACTGTCCCTGAGGGGATAAAAAGGAACAAATACTTAGTGTATTTTTCCATTTATAGTTATCTCTTAATCAGATATCCTAAGGTAAGAGGTGAAACTTAGAAAGCCAACAGAGATGTTAGGTTTATTCAATTGCAATATAACTAACACCTTAAGAACTGATTTGTCAAAATGAATTGCAGTCAGAGTGCTCTGAGTTTTCAAACTAAATTTGGTCTTACGATAAAAGGCACTTCTTAAAGAATTGCAGTTCTTGTTCTAACCATTCCTCCACATTCACCTCCAAGGCATATTTTATAAATCTGATAAAATCACAGACCAGGTGCTCCAAGACTTTCAAAATAATAAATTCCAATCTGTCACTAAAAAAATGAAAGGTTAAACAAGTTTATTGAGGGAGTTCTGTTCCAGGTGTTATTTTGAAAGTACATGCCTAATTTATCATTTTTTTCAATAACAGTGATAAAGATTAGTGATAAAGTGATAAAAGTGATAAAGATAATGTAAATACTCTGTATTAGAAATAAACTTTCATTTTGTCTTGCAGATGGTACTAATGACTAAATAGACTTATTGGAGAGGGCTCCACCTACTTAGGTAAGAATTTCTTGGAGGCAACACTAGAATCAGTTTTTCCCTAAAATACAATGCTCGCTCTGTAGAAACCAAACATAAAATGAAATCCTAACTACAAGTATTTATAAGAACCAGAAGCATGAAAACTTTTCACAAATCACCTGCTTTGGAATGGACCTTGTATAGGTTCAGTGGGTGCACCTACTGAGTGGAACGAGGCAATGGAAACTGCTAACCTCTTCCATATGTGACAGCCTTTAAATTATAATGCCATTCTGGACACAGTGAATGGATTATTCTAAAATAGCAGTATGTCAGAAAAGTGACTGTGTTTCCCTATGGTTTCTCTTGCTGTGTTTTCAGCCAGTCTTACAGAGATCAAAGTTTTGCTATCTTGCCAGTTTTTTATTAAAGTGCACAGTAAAACAAAAAAATAAAATAAATAAAAGTTTGAATTTTGCCCAAGAGGTCTGAAACATACATATTCACCTACCATCTGCCAAAGGGAAGACTGTAGTTATCAAACATTTTGAAACCAGAAGCAAAATCCAAATCCTTTTAAACTTACCGTGTAAAAATGTACTTTTAAGTTCCATTTACTTCAGTGTTCAGGGTGCTCTCTGCAGAACAGGGTGCTTGGTCTCTGTCATGTTCTGTGGTTACTAAATCAAAAATGATAGTATTTGGGCATGACTTTATGCATTGCACACCTGCGAACAGTTATTAAAGGCTTATGGATGGATTTTCATATATCTATATATTCTTCACTGTCTCCAAAGTGAAGATGCACTCCTTCACTCAGTATTTCTTCATGTTTCTCCATGCATTTTCAAAAAAAATCTTTTATTGACTTTTTTTTTTTTTAGGTCCTTCCTTCTCTAATCCCATAAAAATGCAGTGTTAGAAATTAACTGTCCCAAAACGTGAACTAACTTATAGAAAAGACATAGACCATTTGTGGACCAAAACAATGCTTGGTCTGTATAGATTCAAGGAGCAAAAAATGGTAAGTTATATACCCATATTGAGGTTTCTGTATGCAGAAGTAAGCTTCTACTGCTAACACACAATTAAGCTGAAGTTTCCATTTCTTACTCATTAGGTTACAATACAAGTTCACTGCATATATATACTTCTATATATATACAATATATATATGATGGTGAAGCTTTGTAGTGTTGTAGCTGATTTTGTGTGTCTAACTGTTGTAATAGTGATTACACTTAAATGTGAAGTCTTTCAGCAAGGCAAAGAAATTATTCTATATTCATACATTTATGTTTTTAGGAACTATTAAAAAATAATTATTTGAGTAATTTGTGGTAGTTGATATTAAATAGCAAGTAGCAAAGTTATTTAAATATGAATTTAACCAAGATAAATGAATCAGTAATTTCTTGAAACTAAGAAAAATTATTCAACTTAGTATATAAAAATTACGCTTAGAAAAGGCTTTACCAGCAAATTTTGTTAATTCTTATTTAGACACCATAACACCATAACATAGCCATGCCTTATTTTTCTAGTTTTGCAGAGTATATAAGGTGCTTTGCATATCTTGTAAAATGATGTTTCTTTTCCCCCTTTAAGGTAGCCAAGTTTTGAATAGTCTATATCAATATTGCATTTCTTTCTTAGAGGGCAAGCACTGAAATATTCTTTAAAGCTGAGAAATATTTGGACATACTAATGTTATTTTGCCATAGTATGTTACTCACGAAAGATAAATAAAAGAATGAATAATCAATACTATCGAAAAATCTTTATTTTATAACAAGAGAGAGGAGAAAATGGTGGTACTTATCTTAAGCACCAGAGAGCAGCATTATCTAAGAATTGTGATTGAAAACTCTTCCGTTGAACCCCAAACTTGTTCTAGATGAAACAATACATTCCGTCACTTCTTTAGGAGTTAGCTTTGGGTAGCTTTACTGGCTGATGCATATAAAGAGACTTAGACAGTTTGCCTGTGTTTTACCACTTTGATAGATCCTCAAATCATTTACTATTGGAGGAGTACTATTATGCAGCCCCAGTTTTCTCACCAAAGCATGTGATTAGTGCAGACCTAGCACTATCAGAGAAAGGATTGTCAATGGTAAAACCAGCTCCTTACCCCAAATAGATGGGTTTGTAGTATCTGGCTCTTAATTTTTTTCTGTCTAGGATTTACAAATACCATTAATGTTCAAGTGACTTGTAGACATTGCCATTCTCCTTAGAAACAGTTCAGCAGGACCCTCTACTCCTTTTTGAGCAGAGCATAGAAGTGCAAAAGTAAGTCTCAAAAACATGTAATTACCCCCAGGAAATAATTACAATGCAAAAAGCATTGGATGCTACAAGTGGCATTCCAGTAAACGAGGTGAACTCATATCATCATCCTGCTTTGCCTTGGGGATATTCCTGACACAGAAATATCAGCCAGTTGCAATAAAAACCAAGGAGAAGGAAGCCTGGGCCAGCTCATGAGGGGTTCCAGGTCCAAGCCCCAGGCAATCCAAAGTTGTGGTCAAAGGAAACTCCTGCTAAGTAATGAACTTGTTCCACATTTTTTTAAGATTCTTCCTGGGAGTGTGTAAAACAATGCTGAAAGGACAATAAATACCTTCATTTACATAGCTCTCTTCTGTCTCTGGATTACAACTATCTTAAAAATTGAATTTGACTTAAATATCTGTAGTGCCTGAATATACTTTCAGTATCCTTAGTCGATCCATGCCTATGTAGTACCTATGTAGTACAGGGCTCTAGACACTTAGTAAAACCCAACCCCAATTCTGAGCCATCCAAGGTATGCTGTCAGTAGCATTCAGAAATGGGTCTGCCAAAATCATCAGATTATCTGGTCTCCAAATAAAACAAGCAAATATACAAAAATGCTTAGCTGAAGTTGCCTCAAGCACTTTTACCTCACATAACCAGCACTTTTGGAATGATCCCACTGACCTTGGCAGCATATTCGAACATGGCTGAACAGTTCTTAAGCAATTTTTCCAATGAATTAGGCACAAACAGGCATGTGTCATCAGGCACACATGCAGACACTTCTACCTCCTTTTTCCCCTTAAAAATTAATAATTTCTCACAACTACCAGGCAAATAAAAGCCCTAGTGCATTGCTGGCTAGTGTTTGGTAGGTTTTAAACCTACTTAGCACAACTTCTAGATGCTCTGTAAGCACTACAGAGCTCTGTTATGACCTGAGATCAGCTATCATATGTATTTGACTTCTCTGACATTCCTCCTCTCTACAGAATAACATAAACAAAATGCATTTGCATGATGGTCATGCAAATTGACCATCCATAGTACAGTTATTAAAAATTAAAAACATAAAAAAATAAAAGCACAGATATTACATATTAAACTCAGTCATTGACTGTTTGCAGATGAAAAATGAAATAATGGTAAATATATTATAAGAGGATTACCTGTTAACTACTTTTAAAATGCTCTGGAAAATTATACAAAATCCATCCCATTGCTACAACCTCACAGAGGTCTACAGTACTTACTTTATCACCAGCTGATTCCGCAGTTCTTTCTCCTGCCACTAGGCTACCAAATATCTGCACCTCAGAGCTATTTTTTTCCCCTAGTTGGGAAATCAGTGCTGCATTGATATTGCCTCACTGATTCTTTTCTGCAACACATCTTAGCTCACAGTTGGCCATTCTCGTTTCATGTACTACATACCTCTGCTGACTTTCCTTCCTCTTCTCGCACTTCCATTTCTTAGTCTTCCCAGTGGCTCATATGAAAATAAATAAAATAAAATAAAATAAAATAAAATAAAATAAAATAAAATAAAATAAAATAAAATAAAATAAAATAAAATAAAATAAAATAAAATAAAATAAAATAAAATAAAAATATTTTAAAAACTTGGGAGGCAAAGGGAAAACAAAGCATATTTTATTATAAGAAAGCACCTCAACTGTGACTCAACTGCAATTCAGTATGCATCTTTTTTTGCATTCTGTATTCAAACTGACACCGAACATAGACATCTATCATTATGAGATTCTCCATTCATCTTGTTCCTTCACATTTTCCCACATGGAAAACATGATCCAAGAGCCTTGCTTTAACCTTATGTTGTGTTGAAATGGGTTTGGACTGACATAAAGTACTCATCCCAAATCATACAAAATATAGCACAACCCTCAGCTCTATGTTTTCATCTACAGATACCAGGACACGGTAGTACAAATATCAATGCCATTGCCTCAGTTTACAAAGAGGAAAAGTGAGGAACAGAAACTGGTTAAGCCAGTAAACCGGTAGCAAACCAAAAGTGAGTCCATGTCTTCCAAACCACGACCTGTCTCCTGGTCACTTAACCATATTGCCAGGCAAACCAAGCAAGCAACGTGAGCCTCCAATTACTACAGCTTCAGCTGTAGTTATAATTAATTATAATTAATGATGCTCTCTTCTTTTCTTATAACATTTATGATTAATAACTTGTATAACACATCTTAGAAATAATCCAACATATCTTAGGAGAAATAATAAATCAATATTGCTTTTAAAGCCTGGCTAAATACATAGAAGATTTTATATTACCACTAAAATAGAACTATGCTATTTTACTTAGTATTACATTAAGTCAACAAAAACAATTCCACAGTTTCCTTCAAACATTTATTTGCAAACACTTTATCTTGTAATCTTGGGGCAGTAAGCTAGTAAAATTCTCTGTTCCAAACTACTATTCATTAGCACAAGTAAGTACAAACTACTGTGGAGCTTTTATTTAGAATTAAGAGAGTTGGAAAACATGAGAGCAGTTGAAAGCCCAATTTCACAGGCAAACAAAAACAAAGATATTTGATGTTCATTTCATGGTTTCATGTTTGTTTGTTTTCTCAGTTGCAAGAGTGCCTTGTTATGATCACGTGAAAAGTTATTAGAGCAAAGAAGAAAGCTTTGCAGGGTTTATTTGTTCCAAAAAAAAGTTAGGAAAATTAAATAAAAACAAATGGAGCATAAAATATGTAAAGATAGTACACATTGCAAATTAATAGCTTGTTTTAAAAAAAGAAATTTAATAAAGCTATGCTGTTAGCTATTTGAAAACTGGGAAAATAATACTTAAAACATGATGGGAATGTTGGCAACTTTTCTTACCTGAGCTATAGTACAAATAGCTAGTTATTATACTTGCTTTATTTGAAATCAGAATGAACTAGAGGAAAATGTTATTCAAATATATAACTCAAAATATTGTTGCCTTTCCAAAACATCACAAGGTATAAATGAAACAGCTTTACACTGCAGGATTTTAAAAGCAGAATATGATCTCATGTTCACTTTGTCTCTAATTCCATGACAGGAACCTTACCTACTACAGTTCTTCCATAGCGAAATCCAACACAATTCTGAATCCCCAAATTACTTTTTGTTATTATAATATGTCAATATTCAGTATCAAAACTGATACTGAAAATAAGGAAGTACCTCTCCACGATATTTTATCTTGATTAAAAAGACTGTAAAGTCCATCTATTGTCACAATATCAAAGCACTAATGATAACGCAAGTGCTTGATTTTCAGGTATCTGCAATGAAAAGTTATATTTGATGTGACAGTTACCATGGTGACTACTCAGTTCTCAGTCCACACTAGTTGTATAAAAGCTGTTGACACATGAGACCTTACTCTGACAGCCTTACAATATATATTAACATATAATTGTTCTTTTACTTTCAAGGCGGGGTCTTTTAAGAGCGCTGTAGATAAGACATAGAGAACCAAAGAGAAGGAAGAATAAAATTTCTTTTTATTGTAGTTTTTACGCATTGCATTTCTCTAGATTCTTTGATGTTAAAGCAAACTTTTGGTTTGAAACAGATTTTTTTTCTCATTACTTCTCACAGACTTTTTTAGTCAGGCAGACTTTTGCTTTGGACTTTTCAATTTGGGTATATTTATAAGTCAAACTTTTGCAGAAAAAAAAATTTCTACAAACTCATAGAATCAAGAAATTATATCCATTTGACTTGTCATGCGTATAGCACACAGTTTACAATACTTTTACATCTCAAAAAAATGTGTTATACAGAAACAAAAAAAAAAAACCCAAGATTAATGAAACAGAAACCTGAAGTGTGTGTCTTCACTGTGGAGCAAGCTGACACAAGCCTATATGAGAACTGCCATACCCTCTACCTGTGTAAAGAGTTTCTCTATATCTTGCCTCACCTGGAAGAATCTGACATATTCTTCTCATTGATATGCCTCTGCCACTTTGCTACAAAGACTTTTTTAGCTTCTTTTTTTTTGTTGTTGTTGAGGATGGAGAGGAAGGGGAAATTTATACTTATCTTCTCTTAACCAAATGTAGGCTGGGAACACACCCACATCAGAGAGCTCTGGATTAGTTTAGTCATAGCTATTAAGGTCACATCCCTTCCAGCTTCTCTACACTAACTGCCTGAAGCCAACTCTCTCCATGGTTATGTGGTCTACCTCGGGTATAGTTCACACTAGCTGCATGTTCCTACAATGTAGCAAGGGAGTGGCAGAATGAGGGAAATGCTGGTGAAAGTCTGGACAGCAGCTGGACAGCCCCAAGCTACTTTCTGGAGAAGTGGCAGTCTCAGGTACAACTACTGCCCCAAGGAAAAGATGTCTATCTACTGTCCCCAAATGCCTCTTTCCCAGAGGCTGCATTGAGGAGGAGTTTAACGGGTTTCAAACTGTGTGGTGATGAGGAGAAAGTATAAAACATGTTTTTGAAAGAAAAGCATTGTAGATCTTGTAGTTCTTATTACTGCCCCTCTCGAGCTCAAAACTTCCTGGGATGCTATGCTGTATTAAATGCATTGGCATTTCAAGATACATTTCAAAATCTTTATATTATGGTTTTGTTTTATGGTTTTATGACCATAAGAGCCCTGAATCTTTCTTTATTGCACACAATATTTCTCAATTTCTTCAATTTATATATAAATGTTTAGAAAGGAAATCTGTGCCGTATATGGGTTCTTACCTATTAAGGACTTTAATCTTTCTGTCAGTAGTCATGGCACCAATTTTTCTTTATAGAGACAAAAGAAACATTTCATGGTGACTTCAGATGCAGAGAAAAAACAGCCCCTACTTCAGGGAGAGGAGAAGGAGATTTATTGCAGTTAGCCTGTACTTTAGCCACTTACTCAAAGCTTATACAAACTGCCATCAGAAATGTTCTGACACAACAGAAGTTATCCTAATGCATTTCCTGCACCTGTGTGCCCACCATGTAGAAGATAGAATTATCAGACCAGACTCCTGCAGATAATATGGAATTCCTTTTGCACGGTCACCAAATGTTCTTCTTCAGGCCAGTGCAAAGTGAATTATGTAGAAATCTCTGTCCTCCTCCTTTAGTTTTCTCCCCTTTGCCCAAGAATATCCAGACCAGATGTTGTTCCAGCTTCTCTCTTTAGAAGTTGTATTAAAATCCTACTCTCTCTCAAGTAGCTTTCTTTAGTGATTAATGCTTTCTACTGTTAATGACTCCCCACAGTTACAAGATCCAAGTCAGTTTGCCTATGAATGATCACCAACAGACACAATCACCAAGAACACCTGCGGCCAACAAATGGTAAAGAGAAAGACGTATGGATTTGTTTTAAAAAACACATGGAGGATTTACCTCCAGAGATTCTCCCAGCAGCACTTACAAGGTACTATGTTTAGAGTTTCTTGTAGCAAAAGGGTTTGAAACTTCCATGTGACACTTGAGCCTGAGCTGCTTCATTCCTGGGAGGACTGGCTACCAGTTCAGCCAAACCAGCCTTACCACCACCATATGCTACAGTGAGCTACATTTTGACCAACCAGGCAGAGACTCCAAGAGGCTTTGAGAACAGTCTTTAGTGCTGCGGAACATTCAGGCTGCTTTAGATCCCTTCTTTTCATTTACATCATTCTGTTCTTTCATTTATCTGTCAGTCCTGGACTGGCTACAGCTGTAAATTGCAAAGGCCCACAAGTCATAGATTTACAGGCACCATACACTTGAGGGTAAGGTTATGATTAAAATAAAAGTTTGATGCTTCCTCACAGAAAATACTCTAACTTCCACTCTTAACAATAATTGTTTATTTTGCGAATAAAAACTTGCTACCATGAGAAGTGAGTAAACCAATTCAGAAATCATTTCAGTTCAAGGAGAACACACATTTTTCCCATTTTTCTTCTGAAAGCAAAGAACGGGCAATAAAATTGTGCAAGGAGAATAGTTGCTATCCAATACACCCACATCTGAAGCCTTAGGCTTGAAACTATGATAGAAGAGTGCCACAAAAAGGTGTACAACAAAAAGCTGCTAAGACTTATATGTAGGCATGCTGAAGAACAGACCTTCTTAAGAGGTCATATGAATAAATGAGTTACCTGCTGGAAGTTTTACGCTTTCTGCTTTTGAGTTACCCAGAGCAAATGTGACAGTGACTGTCTTGGGACACAAATAACACTGTGATGTTTTTGCAATTGCAGAGTGTGGTGTATTGTGCCCCTACATTAATAAACTGTACTTAAAAACATAGTGCAGTTTTAGACAAAGTTTCCTGGCCACAGCTATGCCCTTTAGTGACATTCAAGCATAGCATTAGCTTAGAATATGGTAACAATCATTTTACCCAATGTAAACCATGTCAAGTTACCGAAAAAAAAATCCTTTAAAGTGCCAGATTAGGCAAGTTTCCAAAGAAAAATAAAACGCTAAACACTTAAAAGATTGCCAATCTAATATTCTGTAAAGTTATTGCACTGGTAGTTTAATGAATAAAAATGAAGCAAAACACTTCAGAGGGTTGTCTTAAGTGAATATACTTTACTGCCATTTTTTTCAACATCCAGAACCCTACTGACTGATAAACCTCACTGATATTCCTTTCTCGCAGGCAAGTGGTCTGTGAAGAATTGACCTGGTTAGCAGAAGAGATGTATAACTGGACGTAATAATGTGTTATCCAGCACAAGCAAATACTGAAATAGTTCTTGCAATCAGTTAAGATGCAGTCAGCAAAGTTTTGCTCATCAGAGAGCAGATATTCTCCTATTAGCATGAGTAATAGTCATCATTCTCTTTTCCCCTCTCCTAATAATATAAGTCTTATATTATCTCCTAGGTTATTTCTCCTTCCCAGCAAGGTCTGCTAGGTCTTCGTACTTGGAAACCAAATTTCTTTTACCCATTTTAGAATAATGACTACTTAAGATCCATATTAGTCCATTTTAGTCACAATTTAATTTCTTGCAATTTGTGTTTGAAAGTTAGAGAGACAGTAACTGTAAGATTTTTGGAGCAATCCAAAGGTTGTATGTATTTCTTCATAGAAGGGATGCAAAAATTTTACATTATTTCTAAAAGGATATGTTCAAGAGTTTTGCCTTCAAATTTGAACTCATAAGGTGTGAGAATATGCTCTATATTCTTCCTATGAAACAGTAGCTTGTGCAACATGGCTATACTGCACAAAGAGAATTAAATAGAAAATTAAGTCAAACCTTAACTCAGAAGCACTACAATAATGAGCTTGTATTTTCCCCTTATTTCTTCCCTTTTCTCAACTTCTTCCTGATGTTCTCAAAGGAAGTAGTACATCTTTTTGGGCCTTCAGTTAGCTAGACTTCTCAGTGTATTCATGCCATGCTTGTACTGTATTATTCCTGGTTTTGCATTTCTCCAAATTCACTTTCATAAACCATCAGTACACAGAATTTTATGATGCCGTCACACCTGGACAGTAAAAAGGCCCTGGACTGAGTTGACCTCAAGACTGAAAGAATTTTGCCTCTTTGTTCCTTAAAGTCAGGAATAAAATGTATTAGAGAGATACTCCATCAGTCTTTCTGTCTCTGTTGTACTGAAAAGAGACATTTCTTCTCCAGGATTACCTGCATAACCAATTGAATAATCAGATCCATTACAAATCAGATATATTTACATGCTGTCTTCTGCTGTCTGCACACATGCAGTTTTTCCCATCAGAAGCAGTTTTATTTGTTTTGTTCACAGTATTTGCAGAACAGAGGATAGCTCACCAAGAAGTAGAAAAGCTAGTAAATTTTGGTTGAGCTCTTAAAATGAGAGCAATTTTTACTATAGACTCAAGTTCAAGTGTCTTCTGATGGCAAGCCAGCTTTTCTTTTTTTTTTTATTTGTTTGTTTTAATAGTAAAATAAATTAAATTCAACAAAGGCTAGTACAGAAAAGGGACCCTTATTAAAACAAAATGGAACTTCATCTGTTTCTGACTGTTTGAGCCCGAGGCTTCTCCCAGGTGCTAGTAATATATTGGCAGCCAAAGTCAGGCAAAAGTTCAAGGAAACACTTCTGCACTTTTAAAAATCTGACAAGCAAAACTTCCAGTTACTATTTTGAATAAATGATTTATAGCCATCTTTCTTAGGAACAGTTATCTGTCAAGGATATTTTGCTGAGAGCCCACTTCTTGAAAAATCTGTAATTAAATCTGTTAATCTGTACCCAGGTTGTGAACTGTTAGTGAAATATAGCTCTCCTTTCCATTTACAGATGAGAAATTTTTTGCATGATCTTAATCACAAAGCAATAGTCACTCAGCCTTGGGAAAAGACTCAACTTGTGAGCTGTAACGCATTCATGATTCACTTTTTCTTTCTTTTAGTTTTTGGTACTGTGATTCCTATTACACTGTAGTCCAGCAAGAATTCTGGCTGAGCTAACACTAACCAGCCTTCACCAGTAGCCATAGTTTGGGCTATGATGTTTGGTTGGTTGTTTTTGTATACTCACTTCAAAATTTTATCCTCTCTCTAAGGTGAAAAAATATATAATTTTTCCACTGAATAAAAAACATCTACATAGAACATCTTGTTGCAAACTATAAATGTCTTTTTAGAAAAAAAAAGAGAGATAATATAATCTAACATGATCTAGTGTATTATAATCTCCATAGGATATTTTAAACTAGCAGAACTGAAAATTGTGCATCAACTAAAATAAAAATCTTTGGAAATACAGTTAGTTTACTGATACATCTTGCTTCTACTTTCAAATAGCAAATTTCATTATTTAACCTAGCTGATTTTCTGACAGATTTTCACTAGAACAGTTATCTTATTAAAATAGTAATTAAAAAAATCAAAATACATGTAAAGTTTTTTATCATGCAGAGATCAAGTTGTTGTCTAAATGCTGAGTATCTAACAAATAAAGTCTTGACTGGATTAAGTTTTAGAGAGGAATAAAATCTCTATACATTTCCTGTTAAATGTCAGGGGTTCACTGGAGATTTTAGTTTTGTGTTGGGTTTTTTTATTTGCTTTTCAAATATGATTTGCATTGTATTAGGAGTGACTTCAGTCCAAATTTAGTACATTTGACATCATTGCACCAAATTTTGAGAAGTGATTCCTTATATGCCAGTATAGCTAATTTGCGTATAGCTAATTTGCGTGACATTAACATTCAGCTTCTATCAAGTGGAAGATTTACTATTATAAAAATAGAAAGGAGAGGGGCAATATACAAAATATAATAGATTAGAAAGGGAGAAAATCTAGACTTAAATGGAAAACTACTGCAGTATATTTCACGTTGATTATATGTAGACTAGAATTCAAGTATGATTATCTGATTTGAAATTATCAACAAGTTCTAAGGAGACTTTGCTAACTATTACCATATTAATCACTGAGTATTGTTTATAGACTCCATGAAGGCAATCAACTAAATGAAGAAAAGAGTTTCCTTGCAAATTGAAGATGTATCCATGTACAAAATAAATGATTCAACTAAAACATGCTTCCAAATTCTTGGAGTTATTCCCATTTTATCTGACAGCTATTTAATTTCTTCTTGGTGAGAGTAATTCTCTCACCAAGTAATGAATACTTGTATTGAATACAAGTATTTTCAATAAAGTATTTAAATAAATTTTCAGATCTGGAAAGGTGGGTATTTAATTTTCTCTAGCTGACCAGAGATGAAAAATTCTATTTCAGCAAAAACAAAACCCTAGTTCTTATTTATGTATGGCTGATGAGCACCACTCTGGCAGCATTAGAAAGGCATGTAAACTCTTTAGAACTCTGGTGGCTTGATAAAAGTTAACTTTGTAATGGAAACTGCTTAACTTGCGATTTTATTCCCTTTTTTTACTTTCCAGAAAAAAAATGAGGAAAATGTGGATTCCTTTTTTTAATTTAAGTAGATTAACTTCTATTCACCTGTATGAGAAATGGAACAAGATGTTCAGTTAATCCTGAGTATAACTTCCTCTTTCTTGTTTTCTGAAAGTTTTGTTAAAGGAGAGGGTTTGCCCAAGTAAACACAGACACATTAGACTGCCTTCTTACCAATACACTGAATGAGAAAATCAATCAATCAATCAATCAATCAAACAAACAAACAAACAAACAAAGAGTATTCTAATGCTCTGAATTCCTTCAGGAAATAGTTCAAGATTCAGATTTTTAGTCATGGGCTGAGCCAGCTTTCCTTGACTTGACTCCACCAACAGCCCAATCAATGGATAAACTAACCCTTCCTTTCTTGAAAACCTGGAAGAAGTTATCTCTACTCGTGCAGGGCAGTTGAATGCCACTCGTAATATATTCTAAAGACTTATTATTGCGATTCAAGACTTGATTATGTCTGCAAGAAGCAGTTGAAGCTAGCAAAGCTCCTATATTTTAAAGATAATTTTTCTAGTACTTATTAAAAACTACCATAAATGTTGTCCTTTCCTGTCAAGTGCTAACCATGTAACACAGATATGAAAACTTCTGTCTTGTGGGAAGGAAGAGCACGGCATAGTGAATGGTGCTTCTTCGTGCAGCATCACAGATAAGACCTCAGAACCTGCTTGCGAAAAATCAACTTAGAATTCAAACAGACAAAGAAAACTGTAGGATATTTTAAAAGTTTCTCTACTACTAAAACTTACATGTAGTCATGTAAATTGGCCACTGTTTCTACTATACCAAGCTATTCAAACTGCTGTACCTTCAACCAATGGATACAGATACTTTGGCTCTAGGAATATGAACACTATCAGTGAAGTATTAAAGACATGGCAAAAAAAAAGTAGTAAATAAAAATGAATGCATAAAATAATAAACTAAAGAAAAATAAAAAGAAATAATCATGAAATAAATTTTTAAAGTTCCAAAAGAAATTAAAAAAAAATCTTTTCTACAAGGAACAGGAGGCTAAGACAATTTTTATGAAATCAGTTGAATAACTCATTTCCCTTCTCTCTTCCCAGGTGAAAGGAGATAAGATTTGAAATTAAAGTTATTTAAAATGAATGTCATGTTTCAGTTAAAAACAGGCAGTCTGTGCCAAATAATGATGAAACTGCAAATGTGAAGGAAGGAAGGTAGAGTTTGTGGGGTTTTTTTTCTTTTTTTTTAATAATGAAAAATTGCATTTTGTCAGTATCACCAGATAACAGGATATTTCCTTTGTATAATGTAGTTCATTCCAAAATAAATTAGTAGTTTGAGGGGTTGAGTTTGCTGTAAATGGTGTTTCTTAAAAAAAAAGCTGAAGCTAAGTGGCTTGGTTGTAGCTGCCTGTTTGTCCTGGCTCCTTCATCCTATGTTTAAAATGAACTAGTGTTACTTTCAGAGAGGAGATTGCCCTGCTCCAAGGGTCCCAAGGCCATGCAGCTGGACAAGGTGTTTGGAGTACCTGGTGCACAAGCTAAGATGTGTGAGGAGTGTTGGAAAGAAGATGGCTTTGCAGCAGATATAGGGAACTATCTGGAGTTTTACAAAGCAAGGGACCAGTAGTTGACTGCTGTGCTGGGCTTGCAGTATAGAAACACAGATAGCAGGACTTCTTTTCCACCTGGCAGTTGAGCTAATGTCTTCATAAATTCACACAAACATATATATATATATACATATAAGATACATAAACATACATATATGCATGTATGTTTTTATATAAACACACACATATATAATACATTATATAATAAAATTTAAACTTTATATATTAAAATTAATATTCAACAATAAAATATAGATTCACTAGTCACCCTATTTATCTTATGCCCAGTTCCTGATTGGAGTATTGAGAATTTGAAACAGATGGACTAAAAACTAAAAAACTAAAAAAACTAAAAACTTTAATGGAGTAAAATACTTCCTGAAAAGTTTAAGAGACTTCTCAGACTGTAGTTTAGAAACTACTGAAATGGATGCCATGAAGCGAGTCAGACTGACTTAAAATAAAATTAAGAGCTTTCATTTGCATTAAATATATTTGTTGATCCCAGTTATAAAAAGTCTCAAGGAGTAACTATGTCTTAACAAAAGTCAGTGTTCACAATTGAGTTTTACTGGGATTACAATTTTGAGTTGAGATTTTTCTGGCTAGTAATTATAAGCAGCTGAGTTTAGTGCTTATTACTGATGAAGTAGTTGTTCCCTATTTAAGCAGATCTATTATGGATTCCTTTTTTTGCTGTGAAAATATTTTTATAGTCTGTGCAAGTCTGACAGTTAACTGCCTATGGAGGACACAATCTCATAGTACTATATTTGATTTTTTTTACCACTTTTGATTCCAAAATCTCAGAACTGCCAGATGTACCTTCCTTTTTCTGGAAAGGATAATGCTAAGCTCTTTTTAGTCCTCTAGGTTTTCTTGACCTATCAGCCTATTCAGAAGAAAGTGGCATTTTGATAAGAGCAATCTACACTTTTTTATTGACCAATTATGTGTCTCAATATTTGTTTTATGTTGGTTACTCATCCCAACATCAGATTGCTAATGTAGACTTGAAGCACATAGTCTAACAGCAAGCAGATTCATTATTTCCAAGCAGAACAGCCCTATACTTGTTAGATCATTTTGCATTAGCATTTATTATGGGAGAAGAAAAAGCACAAGATGACGTAGTTAATTCTAAGAGATCAGAAAAAAATAGAGAATAATGTTCCATATTTTGAGAGTAATGTTCCCATATTTGTTAATCCACATTTAGAGAGTTCAGTAATCTAATCAGATTCGGTGGTTTGGATTAGCTACTCTCAATGCCATCCAGAATGGAAATAAATACAGATGATCAACCATCAGTACTTCTGAAAATTCTGGTATTGTCTTTTTCACTTCTTTAGAGACAATCCTTGAGACTTGTCTTTTTATGCACATCTTTTTCAACAGCGTTGCATAATTATCCACAACATTGTAGTTTCTCAGCATAGATGCAGATGTTTTCCTACAATACAAATAGCTCAGAGGAGAAGCAGAAATTAATGAACCACATATTTGCTGTACGTAACATTCTCTCATGTTAGCACATTCCGTTAAGATCTTAGGGTTGTGGGCTTGAGTAGCTTTGAAGAGGAATTGTATGAAGTCTGTTCTTCACATTGTGGGTGACCATTCCTATACAGAAAGACGTGTTTTTAGTTCCTCTCTCTCTCTTGAGAGAGTAGATCTGAACCTTGTAGATCCACTCTGCACTAGGCCAAAGAAAGGGATCCAGAGGAATTTTTGTAGGATGTTGATTGTTATGAACTTTGCTGTATGCATGTTCTGTGCCTTGTCCTATCTTTTTTCAGCTGGCAGGAGATGCCTGAGCTGTCATATACATAGGTATATGAACAAGACAGCCATCCTCATGCCTAAACTATTAGACATTCGGGTTAGTTCTGCCTTCATAACATTTGAGTCAGGAAATAGGTGATGAAGACCGCTATGGTCTGCACAATAATTGACCGTGATATGTTCTGCTTGTCTACAAATCCTAAAAGACTAATAACATTGTGTGATTGGTAATTACATCTGTTCTTGCTCCTCCATTTGCTTGTTGAGCAGAAAGTGTCTTGGCTGTCTGTGAAAACAGGGATAGCTTACTTTTTACATGCAGCCACATGTGTTTTCAAAGGTATCATTTCTCCTACTAGAAGGATATAACTTTCTGATGAAGTCACTACCATGCAACTTGAAACATGATACCATATGGAATCTGTTTTTCGAATTTCACACACTTGTCACAAGAATGACTTGTGACTTTGTATTAACTTTTGTTTTCAGACTTAAAATACTTTTAAAACACTCTTAAAGGATTTTCCTGTGTATTTCTATTATCATATATAAATAATAAATAAAAATGTCTGGTTATACTTTTCTTAGTACCTTCTATAACAATGCTATAGGGATAAAAACTGCTATCATCTATGAAAACATATAAGTGACATCATTTTATGAACTCTGAAGTTCTGCTTCAAGACATAACTAAATGTCTAGGAATATTTCCCTCTTGCACAAGTAGACTTATAGGCTGTGATTGGAGGAACACTTGGAGTACATTTATTATTATTAACAAAAAATGCACAGTCTGCAAATAGATCCAAAACAAAGTTTAAAATAATTAGGCACTTAAAGCAGGATTTATGGAAAAGATAACTATGTCTTCATTTGTAGAAGAGTCTGCTACTCAAAAACTCATATGCTATGAAGACCAATATATTATAATGAATAAACTTTAATTAGCTAGCTATGTACATGTATAATACCACTTAAAAACCTTCTCTGCATCCTGATGTGTGTATTTCTTTAGACAGGTTATACACTCATTGCAGACCCATGCTTAGTTTAGAAATCCATGTTTCATTTGACATGTGGTTGATTCAGCTCCTAATACATTCTACGTGCTGAACAACAACAAAAAAAGAGCTAAAAAAGACTGCTTCATGTAGAGATCTGAATTCCACAGATCAACAGCCTAAAATGTAAGCACCTAATACTTAGTACTTTGAATGTTAATGAATTAGGCCATAAGAAACTTGCTCAACTTCATACAAGAAGTCCATGACACTGACTGAAACTGTCTTTTAATTCTTTGTCTGAGGTTTTACTAGACATAGAATTTATTTATTAAAATCTACCACACCAAATATTTCACTTAAAGTAATAAATCTACTCTCAACAGTGGTTATCACATTAGTTTTATATATGCAACGAAAGCTGCAAGTATTTTTGAAGTATATCACTAGCACATACAACCTTGAAGTATGACTTCCTGAGGAGAAAGTAATATTCCTTGAAGTCTTCAGGAAACCTGCTGAGAATGACAGTTGTTATAGAGTTTATGATGAGAATTCCTCATTTCTAAACCAGGAGTGTAACCACCAAGCTTGTTTCAGACTTCTCCTCTCAGTACTCCCCAGATTTCTCTGTCCTGTATCTTCAAGCTTACTACTGTTAGACTGCAAAGTTCTTTCTTTTTCCAAAGCTTCTGGTTTTGAGTAATAGTGTAAGACTAAGTTGCTAGCTAGATTTTCTGCTAGCCAAAATACTTGCAGATGAATGAGTTTCCATCCAAAATATTTCATGCTGCATGAAGTAGTGGTGTGAGAAAATTCTGCTTTTCAATCTAGCAAATTCCAAAAATCAATGGCTTCAATGGCTTCCAACAAAAGAGAACTAGAGAAAACAAGGAGAAATATTAGATAAGTATTATGAATCATGCCTCAATATCCACATTTTGGAGACACGGCAGAAGCATAGTCCTGTTCAGTTTATTCATCAATAACCTGGATTAAGGGACAGAGTGCTGCCTCAGCAAGTTTGCTGATGATACCAAACTGGGAGGAGTATCTGATAGCCTAGAGGGCTGCACTGACATCCAGAGGGACCTGGACAGACTGGGCAACTGGGCGGTGAGAAACCTCATGAAATTCAACAAGGTCAAGTGCAAGGTCCTGCACTTAGGGAGGAATAACCCCAGACAGCAGTACAGGCTGGTCAAGGCTCCCTCAATCTTCTGGAGAGCAGCTCTGCAGAGAGGGATCTGGGTGTCACGGTGGACAAGTTGACCATAAGGCAGAAGTGTGCCCTTGTGGTCATGAAAACCAATGGGGTGCATTAAGAGGAGCATCTCCAGCAGGTCGAGGGAGGTGATCCTGCCCCTCTACTCACTACGTGTTGAGGCCACATCTGGCCTCTCCTGTGTCCAGTTCTAGGCTCCCCAGTACAAGAGGGATGTGGAGCTGCTGGAGAGAGTCCAGCGCAGGGCCACTAGGATGATCAGGGGCCTGGAACACCTGCCCTATGAGGAAAGACTGAAAGAGCTGGGCCTGTTCAGCCTGGAGAAGAGAAGGCTGAGAGAAAATTTCTTAACAGTGAAGGTGACAGAGCACTGGAACAGGTTGTCAAAAGAGGTTGTGGAGTCTCCTTCTCTGGAGATCTTCAAGACCCGCCTGGACGCGGTCCTGTGCCACGTGCTCTAGGTGGCCCTGCGTGTGCAGGGGGGTTGGACTAGATGACCTCTAGAGGTCCCTTCCAACCTTAGGCATTCTATTCTATGACATGGGTGAATATATGTGAACATAAGACAAATGAACAGCTTTTGCCTGAACGGCTCTAGAAACAAAATTAACTTGTCTCTATCTTCTGTACGTGAATGCTCACAGAGGTTATAGGAAGTCTGGATTTGGGTTCTGCTTTTGTCAGCAGAATTTCCTGAGAGAATGTTCTGAATATTGAGTTTAAAGCTTTTTCACATTGGATGGGTGAGATTTTTTCACCTCCTTTGAAGTTCCTTCACTTTCTATATCATTTTAAAATAGTTACTGAAATAGAGAAAGGCTCTCCAGTTCAGTGTCTGAACACGTGTGAGTTCCACTTGTTGCTCCATCAAATACTTAATACTGAAACTGAAGCATCTCCCTCCTTATCTGGATGTTTTAAACATTACACCTAATAGCGTATCTCATCTTTCATCCTTCTTTTATCTCCCTCTCATGCACACTCATCTGTGTCGTGTTTACTTGTGCCATGTGAGACGGCAGATTTCTAGGAGGAAAACTATGAAAGTAGTGAATTTTCTGTGCTCTTTCTTTTAAGGTACTGCCTTGGAATGTAAGTATTTAAGTCTCAAGAAGAAGAAGGCTTGGGAGACTTTTTGTTCAAAATGCCACCTGTCATTTAGACTCATCAGAAATTTCTGATTCATACACAACATCAGAAGTCCAGTACTCCCTTGAAAATCCTGGTTTTCTGGTACTGGATCACTCCATACTTAGGTACCAGAGTGTATATGGCTCTAGATAATTATTCTATCATGCATCTGTAACTGGAATTCTTAAGTAATGACTATAAAAAATAAATGATCATCATTTTGATTGACAATTTACAGTTATTTTACATTTTTTTTGCCTTGAAATAGGAAAACATATGCGCTTTTTTTTTTAATATCCAGATATTCAAATGGGCATATTTCTTGCTAATCTAAAGAAATAAGTGTTATTGCACAGTGTGTCAGAGAAGTAAAAGATAAAAAAACTATTAAGTAGTTGCTTCAATTATTTTTCTTCCCACTTGCCATTCTCTTTCACCAAAATAAATAAAATAGTTTGAGTTGTTTGAGTTTTAGAAGTCCTGTCATTAGTCTTACTTAGAATTACTCTCTATATTATTACTCTGTATCTCTGTATTATTACTCACATATATATGTTGAAAAACATCACTTAGTTTTAGCTTGCAATAAGAAAATAAACCTCCTGTTTACTTTTGCTCACCACTAATTAGATATAATACTTTCCTCAACATTTTGAGAATCATAATTACATAAAATTAAGGAAATTGAGAGAATGTTCACAAGACAAACAAACACAGAATTTAGTGAGCATTTTCTTTGTGTCAGGTAAATAAATTCCATTCAGCTACACACCCAAACCAAATTCTTTCAAAATCAATAGAAAGGCTGCCAGTGGCTTCTGGATCAAACTCAGCCATTTGCTCTAAAGTCCATTCAGGATTTGAGGTAGATCATGATGTAACTGAATTAATTAGCATTAAGTTATCAGAAGCCACTCTCCATTACTACAAATCACTTGTAAAATGTGATTATCTTTACTGATATTAATGAATTCAGTAGTGCTATATGAGAGTTTCTTTCCATTAATAGTTTGAATTAGGATCTCAGGACCTAGTTTTGGCTTTCAGATTCCCATTGCCATTTTCTGCAAACAGGCACATATAAGCACAGGTAACTCTTCATTATCTTAGTTCCTATCTGCTTGAGCTAGGCATTATCAAATCCTTCATCATGATTCTTTTTTTCTAGATTATGCATTTGACTGCGTTGTATCCACACGGGTATCCTATTTGCTATCAGTATTGTCCTGAGACAACTCCTGAGAACTTCCAGGCTGCTGGATTTAGTGTTCATATTTAATACACAATAGAAAACTTCAAGCTAGGAATTTCATGCCAGGTCTATACTTCTGGCTCAAGTCCAGCTCTCTGTGTTTGGGACTGTATTTGATTTTAGAACACACTTCTCTGGAATGGAATGTCAAGAAAATGCATAATCAAGAGTGCATCATACATAACGAGCTACAAAAACCTGTTTGTCACCCTCCTCCCACAGTGCAGAAGAGCCTTCCACAGCTGCTAATTAGAAAATTAGAACACCACGAATGGATTATACTTTACTGGCAACAGAGCATCTTCCCTCCAGTGTTTTAAAGTACTTTTTGAATTGTTTGCTGTCAGCAAAACAAGTGTGCTACCTGCGATCCTATAGACAACAAAGCCCAGCAGCAGGATTTCAGTCAGGTGATGTCACCCAGGTAAAATTGTACTGACAAGCTTTTAATTAAAGTTTTCCCACACATCTTTCTCCTGGTCCCCAGGAGCTATTATTCATTATGTGCCGACTGTCAGCCAATTGTGAGTCGGGAGGGAAGTGTTTTATTTTCAAAGCCCTTGCTGACAGCTAGAGAACACTTTGTTATACAATCTGTTTACTTTTTTCACACACACAGTCTTGCTAAAGGGGAAATGGTCATGCAGTAGTGTTTACAGTTTATGGCAATAATTAAATGCATCTGGCAGTGCAGTAGCTGAAAGGTGGTCGATGTGGGTGTGGGTGAAAAAACATAAAATTCTTCTTATAAACAGCTACTCTCACCTTGCACAGCCCCTAGCATTTTAAGACAAAATCTCTTTGGGAAAGGGCAGGTCTGAACAGGTGCTCAAACTCTGAAACTGGCGTATTTGGACGTATTTGGCGTATTTAGCCACGTGGTATGTGATACTAAGAAATACCATCCAGGTACCAGGGTAACACTCTGTTTTGATATGTGACTGGAACAGCTTGACGTAGTTATAAAACAGCTGTTTGTCCTTCACTTTCTTATATCCCAAAGTACTTACCTCTTCAAGAAGAAATGTACACTGAGAAAAAATTCACCATCAGATGAAAGTGGAAGAAGGTGTGGTGTCCTGTTCCAGCAAAGGCTCAGTACTTGAGGTTTAATACTTGCATAGAAAGAGTCCTTTTGACATTCTTAATGGCTAAAAATGAACTCATTTTTATCAGTTTTCCAGTGATGAAAAATATGCATTTAGAGTTTTGCACAACTTTGTAAATTGTAGTAAAAACTTGTAAATAATAATCACTGCCTCCCTCACTTTAAATATTTTCTTTTTCTGTTTATTAAGAATGATAGGAACTTAACAGATATACTTAGGATGCTATTAAATGACTCAAAACTAGTGTAGAAACACTCAGAGGTAGAAAAAAAGAATTTATATGGAATGAGATTAGTTGTCTGCCACTCACTGTCAGTCCATCGTTAATTTTGTGGTGATACAAAAAGTAAAAAAGTAAAAAGCATAGGAAAAACCACTCAGTCATCGACTATTTAGATACTATCTTTTACTGATATTATTATAAATTACTACAGAAATTACTGAAGGGCTACACAATTATATTGCTAAAGAAACAAATTCTTGCTCTGCCTGTAAATTAGCCTGTAAGTTGTAAATTTTCCTGCTTGTAGTTGCCTGGAAGCAACTACATTCTTAAGAAATTGTTTTCTTAGATAGAAAAATAGTTAAGGAAATCAAGGAGTAGGTACATTTAAATAGGAACTTTTTGAGGCTATTGAGCATTATAGGGTGGTTCTTCATTGTATGTGCAGATTGGAGACAGTTGTGATAGACAAAACAGGGTTCATGCCTAAAGTCTTTCCTGTTCAGATGCCAAAAAAGGCTTTTCACTCACCAGCCTACAAACACATCAACACAACTTATTTTACTGGGAAGTAAAACATAAAAAATTCTAACTGAAAATTTCACTCATAAGTGTCACTTTATGGGAAGTGTCACTTCCCACTACAGTTTTTTTTATTGAAGAGCTTTTTTTAATACTGCTAGATGATAGAAGGAAAATGATTTTTTTGTCTCAGTGGCAAACAGCAAATAGATTCTAAGATACTACATAGTTATATTCAAACTAACTTATTCATGCTCATTCCATTTTCATCTTCCCAAGTTTAACAAAAAAAAACAGTATAGTAGGAATAATGTAAGCAGTTTACATTAATCTTTATTTTAAGATCAATGTTACAAGGAGTAATAGTAATTTAGAATCAGCATTATAAATGCTAATAGTAAGATTTAGCAGAGATCTGAGAAATCACAGTATAGATATTACATAACTTGTTGGAGATTTGTGGGATAAAAAGAGTGAGGAAGTTCTCAGTCGAAGTTCAAAGCTGCCAATTCATTTTAGTCAATGACTACTGCATTCAAACAATAAACATAATCCTATACCTCTCACCAGAAAGGCTCATCAACCAGTTAAGACAATTCGCATTCCCTTCTCTCCCACAAACTTTCCGCTCCAGAGAAGCTGTGGGAGGTGTAAGGTAAAAGAACCAAATATTTTCAGACAGAGCAAATACATGAATCCAACAGAGATTATTCCTTGAGGCGCAACACAGTGCTAATGCATACATCTTCCTGTTGGAGCCAGTCCATATCTTGTTGATTTGAAGTGATGGGAAGGAACCGTCTGCAGCTGACGTCACAGCTGGGAGTGTACCTCTTTAGGAGTGTACCTCCTTCACGATTCTAGGTTCAAGACTCTGGTCTGACACAGATATAAATACCACCGCTAACTGAACTTTCATGAACATTCACATATGAAATTATTAGTCAAAGAAAAACAGTAAAAATTGAGGTGGGCAGATGCTCTGAAAATGCTGTATTTAGAAGTTACCAGAAAGGTGTAGAAAATTATGGGGAGAATAAGATTTGGCAAATGAATCTAATAAAAATTCCTTACAAAATCAGGTTTATCTGCTCAGGTTTGATTGTGTATGTGTATATATGTAATTATACATTCTCCTGATGCTGGACAGCAGATATGGCTAAATTACACAAAAACCCCACCTCCTAATATCCATTATACCTATACTAGCAAACTGATACATGTGTGCCCCAGCATCCTCCTAGCTGCTGCTATGCAGCTCAGTGAAAGTGCCTGGGACTACTAACACTACAAATACACAGTCAATTTGCTGAGCAGTATATGAGTGCAAGTAGATAATCACAATCTAACTGATGTATTTTTACCAGTATGCTAAAAGACTTTTTTTCTTGCCCAGTATGATCTGATATTATCATCATGATGATGAAGTTATGTTACTCATTGAATATCACATTAGTGCATCTTCAAACTAAGATAAGCATTAACTGTCTGACATCTTTTTTTCAGGCAACATGATCATTTAAAATACCCTTTTATGCCCTGGCCTCTTATTTCCCTAACATCAACCATTACTTCTCAAATCTGCTGCTTCTTCCAGATCCTGGCTCCTATTTCCTAACAGGGGTGGAAAGACAAAAGATTTATTTTAAGGCACAAGCATGTGATAAACAGGAATGTAATCCGTGAAAAAAAAAGTGGTTTGTGCTAATGAGCAAATGTGAGGGAGTACAAAAAGTTCTGTAAGCAAACTGTCGGAAATGAAAACAACGGGACTCAAAAAGCGCATGCCCGTTAACTTTAAGAAGGGAAAGGTTCACTGAAGGGAAAAGTTCACTGAGGAAGAAGAGGAGCCTTCATCAAGAAGACCACCAGGGGGGTTTAAAAGACCCCCTAGCAACAAGGAAGGACATGCGCAGAAAAGAAGGAACTTTCGAGAAACAGAGATAAGAAAGGGATAAAAAAGGTGCTTCCACGGGCTACGGGGCGCGCCGTTGGTGGAGCAGAGACTCCCCGGCCGCCCAGCGCTGCTTGCTTGCTATTTACAATAAAGCAGACTGGCAAATCAATTGGCTCAGAGGATTTGTCCGTTTATAACAAGCACTTACAAAAAATTGTCTCCTAAACTCTTGCCCAACATGGTTCATGTAGTGTACAAAACAAATCTATGTTTGGAAAAAAAAATCACTCTTTGACTGTTTTGTCTACCTTCTCTAATTTCATCTCTCACCTTACATTTCCAGTTAAAATCTGAATAATCATAGAGAAATCCACCATACTTTCTTTCTTTAAGCCATACTCTGGCTATGTAACATATTTCTTTCCTAATAAAGAAATCACTTCCCTCTTGAGTATACTCAATGCAGAGTATGTTGAAAATTTTGAATCTTTACTTGTCCAAAATAATGGCTTTTATCAGAGTTAGTAGATGGTGTGATTACTGCTGTCTCAGAAATATTTCGTTGGCATGGCAGACATCATAGCTTGACAATGGCCTACACTCTGAACTGTAACTATCCAAGGAACCTCTATTTGTTTTCATAGAAAATAAGCTGTAATACCTATTGGATTTTCCATTATTTCTGTCTGTCTTAACAAAAAAATTGTCCTTAAACCTACTTCCCGTTCAAATCTTGCATGTTTTCTGAACTGGTAAATGCCACCTTCCTCCTGCAAAATGTTTTTGGATTTAGAGTTATCAAGAGAATAATTTCTTAGTTATGAAACAAGATTTGGGAAAAGGTCCCTCTGGACACAGTCAGGAGCCTGCAGGGCTCTTGCCCCAGGCAGCTGTGAAAGCGCATGAGGATACCATGATGATATTTAAACAATTCTTTTTTCTCATCTTCAGCCAGGTTATTCTCCTCAGTAAACTGCAGGTCAAACTGCAGATATCTTGTCTGTCTTCTCCCTTCTCTCTCTCTCATCATTTGAGTGAGTCAGTGCATCTTTGAATGTACTTGTTAAATTTCATGTTAGTCAGTGCAGGAAATTACTGTAGTTTTCATCTCTCTATCATTTTTCTATATTGCAGTTTCAATATGAATTTGGTTTAATTTCCAACTTGTTACAGTGCAATACCTTTTTGTTGCTTGTTTTGTTTGTTTGCTTTTTAAGTGGAGAAGAAAAGGTAAAGAGGAAGCATCTTTTGGTAATAAAGACCATCCTTCTTTCATTGTTCCCACAATACTATGAGTAAAGCAAGCTTTGGGGATAGGAGGTAAATTGCATGAGGAAATCCACTCAGAATTAAATTGACAATCTGAAGATATATGATGTAACTCAGTATTCATGATTGACCACTTGTGCTAGAGCTACAAGCTCACGCACAGTTTGTGCCTCTGCAGTGAAATCGGAAATTTGCTCCCAAGATTTTATTTATCTTCTCTTACTTGTCAGTGTGAGTCTCCCTATCAACAGCTCCTTTATAAAGCAGACTCTGTACTGCTGTAATAGAGTGTTTCTGCATCTCCTCCTCTTCAGTGTAAATGGTAAGTGAAAGGAGCACAAATACGCAAGCTTTCATGTGGCTCAGTTTTGAACACAAAATAACTGCAACCTCCACACTTGCGTTACCACAATCAGCGCACCCATTTGTCTATTACTGGCAAATAGTTACGTCTTTTAGAGGACAGACTTTGCAGCAACCGGTGACTGAAAGAAAATGAATAAATGAAAACACTAACACAGATCCCGTCAGACCAGGATCACTAGGATCTTGTCAGATCAAAGATCTCGGTAATCTTTTCTCTGACAATACTTGACATAAGACACTTCAGGAACAAAATAAATTCATATTGATGTTTCTGCTGGGTAATTTTTCATCGTTCAGGGTCCATCTGAGCTTTTGAGCTCTAAGTAGCATCTTCATATTTATATCTTTTCTTCCATGAGTTTGTCCAATGACTTTTTTATCTCAGGCAAAGTTCTGGCATTCAACGCATCCTTTTGGCAAGGGATTCCACAACTTCCTTTTTTGATTGGGACTTGCCAATTACTTATTTCATTTGATGACTTCTACGTTCCTGCAGTAGAGGAAACACTGACAACTGCTCTTCTCATCTTGCCATCAGGAATATACAGACATCTTTCACATCTTTTTTAGGGAGGATTACTTTACAAAAGACCCAATCATAAGAAATGTTTGCTTGTATGAGAGTCTTTTGTGCCTCTGACTATTCCTGCTAACTCTCTGTTCTGTTGCACTGTTTTTGAAATGGAGAGACCAGAATTAAATCAAGTACTCACTATACCAGTGCACTAAGGCAACACATCATCAACTACTTTATTTTAATCTGGTTTTGTTGCCATATTTTGTAATATTTTATATGCTTTCTTAACCAGTGCTAGCATGTTTTTCAAGGAACTGTAAAATCAGGAGTCTTCTCCCACACACACATATCATTTTGCACTTATCTGCATAGAATTTCATTTGCTATTTGGTCAATCGCTCACTCAGGATCATGAGCTGAGGATCAACTGCAATATTTTGCAGCTATCTCATCTTTATAAACTTGATTAACTTAGCAGCACCTACAAACTTTTTCACCTCACTCCTCACTTTCTTTTTAGATCATTTGTTACAATAACAGATAACAAATCTGACACAGTCCCATCTAAGTCTCCACTGGTGATCTCCTTGTGCAAAAGTTTATTTCTCCCTGCTTTTTCTCATTTTATATCAATTATTTATACACCTGACATTTCCTTTTATCTCATGGCAACTTAGTTCACGAGCTTTTGAAACTTTGGGAAATATTTCTAGGAAAATCCAAACAAAAACATTACCCAGTTTTCCTTATCTCTTGTTGACTTCTTCAAGGAAGCCATGGCTCAATAATTTATTAGAATTCATTAGAATTTTTTTTTCTCAACAGGTTGATGATCCTTCCTTAGTATATTATAATCTTATCCTTAATATACTATATTAATTCCTGTGTAAGATAATCCAATCTTTTTACTGTAGCTTCTAGCAGTTATCCTGGTACATATGTACCTTACAGAGGCCTATAATAGTATAAAACAGCATTTCAAAGAGTAAAAAGGTCACCAAATCACATAATCACAGAACCACAGAATGATTAATGTAGGAAGATACCTTTTGACTAGGGAGACCTAGTCCAACCCCATTGCACAGGCAGGGACACCTACAGCATGTTGTGGATCTAGGACCATTCACCACTTCTGAAGGAAAAAGAGAACCTTTTTATATTCCATACAAAAATGGTTCATTTCCACAATTTGTACCAGCTGAGCTACTGAGCAGAACTTGAAATAAATGAAGATATTTAGTACTATAACATTCTCTGCCTTCTTGAGACTCATAATTATACAAAAATGCATCTTGTTTTTCCAGGAAAATTGTTTCTTCCAACCAATAATCAGTTTTACTGCATATAATTAAATCATATTCAAATATGTCCGTATGATCAAAGAAAAATTGGTTTAACTAGCTGCTGTACTCCATACAGAATAATATATTAAAATAGCAAGAGCATCAGTCAGTGAAATACTTTATAGAGAACAAAATATAGGTACTTTGTTTCACTGGAGAACTGCCGTAATTGTATGACAGTTATACTATAAGTTATGAGTAAGGAGACAGAACAGTGCGTTAGATTCATACTTTACCTTTTTAATCTATTAATCTACCCACCTTTGAGACATGATTATAAACCCACTCCAGAGCAAAGTGACTGAAAATCATTCCATCCTAACAGCTTTAAAAGATCACAAGTGAAATGTGTTAAGGAAGTCTCAACCCAACTGATACTGAACAGGAGAAGTCTTCTCAGAAGATAGCCAAAATTGGTACTCTTTCAACATTATCACCAAAATCAATAGCTTTATTACAGCAAGGGATATTTCATAGTGAAATGATGTTCAGATAATTGAAATACACACTAAAGAAGTCCAGAATGAGTGCATTATAGGTTTACTGAAAAAGAATATTGCACAGCAGCTTATAATATACATTAAAAGTTAGGAAAAAAAAAATTCCCTACAGTTGCCAATATGAAAATGATGGATAGATAGAGTGTAAAACAGTGTAAAAGCAATACATTTGTAATTTTCTAATTTCTAATTCTCACTTTCTAGTATGGGTGAGAAACCAGCAAAGTAGTCTGAAAGACAGGATGAAGCAAGAAAAACTGTTCTACAGCATTAATGTATTACTTTAAATTATGAGTTTCACTTCCACAGCTGATGTCTTCTAAATGGAGTAATTTTAATCCAAAATGTGTTTTAAAGATTAAAAAAAAAATCCAATGTGGTTTCTTTACCCTCTCAAAGAAATATTTGTAAAGACAAATAACGGCTTTAGTACTATTCCTGAGAGTATATTCCTACTTATAGAGTTTATTAGTAGATTATGTAACCTGCATTTAATGAGGCCCTCCAGATGTTGAATCTTGAGTGAACAAAAAAAAAATAATAAAACAAAAACAGCTGAATGCTAAATGCAACATAATTGGCTATGGTCAGCTTGGAAATGACTGCATTCTCATGTTACCAATAACGTAAAAGCATAGGATTTTCTCCAGAAATTGTCAATGGGTCAATTCAACCTACAGAAAATCCTATAGCTATTCCTAGTTATAATTTAAAATGTACTCTGTTGTATTTGTTACATTCCTCCTGTTTTACATTTGTTACATTCCTCCTGTCTCCCCACTACCAGCGTGCAGCTGTCTTCAACACTTAATTTTCCAGCCAGTGCTTTTCTCCTCTATTTGGGGCTTTTATTTTTACCATGAACAAGTTTCTTCTACTTGTTCTTCTTGAACAACTGTGTACAATATAGATTTCCTTTCCTTAATATATAGACTGAATTATCATCAGAATTTTAATCAGAATTTTCTTAGAGGATAAGATTAGATCACAAATAAGAAACTTAAGTAAAATGCACTGATTGTTTTTTATAAAGATTAGGAAGGAATCTATTATTATAATCAATCAACAGTCTAAATTTAACACAGTATCCAACATAGGTACGATACATTTTAAATAAAGTGTTCCCCCCCCCAAGAATTCATACTGAATCTTATGGTACACCTATCAGGTTTTCTTCTGGAGAATCAGGCAGGTGATCCATTTACCTTTCCAGTGATCATCAACAATTTTAAATTAGTCATGTGACATTTCTTTGAAGAAAGAAAATGCAGTGAAGGCATCAACTTAATGCACTGGAGGAACAAAAAGGCAAGTAAACTGTTAGGAATTATAAGAGAAGGATGAGGGAACATAAGGTAATAATATTTCAGCCATTAAGCAGAAGGCTGGCCATATCTTCCCTGGCTCGAGCCCTGGCCCTGCACAACCAGGAGGTGATAACTAAATTGGAAATGGTTCAGAGGAAGGCAGCAAGAATAGTAGAGTATGGATCACTAAAGAAGCACTTCAGTCTCTTCAGCCGGGGAAATTAATGACTAAAGGGAGGCACAATAAAAGTCCATAAAAACCTCTGTTGCATGGAAAGTGTAGACAAGAATGGTTAGTTCACTGTCACTTCCAGTATGAGACATTAAATATAGCTAGCAACAGGAAGGTCCCAAACAAGCAAAAGAAGGTGATCTTTTATAAAGAAATGTTGGAATTCTTTACCACAGAGTGATGTTAGAGGAATGCACTGAAGTTATTAAAGACACAGGAACTCACAGATAATAAGATCCTGGTAGAGCATTTAGGGAAGCAAACTGTAAGACTGTGCTATTCCATTCCTCCTACTCATCTACTGTAGGTCATTGTCAGAATCTATGGGGGACTAGATGATCTGACCCATTTTTATGGGTAAAAATCATTTTTGTCATGTACAAATAAAGTAAACTCATTCTAGAATATTTTTCCATTTTGTCTTCTTAAAATCTTTAATTTTTCTCTTTTTTCTTCCAAATTCTTTGAACAGATGAGACTATACACATTCGTTTTTTTTTTCCTTTTCTTATCAACAATCCTTCTGATCTTGATAAAGAGTTAGAAAATCCACAAGGAAAAAAGTAAGAAAATACAAGTCTGAAAAGGAATATTTCTATTCTATTCATTTTTTGTATACTTTACTAATAAAGGATAATAATGAAAGAGAAACAAAAAGTGGAAACACAATGAAATGAAAATTCCAAATGAAGTGAGAACATCAAATTTCCCATTAAAATGTTGAAATGTAATAAAAGTAATGCTTTCTCATAAAATTTTTCCACACAAAAATTATTTTTCCAGTGAGATATTAATTAATTTTCCATGTAGCTATGTTAACAATTGAACAAAAATTTAAGGAAATTTGATCAATTTGTTATCTCTTTATACACTTCATTTTTACCTCTTTTTTATCTTTGAAATTACTGGATACTGTATAATTTTCAAGGATTATATAAATTATATGGTATATATTACCCTGAAAAGCACAGTTGGCAAATATCTTAATAAATTGCTAATGACATTCAAAATAACTCTATTTCTTGCATAATTTATTAACATGTAAAAAACAAAATAACATTCTTACAGTCATTTAAAACTGTGGTCTCTTGGGCCATAGGGATAGAAGAAAGAATGGAGGGAATAATTTAAAGTCTACATTATTTTTCAAGAATTCTGTTCAAAATATAAGCAAGGAAATTAACAAGGCAATATTTTAACTCATTCTGACCTTTCGCATTATGGAGTTGCATTTGTCCCTTTAATCATCAGCCCTACTGAACTCAGACTAACCTAAGACTGCCTGGTTCCCCCACCCCGTAGTTATTTTTTCTAAGGAAGTTAGGAAATAGCACATTTTACTAAAAATTAAGAAGATAAATATTATCTGTGTACTATGAAATGTAATACTAACATTTAACACCTGAATGTCTCATGTTATCCTCAGATGGTTTAACATAATGCTAAATAGTAATAAGCAAGGAGTATAAACTGCATGTGAATCTATACAAAACTAATCTCCATGGGGGAGAGTATCTGCACATTGTAACTTTCCAAGAATTCTCAAAGAAAGAATCATCTACAAAAAGGCCATCACTACTGACTGTTTTCATATTTGACATGTTTACAGTGAAAAGTTATACTGATGTATTGAATCTATGAGTTGTTCTGAGATTGAATAATTGATGGAATAGTCAGAGTAAACATTTTTATCCTTGTTTTTCAAGGTTTCTGACAGGTCACTCACACCACATGTTCACGTTTCGGTTCACTAATTGGATAAGTTAATCTTACTAGATTTTTTTTTCTACTTCCATCAAAATCAAATTAAGTTTTATTTCTTTAATAAATTAACTGTGGTTGCACTTCTCTAATTACAGTGATCTACAGTAAGAGCAAAACTTTCTTCAAGGTGTTTATGCAGTATGAATACATAAGTTGCAACTATTTTAGATTCAAATTGCCATTCAAAATTATGAAAAAATGTTTTTGAATATTTTTTATTAAGTGGTCAGCTAATGTCATCAGGGATGACAGGAATCAGTAGATACTGAACTAATAAGAACAAAGAGGAGGGAGGAGAAATTTGGGAGTTAGTATCCAGATGGCACTGAACCAAGCAGTTATAAAACTGAGTTACTATAAAACTGACTTTGCAACAAGTAATTCCAAGTCCCTGATACCAGAGAAGTCTGGAGCAATGAAGACTTACTTCAGTGGAAGAGGATTGGATTAGGAGACAGAAAAAACAAATTAGGTATGCAAAAGTCCATGGGCTCTGGAATGTACCCACAAGTTCTGAGGGAAGCGTCCTTCCTCCCAATACTATTGTTAGGCCATTCTTAATTATCTTGGAAAGCTCATGTCAACTGGGAGAGGTTGCTGAAGACTCAAGAAGACAAATGTTACTGCTACCTTCGAGAAGGACAAGAAGAAAACAGTGAACTATAAGCCAGTCAGCCTCACCTTTTTCTCTGGGAAGGTATAGGTTGAGACACAGGAGGTTCCACCTGCATGTGAGGGGGAACTTCTTGACTGTGGGGGCAGTAGAGCCCTGGAGCGGGCTACCCCAGCAAGGCTGTGGAGTCTCCTTCTCTGGAGATCTTCCGGACTCACCTGGATGCCACCCTGTGCCTCAAGCTCTAGGTGTCCCTGCGTGTGCAGGGGCTTTGACTAGATGATCTCTAGAGGTCCTTTCCAACCTCAACCTTTTTGTGATTCTTTGTTGCTTCCAGGTCTGCTGAGCAAGGGCTGGGTGTCAGTTTTGCGTGCTGGAGGGCTACTGTGCAGAAAGTGATGCAGCACTGAATTACAGGTCACTGTGAAGGTGTTGGAACAACTATTCCTGAATACTGTTTCCAGACACATGAAGGACAAGAAGATCAGGAGTAATCAGCATGGATTTCTGAAGGGAAATCATGCTTAATCAACCTGATAATTTTCTAATTAAATGACAGGCTTGGTGGATTGGAGTGGGATGGTGGATATTGTCCACCTTGATTTTAGTAATATTTATGGCAGACATTGTCTGCCATAACAAACTCATAGACAAGCCAATGAAGCATAGTTTAGATAAGTGGTCAATGAAATGGACTGAAAACAAGCTTAACTGGCAAGCTCAAAGGATTGTAATCGGTAGGATGAAGTCCAGCAGGAGGCCAGTCACAAATGGTACATGGATTGATACTGGGGTCAATATTGCTTGATGCCTTCAAAATTGACTGGGATACAAAAAAAGCAGCCTCGGCAAGCTCATAGATGATGCAAACTGGGACAAGGAGCACAATATGTTTGTGCTACTACTCAGAGGGACCTAAAGTTAGAGAGTAACCTTGTGAAGTTACACAAAAGGGAAATGTGAAGAAAAAATAACCCCAGGCACCACTACATGCTGTAGGGTAACAAGCTAGAAAGTAGCTTTGCAGAAAAAGACCTGGAGGTCCTGGTGGACAAGTTGAACAAAGGTCAGGAAGGCATCCTTGTAGCAAAGGATGCTTTCCTGGTATCTTTGGTTGCATTTCCATCAGACCATCCTTTCCCTCTATAGAGCACTGGTGGTAGTGTGTTTAGTTCTAGCCTCTTGAGTACAAGAAACACAAGAATTTACTGCAGCAAATTCTAGCAGAAGTCCACAAGGATTAAGGAACTGCAATATCGCTCATGTGAGGAGATACTTAAAAAACTAGCAATTTTCAGATAAGAGAAGGTTGAGGAGGATCTTACCAATACTTATCAATATTCACTGGATGGCTGTAAAGAAGATGTAGCCAGACTCTTTTTAGTGGTGCCCAGTGACAGGACAAGAGCCAATGAGTATAAATCAGAATGCAGGAAAATCTACTTCAACATAAGAAAGCACTTCTTTACTGAAAGGGTGACTGAATACAGGAACAGCTTACTCAGAGAGACTGTGAAGTTTCCATCGCTGGAGACTTTAAAAACACAGATGGACATGATTCTGGCCAAACTGACAAGCCTCAAGCTTGTCATTGCTTGAGGTGATGGGCTGGACCAGACGATCTCCAGAGGTCCCTTCCAACCATAACTATGCTATGATTCTGTAAAACTGTAATATTTTAAACCTCCATGATGTTTAAGTGGCAAATTAATCAGATGGAAAATTCTGGTCTTGAAGGAAATGCATGAATTAAGGAGAAACTATTTATGGTATTTACAGTGACCCAACTATGGTCAAAGTGTGAATGCATAGTTTGCAGTGTTTGTTTAAAAGCTACATAGTAAAAAACTCAACAGATATCAAACTGGTGTCTTGGTGAATGGCTTAGAAATATGTCTTCCATGTAAATCCAAGTACTAAGAAGAGGTCTTCTTAGTACTTGGAAGGTCTGGTGCTTAGCTTCTCTATCTCTAGGAGATAGGTTTTTTAAGAGGTTCAGATGCATCTGAACTTTACATGCTTCCTGGAAATGTTTGAATTAGTCCATCCTCCATATCAGAATCTGCAAAAACACGTAATGCTTTCTTCATTTGATATTGCTATCAGTTATTTGTCAGAGTAGTTTAGTGAAACTACCTATATTAAAATGAGATGACAAATTCCCATGCTAGATCTCAGTCGCATAAATTACCTCTATTTGTACACTCACAAGTTAGTTATGCCAATTTAAATAACACACTTCTATTCAAAAGTGTAAGTAAATACTAATGAACAGGAGAGTAGTAATGACCAATATTAAGCTATAATCAAATCTCAAACCATGCCATAATAAAGCCTATGGAAAAAGTTAACCTCTTCATCATGCTTTTAAGATTAATGTGCATAGGCCAACGTAAAAAAACAAAATCAGTGTCAAAAAACAGACAGAGACTGCTTTTTCACCTTTCTCCCTTTAGACTACATAGATCAAACCAGAACATTAAACTAGAACTTATGCCACAGATGAAGTGGCATAGCTCTTGATACACTACTCACTGAAACCAGCTTTAATCTGTGATGCAAAGCCATTCACACAGTTTTGCACAAAATCCTGTGAATATTTTATCTCAGTATGACAAAGGGATAGATTATTGTAACAGAATCTCTTTCTGAATGAAACAGTCACAATCTTCCCAGAAAGTAAATAAGAGAAAAAGAAACCCTTGAAATCAAACAAGCTTGGCTCCTCCAATCTATAGAGGTGTGGACATTTTCTACATCAAAAAATACACACACTAATTTGGTGGGAAATATATCTATTTTAATCATATTATTTTCAAATGTTTTCCAGGATATAATATAAGAATAATGAGATATCTACTCATATATAACAAGATATCTATCATTACACTCTGCTATTAAATCATTTCACTATTTTTGTGTAGATCACAAAGCACTGGGTAGTGCAAAGTAGTTAGTACATTATAGTTCTCCTGTAGAGAGTGCTGTGCTAGGGGTACCATTCAGAATTTTTACTCCAGTGCCCTGCTTAACCACAAATTTGATGTGAAACAAATCAGCAGCAGGAAGGACCACTTAGAACAGATAGAACTATCATTTTATCAACCATTTCTCAATCATCAGGCATGTACAGTTCAGTCCCTTGTAAAAAACAAAATACTAGAAACTAATCCTAGAAGAAATTTTCTGTCAGACTCCAACTCATATGATTACTTTAATTTGTATCTATGAATGCTGTCAAATGACTTATACTTTAATGCATTTTAAAGAAAAATACCAAGGACTAAAACTAAAAGAAAAAAGAAGATTAAGTTGAAAAAAATACCAAGGACTAAAACTAAAAGAAAAAAGAAGATTAAGTTGAAAGTCATACATTATATAAAACCTAAGCAATTCTCAGAGGTTCTCGGTACTGAAATTGAAATTGATGTCGACTGATGATCAGTATATTTTCTCCTTAAAAATATAAATGTCAATTTTTTTCATACTTTAATGTTTTACTTCAAGCCTTCCATCAGTTCGTAAGCTTCTTCACAACCAAAAGTAAACTTGTGAGCACCTTACAGAAACAAAGGGTCGTACAAATCCAGGAGACAGGCTGAATTAGGGACATAATTGACAAAGAACTTCTTACTTCAAAGTATTAAGGTCTGACAAAACTGAATTAAAAGAGTCTTCTCAACCTCCACTTATTTTTGCATCACTTTTTTCCTTCAAACTTCCTCTACTCCATTGTACTTCTGAAGCAACACTACTCAGTCCTTCAGCTGCCTTGTGCCTCACCTCCCTTGAGGTCCTGCTCTATTTGCTCTTTTTTCTCCTCAGCAGAGGCCAGAGCCCTTGCTGGAGTTGGGAACTCAGTTGGAGAGGTCTCCAGTCTCAGCTGGTTGCACTTGTCCTGTCCCATTCTGCCCCTGCAGCCTGGAGGCTGCTCTCCCACAGCTGGGCCATTAGCTCCCCAGGACACAGCCTCCAAGTCCAACTCGTTCCTTCTTAAGGAGACACAACACAGTTATACCAATAAATAATCTGCCTCAGCCAGCCAATAAAAGAATACTCATTAGGTTTTCCAAATGAAAAGAAATATACATTACTTAATTTATTTCCCAAAGTTTCAACTGAATTTATCATCATTCTCATGATTTGCCAAAAGAATGCCACCCTAGTCAAACTAGAGCAAGCCAGTTCTCAGTTAAAACAAAATGCTTGAGTAAATGTAATAAATCTTCAGGAATATCTGAAGGAAAAAAAAAAAAAGTGACTGAGATGCCATGCGTCTGAAGAGGCCTTGATGCCATGCCAAGTGTTAAACATCCACAGTCTTTTGCACCCTGATTTTAAAAACTATGGTCCAATTTACCAACATGGTATTGTTCAACCAACAGATTGCACAAAACATGTTGCGATCTGTTTGCCCAACATTCTTAAGTTTTCCCCAAATTAAAATTTGTGTAGTAGTTGGATTAATATTTCCATGCCTAATTAGTGGTTAAGGCTTCCAGTCTGAGAATATTTTGATATGGTTAGGAAGCTTCAGACATGTATCCTTACACATACTTGTATAAGCACTCACAGAGCCACACGCAAGCCTCCTACCACAGGTAGTAGCCCTTGTAAACTCAGGTGCTTACAGTAAGACTTCTAAATCCATAGCAAGGAGCCTACTGCTTTCTATCTGAGCCTGCAAATCACACTGAAACCAATGACATTTCACATTCGCATTTACATAATTTTTATCATACCTGGGTATTTAAATATGGACTTGGAATTGTTAATTTAGGAAATGCATTTTGATCACTTGGACATTTCATTCACTTCTTATGCATGCAAACATGTCTGTGATATGAAGCAGTATGGCAAGCATACGTTAACCTTCCTCCTGTAGATTCAGATTACAATTTCAAATTATTCTTTGAGCAGTTGGACATCTGCAAGAAGTGCTTTAGAAAAGTAAAAAAAAAAATAAAAAAGATGCCTTCTGAATTTTTATTTTCTTGATCTTTATTTTCTTGTCATTATAAATGACAAGTCTATATTGTATATTAAGGCAATCAGTCATCAACTTTCTGAAGTGAGGTTGTTGTTAAACAGTATTGTGTATTATAACGTCTTATTTGCATGATGTTAATATCTATACCTCCTATGCAGATATTTCACATGGAGACTATTTCTAATAGCATTGTTTCATGTCTTTTAAATGCCCAGGCTAGCATTTTTTGATGAAAAAGACACGAAGAGATATCTCTTCTTAGTAATTATACTTAATTTGAAGTTTCTTTTCTTCACGCAGCTTACAATACTGAGACTTCTATAAGTATCTTGAAATCCAAGAACATTATTCTTTCAAAAAAGGTCCTGGAACTCCTGTTGGGAGCTTATAATTACTTCTTCTAAATCTTCAGTTAGATTTTTCTTAATATTTGTGTTATCTTGTCAATCATTTAAAACAAATGAGACCAAACCAAATGTTTGGTGTTTATTTGTCGTTAGAGCACTCTGAATATTTTGCTGTTAAGGCAAAACATGTGAAGAATTATTTTATCAACTATTCTTCAACAAAACCATAGTCCAAATTATTTCCTCAGAACTGGGAAGAGTGCATGAACTGCTAAGTCCCTTTACAAACTTGTGTTAATATGGAAATAATAAAACAAACATTTAATCAAACAAGCTACAATCCAACAATCCTTTTCTCCCTGTAGACTCATTAAATCAAATCTATTAAGTAAAGGGCTGTGAAGCTGAATTAACATGGTGATGTATCTAGCTCTCAATCAATAAGTATATCATGAAAAAATTATATAAAAGAGATCAGAGGAAAAAGGCTTACCATTGTAGAGCCTCTGTTGTCAAAGTGAATCAAACTTCTAATTTTAAGAACAAAGTCAAAGGTGTATCAGTCACTTATTTCATCACTAGGCCACAATCTGATTTTCTTTTTTAACAAAATGTTTTATAAACAGTATGCAACCTTCAGGAGAACTTTCCTGAATAGCTATTATCACTCATATATCCAGAACTGATGATCCCTTCAACTTCACTTATGTGTATTTTGAGTACATCTTACCTGTGTAGTGCTTTTCTGTATTTTGGGGCATGGTTTCATTCTCTTCTTTGAGGTGGACTACAATGACAGGCTTCTTTCTGCAGTTTTCAAGCTCAGCATCCACTCCCTTGTTGTATTTATCACTTGTGTATCCAACCCACATCCACCTTCTCTTTGACTTCCATCTCCCTCCCTTCCTTCCTTCCTTCCTTCCTTCCTTCCTTCCTTCCTTCCTTCCTTCCTTCCTTCCTTCCTTCCTTCCTTCCTTCCTTCCTTCCTTCCTTCCTTCCTTCCTTCCTTCCTTCCTTCCTTCCTTCCTTTTGCCTTTTTTATCTATTTGGACGACATAGTGTTCAGACTCTGATTATCTTTTCTATTATTTTTGTAAGTTAGTTTTGGAAATCAAATGTTATTGTATGTTCCTTGAAATAGTTCATTGAGAAAATGTTATTTTATTTCAAGGCAGTGTGTAAATAAAAGCAACCTTAACCAAAATACTAGAGCTCACTTCCAAGTTGCAAGAGACAAGGCTTCCTTGCACTTGAAGTCTAGATTGCCAAGCAGAATACACAAGACCACTGGTAGGCTAATCACTATGCAATGGCAAGTCACATCATCGGAGATCCTTTTCATACACAAATAAATAACTAAATAATACTAACAGTTTGAGAAAGACTGAAATGGTGTGTTAACCAACATGGAAAGGAACATGCTGTGTTTTCCACTAAAAAAAAGAAACCAAGTTATTCATCTCACGTTACTTCATGTACCTTTGAATTATTTTGAATGATCGTGACTCTGTTGATGGAGTGATTGATAGACTCCAGAGTTCACAAAACTTACCAGATTTACAAGGCAAATATGTAATCACCGTCAGATCATCATGACAGTCCAGACCAAAAGTGCACAAGGTCATTTTGCTGAACAGTCACCAGATTTTCACATAGGATAGATAGCATACCTGCCACCTGGAGAAGTTCCACCAGAAACACCTATGTGACTTGCTCTGAGTCAGATGCTTCACTAAACTGACCAATGATGAAATTCTGCAGCACATCCACATGGAAGGCCCAGGTTTAATGATCTAGACATATGGCTTGCATCAAAGATATACATATGTTCAAGTACCTCCAATACAGGGAATTGGAGTGTGGAAAGAGGAAGCAATGATTATCCAGGAAAGCACTTCTAGGACACTGTAAAGGCAGGATTGATTGAGTGCAAACTTCTGGCCAAATCTTTTGAGCTCTTTGCCAGAAAAAGACAGCAATGGAGCATCAAGTTAAGGGAAGCCATAGGCCTTTTTGAACAAAAACAGATGCCATTGAACAGGAAAACTATGCGGGCAAGACAAAAAGAAAATTGTGTCAGCAACAACAGCAGCAATAGATCATTTCATGCAGAGAGTGAGTGGCATGGTGACAAGTGTGGTAAAAGGTAGTTAACCTGCACAGGCCTAAACAAGATTTCTTTGCACCCACTGAGTTTGACTGACCCATCAGCTGAACAGGACTGCCTTCCTTCACTTGGAGAAGCAATGAGTAATTCAAAGTTTTGGCACATTCCAAAAAAAAATTCTTTTTGCTTTCACTTAGAAATTTTGCTTTGTTATTAAAACCAAATTCTCACTAAAGTTAAAAATAACTTTAACTCTCTCTTGCAGAGAACCAAGGTATTTTCATCCAGTACTACATTAATCATGTAAATGCAAGCATTTGCCTTTAGAATTCTGGGATTTTTTTTTCTTCCAGTTTGATAGTGTTTTGAGAACTATGATTACTCTTTTATTACTTATGTGTCCTTCCTGCCCGAAAATCTGCCACCTTTCAGCTTATAAACAGCCTGGGTACACCAAATTGCTGTTAATTTTAAGGACATCCATATCTTCTACCTTTCTTCTGGATAGGAGCAATGTGATTCTGGAATGGTAGTATCCCACAGAAGGTAACCTTGTTTTATCTATGGTGACAAGCGTCTTAAGTGCTTCTTCATGTGTCTAGGTAACTTCATGCATCTAATTCTTCAGGCCTTTAGCTGAGTCTCTGGGGAACCAGATTTTCTCATTACCAACTGTCAAAGGAGCTCAAGGAGATTATCTCAAACTTTGATGTCTGTCAGTAAGGTATCAATCATAGGACACAAATTTGTATGAATCGGAACTTATTAAGCTGGAACTTCATAATGAAGACTTCTAAAATTGTGTTGTACATACCAAAAGCTATCCTTTTTAGCAGGACACTGTTTAGTCATGATACATAAATCTAACATTCAGTTGATGTTAAGTTGTATAGATAAAAATAAAAAGAAAAAAGAAAAAAGAAAGGAAAAAAAAAGTGGTGTAGTTTTTTTCTCTTGTGAAAGCTTTTTATTATTTGGTTAATAATGTCAGGCTGTTGAACTTTATAGATCTGACACGACTCTCTGAAGGTTTCTTATTAGTGCAAGATAAGACATCATTTTACCTCTTCAGGGCTCCTGGTCAGGTTTCAGAAAGGCATACCAGCAGCTATAAAATCCAATCAGGTATCTAACCATCCCCCACAGTGTACATAAACATCAGACACCTGACTCAAGGCTATCAAGTCTCCACCAACCTTTTAAGGGATCTAACATTAAAACTATCTTCTTTCACAGTCCCTAAAATTCACTTTGGGCTGCAAGTTGCCCTCAGAGAAGTTGAAAGATACAAAAGGTAAAGATATACTGAAAACATACCAATTTTTCCTTTTCTTGTTGGGAAAATAAGAAATAAATGTTTACTTATGAGAATAAATAGCCTTTAGCAAACTCTAAGTGACAGTTTTGCAGTTTTTTAGCTCATATATACACTCAGCAAGTCCCCCAGTTTTATATCTATATGCTACCTGATCCATGTGAGCCCATATATCTCTCTAGGTCAAGAAAGCACACTGAAAAGTGTCTCATCAAATGAACAGTATTGATAGGAAAAACTACCACATTGCATTTGTATTTGAAGGATAAATGAAACCCTAAGCAAATATTATTTCCCTTCCTAGCGATACCTGTATTTCCTGCCAACAGGTAAATGTGAGTTTAGTACCATGGAAGAAATATATATATATATATATTCAGTAGTGTCAGGCTATAATATGCCTATTTTCCTCTTTGTAATTCTTACTTCCGAATTTCCATGAAAGTAGAATGTTGTTATTCTTCTCTCCACTATATGACAAAGAAAATCAAATAGAACTTGAAAATTTGAATAACAAGCCTCTCTCAAAACCTGTATAACCAAACACAAAACAAATCCAAGTATTCTATACAGAAAGCTAAAAGGGAGATCAGAGCCCATAACTTACAACACTGAGAAGAAATCAGTGCACTGTTTTCTAAGATCCTTACCTAGAGATGTGACTTGTCATATTTATTCAGTTCAGAAAAGCACCCTTGTTCAAAGACTGCATGTAAGCATCAGGCCCAGCATAAAAGCACAAGTTTAAGTCCTCTTTCAAGGTAAACGTTTAGTGGTCTGTGCCAGTAAGGAACGCAGCACCTGAAGTAGAAGTCCAAAATCACTATACAAAAACCCTTCCTCAGCTTCTACTTAGACCTGAAGGCAACCTAAAAGTTACACTGTGCCACACAAGCTCAGATTTGTTCTAATTCTAAATGCAATGGGCAGTTAAAATCCAGCACTTTACTAAACTGACAGGAATACAAAACTAGACCAAACTCCTTTGAGCAAGTGCTTGGTATTTCATGAGTCCAGGAAGAGTCCTTGCTGGCTGACCTGCCCTACTTTGATCACGAAGCTCAGAGTATTCCCAACAAACATTAATGAAATCAAGCTGCTGGCAGCATCATGAGAAGTTGGTCCTCAGTTTCAAAACCCTAGGGCAGGGGGAAACGCACTTTATGCCACGATTGTTTAATTAACCTGTGTGGGGAGAATAGGGCCTAGAACTCAGTATATCTGTCTCCCAGGTGAGTGTTCTTCACACCTAGACCAGAATGTCATATTCCTCTTTTATTCTTCCATTTGGCTCAGTGAAGATCTTCTATTTAGATGTAAAATCGTTACAGATCTTTATTAGATCTGATTAGATTTATCTGCTCATTTCCTTTTCCTTTGACTCGAGAGTAAAGGCACTTTCCTGGGAAAATCACTACACAGAGCACAGAATAAAATTCTAAAAAAAAAAAAAAAGTGAACTCAGTCATTTTTGGACAAGGGATTGTGCTGTGTTCATTTTCTAAAGAAAATCAGTAGGATTATACTGAAGCAAAGGTACAAATCTATGGTCCATCAGTGGGCGTAGTTGCCTGCTTCAGGAGGTGCAGGATTACACACAGTCCCGCGCAGCATTTACCATGTTGGTGGACAGATTCTGATCCCATTCTGAAATACTTAATTTTCCCAAGAGTTGTGGAGAATGTTAGATTTTCTTTCCAGGAAGAAGTGTATGCTTCTCTGCGAACACTCCTGAATTATGTCTGAATTTGATAACTCACCACTTTTGTGGCATTCAATATATTCAGTTGTATAAATAAGCACAGCTTAGCTGAAGTCCATATACTTTCACTGGTTTACATCCATAGATGTAGAATCTGGCTTTGGAAATTTGATTTGTGATTTGATATCTTCGCACTTACTTTCATATGCAACAGATCTTTCAGTTAATACAATCAAATGAATATTTTTATAATCCACTCTTTGGTTTTAATCAGCTTTTCTTTTTACTTTTAGTGCATTAAGATTACTAACAGCTTTGAAAACACCATGCTATTGTTACCTTGATCTTCCACAAAGAGTTCTTAATTTTCCAGAATTTTATATTTGAAACAGAACAGGAAACAGTTTTCTAGGAGTAGACCTAGAAGTAACCAATCCATCACTCACATATACAAATAGTATGTTAATTACATCTCAATCTTCAATCTACTTGACTACCGTAATTTAAAATGCTTTAAAAGAAAAAGTGGAACAGAAAGTATAGTTGACAAAACAAAGCATGAGTTGAGATGATTGCTAATATCTCTGAAAATTTTATTGGGCATAGCATGAATTAAAACATGTCAGAATTCAAGTCCATAAGTCAGAGATTCAGATTCTAGTTTAGGAATAAAATGATGAAAGCATAATTATGTGGAACACAACTGAGATTTACTGAGGATTGAATTGCTTGTCTTTCTCCACCTTGTCCTCAGCCAAGTGGCAGGAAACAGATGGTCAGAATTTTTGAGTGCCTCTAATGAAGTGAATACTTAGTTGCAAGGATTTGGTGATTAAATGAAGTAAGACTAATATTCCTGTGTGGATTTGCTGGAAGATGATTGCCCTGAAAGGAAGGCAACTCTCTAAGGAAGATTTATCAGGGGAATAAAGTTATTCAAAAGTTGAACTTAAAGAAAATTCTTAGGGGGTTCTGTTTTTTATTATTGCAAGATTCCATACAGAAATTAAATCAAGAGTACCAATTAACTCTTCTATTCTGGATTTCTTGCCTCAGCCAAATACATACAAATGTCTAAGCTAAATAAGTTAAGTGAATTTATTCTGCTAGCTGGACTTTCTTATGTTCTAGTGTAGTGAGTTATAAAGCTCAGATGGGATATTCCAGACTGAATGTAAGCTAAATAAAACTCCTCTGAATCAAATCTTGAATCTGCACAATGTAAAATTCTCAATATATATGAAACTCATTCTGATGTTGAGAGTTTAGATATAACAAGACATCAAAAAGTGACCAAAAATATGATGCTGGACATTTTGCATCTGTTTATGTTTTACAAGAGGAAAAGTAAGAAATTCCAGATTTACTTTCATCTTGTTTGGTGCTTGCAGTTAATCTATATTCCAGATTTGCTTAACAAGAAATATTAACTTTTGAGGGGATTCACTCTTCCTCTTCCTCTTAGATAGAGTTTTAATTGCATTCTAACCATTTAATTATATCAAAACATACATCAGATAGTCAATTTGCTTTATAATCATCTTGTTTCTTAGAGGCACTCATAAAAGTATAACAAACAATCTCAAAAAATATTCATTTTTATAAATATATTTACTTGTCATTGACAAGTAAAAAGGATTAATGTACTTGTATATATTGTCCATCCTGAATATTTCAAATACTTCAAATACTTCAATAGTTCAAATACTTAAGGCACTGGTCATTTGACTACATAGTCAAGTGACCGTAGTCATATTGACTACATAGTCAAGAAAGGGTATGATTTGGACAGAATACATTTTTCTTATCAAACATTTTTAAACATGAAAATTTATCCACACTTTCTTTGGACTTTATCCAAAGCTCAGTTAAATATAATAAAATTGCTTTATGACATTTTTAGTGAGCTTTTTGTAAGGCCTACAAACCTACACAATCCACTTGACTTTAACCAACTGAAAGAAGACTAAAGAAGTAACACATTTGATAATATGCAGTTAGCTACTGCATATTATACTCCCAGATATGGTAAAGATTAGCTGATGTCATCGGTTCTGTCATTAGCTAAGCAGACTGCCCAAAGTAACTCAAAAAAGTTAACAAGTTCTAGAGGAAAGTCACAGAATACTGCACCAAATTGAATCTATATTTCCTTTTGCATTTCTCACGAATTATGGGATTTTGTAGATATTTAAAAGACACTTTTTAATGGTATTATGTTTGATCTTTTAAAATATTTCTCTGTTTCTGCTGATTTTCATTTTTGCCCGTAATAGCATGTAAAGATGTACTATAAAAATCCACAATATTCAATTGTCCTTTGAAAATCTGTTGCATAATACCTGTGTGTATAAAGAAGAATATATGTCATCTAGGTATAATTAAGCAAAATATTAAAGTGGTCCCTCCAGAATTATTATCTACTATTTTATTTTTATTTGTTGGTTTGTTTCTTCCTAAAATTAGATCTGGCTTGTAGACAAAGGCAAAATAAATTGGGGCAGCAGTTTGCCTGTGTAATGCAGCTGGAAAGAGCCAATGGGGAAAAAAGAAAGGAAGTAAAACAGAGGATGATATTACTACAAATAGTAGAAGCAACCACAACTGCCTCCTTCCTCTGGTTGGGACAGAAGCCACAAAACTGACCCCGCAGGCCTGCCAGCAGTTCTCTGTATCAACTCTTCTCCTATCATCGCCCCAATGGCACAAGCTTTGAGGGGAACAAAACTGAATTATCCTTCGAGCTAGCTCTTCTCAAACATAAGTCCTCCATTACCCTGAAGAAAACACTTGAGTTTCTAGTGTGAACTCCTACCCAGTTTTATTGCCTGCTTCTTTTTCTGTTTGTTTTTAATGGTACCAAATAAAACACTATCTGTTTAGACCTGAGCACCTGGGACACAGACATGTTTGCTCAGCCTAGCACAGATCTTTTTTTGCAAGTTCAGGGAAAAGAAAGACACCTGTAAGATGGCAGGCTCTTTTCCATAAGAACTGCTATGCTATGTCTTCTGATGTAGGATACTCGTAAACAGCAAGCAGTGACAAAAGAGAGCTTCAGTAAACAGCCAGGTGTCCCTGCCTAAGGGGATCCTGCTGCCTAACAGCCCTGCCTAAGATAAAGTGCTAGAGGTACCAAGTAGCTGAGCTCTCTATCTTGTGCAGCACAGTCAATGAGTTGATAGGACAGAGGAACTCATCAAAGATCTATCAAAGAACACATCAAATTTCACAACATGGTCCAATTTTTTAACAGCTGTAAGAGGGGACCTCACATTTTTCTGAGCTGTCTGTGTTTCACTACCTCCCTAGCAATTAAACCAGCACAGATAAAGCCTCCAGAAAGGAAAAACTCTCTTCAAGGCCTCACAGTTGAACACATGCTGTTGGCAAGCCGCAAAGTTCCAGTTGTGAGTGCTAAATTTGTCTCACTTGTTTTTTCAGTCTTTCTTGGATCCAGACAATGTGTTATCATTTCTGAAAAATGCATGAAAACTTAATCTACAGTCCTACAGGATCAAAGGAGCACAACACACAGGGAGGACACAAGCACCTTAAAATGAGAAATTTTTAACCATAAAGTCACAAAAGGATCAGGTTCAGGCATTCTCAAGAAGTTTTGAACTGCCTTAATGAAAATGCTAATTATGTTCTAATCTGATATATTATAAATTAGCCTAGACTCAGTTTTTATATGATAAAATACACTTTTCTTATTTCTATGGCAAAAATATTTTGAAACAGATTTTAGTGCCTTAAATATTAATAAAAGATTACAAAATATTCTGTAATAAAGTTGCTGAAGCCAAAGTTTCATGAAGATGTGTACAAACAACTCCCTCTACTATGAGAGAAGGAGCGAGAGAGAGAGAGAAAAGAGGGCATATGCATGTATCTGTAAAACATTGAGACAAACTGGAATCTGTACATAAATATAAAGCAGAGTGGTATATTCTTGCTAGGGTAATTATTAATCTGCATAGCTGTGAAGTGAGAGCTCATTAAAATTTTCCTTCATGTGATTTGCAGCAACAAATAGCTTTTGTTCCAATTCATTACTTCATGGAGGCATCAAGGGTTAGATGTTTATTACTTTATATCTGTTGTATCATATCTTATTTCTCTGTAAATTCAGAAAGGAAATATATGAGGAAAATATATTCTCTACTCTTCTGTTTTCTTTCTGTTACGAAATTCTTAAGGTTTGGTTTTCTTCCTAGGAGCAATTTTGGGAGGGAAGAGAATTGCTGACTCATTGACAACTGGCTCAAAGAAAACATCAGATACATTACAAAAGCATTGATAGGACTAACATCTGACAGTTTAGCCATGATTTAGCCATTCCTATTTCTGTTTAGGAAGGCAACAAAATAGCAAAGACCCAAATCCTGCAAATAGGACAGAAGAATCTGTTAATGTAAACCAGTAACTATAAACCTTTAAATGCTTCATTGCCTGCATTTAGACTAGTTATCTGCATACATTTTGGATAGATATAGGAGCTATCTCTATATAAATTTAGCATAAAGTCTTGTTTCAATCAGTTGGTAAAAGAAATCTATTGCAGAGTTAGTACTGCTGGAAGAAACAGAAAATCTTCAAAGAGTCATAGGTTAGTTGCGATCCTAGAAGCTCTGACATCTGAATGATATCAATGTCAGAAAATCTCATGCTTAATTTGGCAGTCCTCATTCAAATAAGGTAAGTTATTTCATCAGAGAACTCTTCATAGGATTGTGTAAGTCTTCATTTCTCTTTATTCCATCCTTAGCTCACAGAAATATTAAAAAAAAAAAATGCAATAACATATACTTAATACATATATACGTATTAGTATGTCTTTGCCTGTGTGTGTGTGTGTGTATACCTATATGTTAAAAATTGTATGGATATTGAGAGACAAACATCCAGATTGTGCCATTTTCCCCTATCATTTGTCACATGCAACGATCATAGTTAAACAAAACAGTGGTGCTGCAAGACCAAGCATTTAAAAGTTAGGAAATCTACAACTGGAGACTATTTTGGCACAATGAATCATTCTTAGAGAGCTGCCTATGCTGTAGGCAATCAAATAGAATGATGCAGGAACCAGGAAAGAGTGAAGATAATCACGGCTTTTCTGTGGAGAATAAAATATTTATGATGCCAGTGATGCTGCAGTCATTTATCAGAGTAATCCTGATAAACAGAAGTTCTGGGTCCTGCCCTGGGTTCTGAAGGACAATGTGTTTTAGTGGTTATAGACTTTTTTACAGTCTTCTCTAACCTGTCTGATTCTATCTCTATTTCTTCCTCTCCACAACTGTTTTCATCTCTCTATTCCTCTTTTCTTTCGCTTCTGTACCTGACCTGGTCCACGATACTTCCCTCTTCCTAAGCCTCTCTCTGTCTCCCTTCAGATCTTAACTCTTGCAGATACCTGGATGTATCCTAACTTTTTGTTACCCACTCAGATTTTTATGCAAGCCTGATTAATTTGTCCTTCTTCATACTGCCGTGAAGTGATGTGGATGGCAATAGGGAACGAATGAGAACAGACAAAAGACAGCCTCCTTGCCCTCAGTTTGGGAATTACTGAGGCACATAAGAGGAACAATTATAGGGAATGACATGATTAGCTCTGCTCTGAGATTGCCAGCCTTGAACATGCACACCCCAGATGGAATCTACAAAGAATGAGACTATGAGCTATTATAGCAAGATAATTCTGCCAAATGGGTGTGCATTTTTATAGGGAAAGAAAAAAACACATCTCCTTCTGGCCTGAATTTTCACCATTTACTGTAAAATCTTTATTCTCTAGTCATGGCGATTTTTAATATAAGCAATGCAATTTTTGTCTCCCTGCTGTCATTTCTTAAAACAGTTAAACTGCTTTGCTGATGTTTTCTTTTTATATGTATATGAAAGCAAGATACATTACAGTGTACAGCACATATCAGTCATAAAGAACCTTGTCTGAACAATCACATTTGAAGATAGGAAATGCACCAAAATCTTTTATATGAGAATGAGATCCCTCCTTAACTAGGATTCCCACTGCCAGGTCCATCTATATATATTTGTGTTCATTTTTAATATTAACTATTTTAATATTAATTATTTAACTATTTTTTTTTACCCTTTCTAAAGAATTTCTGTTTACTTGCATTTGTATGTAATCTTGTCAAATAGATGATCTATGTTTCTCCTATTAAGCTCCCATCAAATTCATTGGGCCGAATCAGTGTCGATAAACTCACTGGATTCTTTTGAGTAACATCAGTGATTAGTTTCACCTAAAATATATTTAAAACTGTAAAGAAATGTAAATACGCTTAAAGTTCTGAGGTGAGAACAATATGAAACTTTGCAGTTTTCCTTGTTCATCTATAGGGAGGGATGTTTTAAAAATATCTGTTGAAATCTCACTACACATAGTTGTTTCCCACTATAGACACTTAATAATGACAACTTATTTACACAAAAGAATTGGTTTTAGTGGGACTTTTTCTCAAATTAGCATGAAGCTATTCCAATCTCTCTATAGATTATAATAATATCTTAACAGATGGATAAAAAACATGCTTCCTTGCTTTAACTTAAGAATCTTGTTTCTTTTCAAAAGATTCTCGTGGCGGATGCCTACTGAATACAGCAAAAGTTGCATGCATAAATTTTAAATGGTTTGATGGAAAATCTAATCTAACCATGATTATCAATAAAAAAATATTTCCTCAAAATCAAGTCACAGATTGTTATGTATTGATTCATTCATTATAAATATATTTGAGGAGACTGATGTGTTTAACATCTAATTAGAGCTACAATAATGCCATACTTTCAACGTACTTTATAAATATATCTTGTTCCTTTAATCTGGGCTTTGGCAACGTATATTATAAGTTAAGAGTTATCTCAGGATATAGACAAATCCTGGCTGAACACTGTAAAGCCCTGATTTTAGTAGAAATGTGGCTTCCTCTTTCTCTTTCCTGTGTATATACACAGACCACTTTCTCTTGAAAGTATTCTAAGTGTTAGACTGCATGGATCCCAGATTCAGGTCACAACAGCTATTCTTCTTTACTACCTTCACAAACTAATTGCTGTGATGTTTAAGTTTGCTGGATAATAAGCAAGAAGTGGTTCTCTACCACCATTAGATACTGTTCCAGAAACATCTGATAGCTTTGGCAACTGAGATGAAGCTGAGCTTTTAACTGAGATAGTTAAAAGAAGAAACTAGGAACCAGCAAATTTCCTGCGCCTTTAGCAACCTCCTCCTATCACTATCTAATATATTTGCCATACAGTTCAGCTGATGAGATGCAAAAATGCTGGATTCTTACAGAAGATACGAGATGGTAAGAGATACAATTTATTTTAATCTTTTCAAAAGTGTGGAAATTACATTCAAAAAGAAATGTCAGTTCTCACACATTTTGTACCTTTTGATTCCCAACATATCCTCCTTTTACTGTGCTTGTGCCTCACACATTTGCAAGGCAGTGCTGTTTTTTTCTCCCCCACCGCTCCCTCGCATATGGGTCTTACATATGACCCCCACACATCAAATGGTGTTGCCTGACCTGATCTGTGATCTACTAACCAGCTGCATCTGGAATCACAGACTGGGAGAGAAACCATGGCATGGAACTAACCATGAAGCAGTGCTTCATAGCAGATTTCTGCAGGAAAATCCCCAAACCCCATAAACAACAGCTCAGGATGAGATACTTTCTTGTCCTTTGCACGGTGCGGCTTGGAGGTTTAATCATCACAAAATTGACAATTCCCTGTACATTGATGTGAATACCGTTCCCGAATTCAAAGAATCCTATGTATGATAGTATAAAAACTTGAGAGGTTAAGAAAAAAATATTGTGTATTTAGATTTCAAATTCAAGCAATTTAAGGTATGGATAGCACATAATTAATATCTGTGAGATCTAAATTCTGCACTTTTATGCTTATGTCTTATAAGCAATTCATTAAATGCCCACACTATCTTTTCTGTAGGACTTCCTCTTCATTTGCTGAATATTCACATTAGCGACTTTCAACTAAGAAGACGGCATGTCTGAAATAGCAAATGTTCTGGCAATTTTTAAATTTAATAGGCTTAAATCTGATATGTACATTTTAGGTCTTGTTAGAATTGGTCTAGTTTAGTCTAGTTAGGTCTAGTTAGAGTTGGAGTACTCTTTTGCATGCGTCCTATTGCAATTAATTTGCAATAGGAAAATGTTAGAAACTGATTTGTTGATAAGTGATTTGATATACTTTGAAAGATGTTTCCTGTAATTGATATTTTAGTGGGACCTTTACTATATATTTTTTCATTTTAACTTTCTAATTACAGTGTAATAACTGAAGCAAATTAAAAAACATAACTGTTTATCCCACTGACTCACACAGGCACTGAACGTATTCATGATTAATTTTCTCCCCTTTACAAGAGATTCAAAAAAAGTAAGAGCAAAAGAAATACTGAGACAAAATTTACCTGTATATCTGTTATCCTATGTCTTCATTATCCACAAAACAAGCTTACTGAAGATTTATCATGTGAATAACTATCTTCAGAATCACAAACCTACTACATTAGTAAAAATAAGATTAAATGCACACTACATTAAAAAACTTAAGGATGAATAGTTCCACTTTACCTTTTTTTTTTTTTAGGACTGGATTTAATAATAGAAATTGAACTCAGCTGTATGGATTTTTCAAAGATATTATTGACCACATTTCCACAGACATTTTTATTGTTTCTGGGCCTCTAAAACATCCAGAAAGTGCCTTAACTAAGTAGTTTCTTCTCTTTATTTGGCTATGTATCTTTTTTTCTGTTTTTGCAGGGCTGTAATTTCATTGTTGCTATTAAAGATAAAGAAAAATTTATTCGAATATTACTTCTCAGATATTTAGTTCCCACTGAAGTCAGCTGAAGTAGAATTAAGTATGTGTGTAATTCAGAAGGGACTTTCTATAGAGTTTTACGTTGTAAGTTGCTACAAAAAATATTAACAATGTTTTTTTTGGTGAGGATGAGATTCAAAGATCAGAACCCAAATTAAAAATTACCCACCACACAAAAAAAAAGATAAAAATGTCATGATCTGTAAATAAAGACATGTAGAACTGAAAACTGTACTACTTGCACAGAAGAAGCTTGTGCTCAATATAAGATTCTTCCCATTTAGTGGAAAAACAAGCAGGCGGGAATAAAACGGAAATCAACCCCATTCTACTCCCCTTAACTCTTTCTCATATATCCTTCAGTAGGACTAAGCCTCAGCTACTTTTAAGCAGTTGTAATCAGACCACCTATCCACCCGCTAGTGGAGCTCAGGCTCTCACTCAGGCAGTAGAAAAGGTGGATGTACACCCATAGCCCATTACAGTGCCCCAACACCCTTCTTGTGCAAAGTAGAGGTCTCTCGGCCCCTGTCCTGGTGAGTCAATGTGGAAAAACACCGTCAGGGACACTGAGACAGAGAGGGAGACCAAGAGGCAACATGACGCTGTTATCCCATTGGTCACTCTGCTGGGAATAGATTTCTGTCTCTGCTCCAGATATTACATACTAATTTTATGCTGTGCTGTCACTAGCAGAGACAGCTCTCTCTCAGGTATGTTTTAAAAGAAAATGATGACTACTCTTCTAAGAAGCAAATACAGCTGGTGTTTTAGGCTAACTTGGAGAACTCCTACCAGACTAACCCCTTCAGAGAAGGTTCAGGGGTTGCAGGGTGATGGGCACAAAGGGGAGGATATTGCTGTTGGCCAGTAACCCAATCAAGATTAGGCAAAATCTCCTTACCTCTGGGGAAGCTGAGGCCTTTCTGAACACAGGGAAAGACAGCACAGGCATTCCTGAGTGTATCTAAGATCAAAGAAGAACATGTTCCTGGATTTGAGTGATCTCAAGGATGAGAAACAAAACCAGAATTTTCTATTCTATTTATCTAAACATCTTGTCCCCTTCTCAGATATAGCCTTAAGCCCCTTTAAAAAAAGGGTAGAGAGATGTTCTGGTGACTGGAGACCTGTCCTTCCTGATCGTTTTTCCAAAGATCAAAACAAAACAAAGTGGAGGTCCTTCTCCCCAGCTACCACAACGAAGCTCAGATTTACTCTGTATGGAAAGTTCCCTGGTCCATGATGCTGGGTGCCCACCTCTTCACACAGACCTGTAGTAAACACCTGTGGTCCAGAGATGCAATAACCATATCTCCTGAGGTCTATTTTAAATCTTCTCTCTCTTGAAAATATGCTGATATGCTGCAAATGCTTTAATTTCCAAATACTTCCCTGGGGGAAAAAGAAGCAGAACTAGGAGTATTCCCACTTAAAGGATCCTGAAAAACATTAAAGAAAAGCTACAATATATTACTTTCCCTTCACTTGCAAAATTAGACCTGTCCACCTTCTCCCAGGATGACAGTGGCCCACGATGTGCTGTTAAGCTGCAGGCAGCAGCACTCTGCACTGAAATTGGTGCGGAGCTCTGCACTGTGTAAATGCCTCCATACAGCCAGCAGGAATCTGTTTCAATGTGAGTTACCTATAAGACTACAAGAAACCTATGGAAAGTTGAATCCTATCCACTAACAGCTAATGTAATCGTGTTGCTTGCTCAGATCTCCTCCTGATAAATGCACCCAGTTACTCCTGTCTCTCTTACAAAACAACACCTCCCAGGAAATCTACCTCTTCTATAGTTTTTAACCACACTGCAGCTGCACAAGAAAAACCATTCATCAATTATAAATCAACCGAGGAAGAAAAATCTGCAGCCTGCTTGATTGCTCTTGTCCCTGCAGCTCACTGATTCAGCCAGAGAAACTTTCCAGCCTGTCAGGTCTGTTTATTTATTTATTTATTTATTATTATTCATTATTCAAAGTCTGATCATTCCTGTAGAAATATACCTGCAGCAGTATCCTTTGTCAAAGTTATCCTCTCTGTGGTGGGAGAGGGAAAGAGAGGGAAAATATGGAAGAAAGGGATAAAGCGAAAGATTGAGAGAGAGAGAGAGAGACTGCTTGTATTCCACAAATGCCAATGCAAGTATGGTGGGCCAGATGTAACTGTACAGCCCTCTGCCTCGAAATGTAGTGGTCTTCTTTAAATAGGTAGCTACTCTGTGAGAAAAGAGCTCTGTTTCTCCTCTCTTGCTTATGCTGTCAATCCCCAGCCCTCGAGTCCCGAGCAGAGATTTGCATGACGAGAAGCCTGGTTTTAGCAAAGAAAATCATTTGCAAAAAGTTAATTTCAGGAAGATGAATTATGCGGGCTTGTTATTGGAGGGGTGAAAAAAAATACAGCTGTCTGGAGAGGAACGCAAGGCAGACCGGAAGGGTTAGGACGGCTGGAGAAGACTTAGGGAGGTTTTACCCTCTCTCGGAGAAGACAGGAGAACTGCATCACTGGGAGCAGGGGAGGGCAGGGAATGCTGTATCCAAGACTGAATAGAATCCTCATCATCTAGAACTCCTTAGGAGAAAACCTACACAGCCCCGGGAGGCCTCCCCGGGAGGGACGGGGCTATGTACAGAAAAATCCTCGGCTAAAACAGCCTTGCAGTCTGTTTTTTTTCATGATTAAACTAATCACTGTGAATATCACAGTATCCTAACATTTCTGGAGCTAACTGAGAAGCAGGACCACTCCCCCTCCCCCCCCCCCCCTTTTTTTTTCTTTTTTTTTTTTTTGCTTTCTTTCTTTTTGGTGTTGACTGTTCTGAGGTGACTAAATTTGCCTTGTTGAGCCTTGTAAAATCCTGACTTAATCATGTAAACTTCTGTGTAAGCAAAATAGACGAAACTTCAAAGGGTCAAAAACCCTTTAGGGATTTGTGAGGAGACGCCAGCAATAGATCCTAATCTGCCTCCAGAATCCTGGCTATATTTGTCCAAGGAACTGGTACCAGCAAACTCTCGAAGGTAGAGATAGTGGGTTGATTCAGCCTTTATCCCCTTAGAGAGTATTGGCTTTGTGAGGCTCTAGGCAGCACTTCAACGCCAGGGGATCTTGCCCAAACCCTCTAAAAAATGAAGTACAGGAGTAATTTGAGATAATGACTTTGTAACAGGCTTGGGCAGACCTTGGACAGAAGAAGTGAGAGATGTTATCACCCCAGCATTCCTCTTAAAATGCAGTTTCCCCCCCTCTGCTTATTCCCAGTTAGTCAAAGCTACATTAACATTCCATCCAGGGCTGCTAAACAGAATCTTAATTAGTCCTGATACTCTTGTGCAAGGGGTTTATTCATTGCACTCTTAAATAACGGTTGCTGTCAGGGTATTTTTTTTTTCTCTCCTTTGGGTTCTTTGGGGATATCGTGTTCTGCTGCAAAGCATGACAGAAATGTAATGTGCGCACACACACACACACACAAAAGCAAAAAAAAAAAAAAAAGCTTGCGGATCTGAAATCTTGAGACTGGAGCTGACTTCAGCTCTGTCTAATGGTGAGACATTGTTAGAACTAATTGTTAGGGCTTCAGCGCAGATACTTTCTTGCATCTTGTTTATCTTAATTTCAATCGTACACGCGCGTTCTCCCTCCCTTTCATTTTTATTTTTTTTCCATGACAGAAAACATTGCAAACTTGTTAACTGTGAGAGTCACGCAACTCTCACAAAATCTGCAGTCCTCTGTATTTTACCTTAGTCACCTTAGCCAGCTCAGTATTTAACGAGAGCCTGTAGATGGAGAAGTATGAATAAGTTACTAAACGGTCGGACGCTCCGGCAGGATCTTTCCCTCTGCTTTATAGCACATTTATAACCCCGCTTTGCACTTCCCTCCCTCTGCCCCTTCCCCTCCAGCTCCTGGTTTACACACACACGAATCCATCCAGGCAACACGACGATTCAGACCTGCTCTAACAGCAACAAGGTGAAACTTAGAGTGACTATTAAACACAAACGTCTGATTTGATGTGAGCGTCCCTTCGGTTTCTTTGAGGTTCGGGGTTGAAGCGGGACCGTTAAGAGCCGGAACGTGCGACACCAAAGAAATGGGAAATGCGGCAGCAGTGACTCGCCACCCGCGCTAAACCGAAGCGATGCTTTCGTTCATCAGCGGCGGCGGCTACAGCAATTGCCTGTAAATCTACGTTAGGTTACACCGATCTCGGAAGCGCGTTTGTAAAACTATAAATTGGTGCTTCTTTTCTTCAGAGAGAGAGTAAGAAAGGAAGAGAAAAATGAGAAAGAGAAAGGTGAGGGGGTTATTTTTGAAATAGGAGGTCCATATTATTTAGCTGCTGCTCACCCATGTTAAAGACTCCTTCCCAAAAGCTTGCGTAACATTGATTACTCACAAAGAGTTCACAATAACTATCATGTAGCTAAACTAATTGAGACAATCATGCTAAGTTATAGTCAGTCTAAAAGGTACCATTGATGTGGTAATGCCTATAGAAAGTCAGACATGCGACTCACTACCATTTAATTGCTCCTTTAAACCTGTTATTACAACGTTAACTGGCTTAAGTATATATAGCTGCCTTTTATTGCCTTGATGTGACAAATTAAAACATACGCTCTGGAAACGGCATTCATTTGCGGGTAGAGTTGCAGGAAAGAAGGGACCCGGGTGATGTCAAACCTGTCAAGATGCATTAATTTTAAAACTTGCATTTTTGCACTGTAACTCCCATTGCAGTTTTGTTGCATGGGGAAACAGTATACACACAACAGATGCATATATAATACATGCGTATTACACGCGTATTTCGTCTCGAGCAGACGCCCCGTAAAGCGAGCTTCGGTGCACTAGAATCGAAACGTCCTTTTGCCTCTAAATAAACCCGCTAAATGAGGCGGAGGCCTGGGGGGTGCGTGGCGGGGGGCGGCCGGGGGCACGGCGGGCTCTGCACGCAGCAGCTCGGCGCTTCGCGGCGCCGCTGCCGCCAGCTCTCAGGCCCGAGGGAGGGGGCGGCCCCCTCCGGAATCCTCCTCGTGTTGAAGCTCTGCGGAGCGCGACGAGTAGGAAAAGGGGGGGAAAAAAGGGAAAAAAAAAAAAAAAAAAAAGAGGAGGAGGCGGAGGGGAATGTTGCTTCCCCGTCCCCAGGGCCCTGCAGGCTCCGGGGCCCGCCGGAGAGAGCCAGGCCGCATCTCCCCGCCGCCGCCGCGCGGAGAGGCGCGCGCCCTCCCGCGCAGCCTGCGCGGGCCAAGCCGGCTGCCCCGTCGGGTCCCCAGGTAGAGCCCCTCGCCTTCCTTAGGCGATCTTCAAGGCACTGAAATCTCCCCTAAACAAGACACACTCAGCTCCCCCCCTGCTCCCCCTCCTCCTCTCCCCGGCTCCTCCACTCTCGAGAAGAGTCAGAGGGTTAAAACGTCCTGCTCACCCTTCTCCCTTGATCTCGGAGAGAGAGGTAAGACTTGCTGGCACCTTTATGGGACTCAGACCTACTGAGGCTGCGAGAAGCGTCGGCCCCCGCTAACTTTGATCGTCTTTATTCATAGCAGCTGCGCTCTATTTGTTTGTCATTTCGCCTCTCCCCTCCACCCCCTTTCTTTTTCCTTCCAGAATCGTTATTTATGGTCTGAAAAGTGAAATGCGCCACTGTTTGCCTTTACATCGACTCTTCTGCAAACAAGGGTGAGAGACACCTCCATTCTTCCCTCTGACTTCCCCCGCCTCTCATGGGGGGCGGGGGGGGGAGGGGGGACAAAAGAGAAGAGAGTGAAAAAATAATGTTAAAAAAGCTTCTCAATCATTATCAAATCAGCTTTGAGATCATTACTCCAGAGTATTAACTAATTACCAGATCAGAGAGAAGAAAAAATAAATATTCCTTTAAATAACTGAAGGTAATTATAACCCCGTTGTTGACACTAACGATTAATAATTGATCAGAAGTTATACACAATAAATTGTCAATTTATCTCCCTATAAAAATGCACATAGTTATGATTTTTTCTTCTTTTCCTAGACGTTTTTAAGAGCCCGAGCGACGACAGCAACACGGCCACCGCATGAAGAGCGGGGAGGTTTTTTTTTTTCTGCCCAAATATTCGGTATTTTGAAATCGGAGTCGTTATGCATGACACAAGCCCGGGTGGAGCAAAAGTGACTGTCGCTGCCGACCTGAGCAGCCGCATGTCCTCCGCCTTTTTTCCTTCACTGTGTCCCCAAATCCCGAAAGGAGCAAAGTTAACGACGTGTTTCAGAAGCAGCGCCATGCCTCCCTTAGAAGCAGAGTGGTCGGGTTCCTCTGTCCCTTACTTTTGCTAAGGGAACACGCAGCCGGCTCGGTCCGGATTGGATGCAAAATAGTGACAGTCTCCTGTGACTCACGGATGGGAGCGAGGGAGGGGAGAGACAGGGGCCAGATTGCAGGAGCGCAGCTGCCACCTCGGTCAGGGCGCTTCCAGGTAAAGCACTCCTGCAGGACACAGAGCCTACCTCCACAGGGCTCCCTGATTTTTTTTTTTTAACCTATCTAGGTACATATGCCCTCCCGAGCGCACTTTCCTTTTTTAAATAAAAACTCTGCTTCAAAGTCACTGAGATTACTGAGTCATGGATTAGATGCATGGGTGCATTTGAATATTCACTAAGGAATCCTTTGTTGCCTAATTTTTTTTTTTTTTAAGAAGCCACGAACATATCTGAGTTATTACTTACTGGACTAAAAACAAAGAGGTGAATTTCATGCAGAGCACTACTACTTTGACTGCTAACTTTGCCACTATTCTTCTATTTCTACAGCTCGATTAGCTCCATCTTGAGAAGCTTACCCAAGCGCTAGGAAAGTGTCTGAATGCAGACCGAGACTAAAGAACCTAAATGCAAATCTCATATCTCATTCTCTCTCTCTCTCTCTTTTTTTTTTTTTTTCCCCAAAGTTAATAAGTAATAAAATCCTTCCGGTACTGACTGTGCTCCTGCTACGGTTTCTCAACGGTGCGTTGAGCCTTAACTCCGCTTAAGTGAGACGTAACATGGGACGGGCTCAGAAACTTCCAGAGGCGGAGGGTTTTTCCCGGCCTAGAGGGGCCGCCACGGAGCGGTGGCCGCGGGGCCAGCGCCGCCGCGCCGGGGCCGGCGGCCTCCGCCTCCCTCCGCACTGACCACTCCTGAGCCAGGTAGGGCGGAATGAGAAATTAAATAGTGCAGCTTGCAATTTGTTTCCTCCCTCAATAGCCTCAAGACTTCCTCCAAGCGTGAGCGTTTGGAAAACCCGACTTATTATTATTATTATTATTATTATTATTATTATTATAATTATTATTATTATTACTACTACTATTACTATTATTATTACTATTATTATTACTACTACTTCTGCAGTCGCTCTCTTTATTAAGGGTAAGCATACCCGCGGCTAGCATGCAAATGTAGTGGAAACAGAAACGCGGGCGTCTATTGGGTTTTGTGTTAACTTTCCTCCGATTTCGTCTCCCCCTCAAGCCGCGACCTTGTGTGTCCACGAGCAGTTCTCATGTCTGTCTGTAGGTCTGTCTGCTGCCGGCCTGCGCTGTGTCGAACTTCCATTCCCGTCCCTCTGCTCGGTGAAAGGTGGGTGACGCTTTTTTTCCCGCTCTCCAAGGCGGTTGGTGAGCAGAGCAGCTTTCCTGAAACAATAACTCCCTTATTGAGAGCGAATGTTGACATTTGCAAGGAGCACAGCGCAGGCGGCACAAAGTGGCAAGCGACCCTCTTCCTTCCTACTTGACGACAGAGCTAATTCCTCGGGGATCCCACCTGAGATCAAAGCTTGAATTTCAATAAATCAGCTCTAATGAAACCTCTGGCCCTGAAGAGGGGATGGATTGTCTTCCCCGCTCCGAAGCAGGCACAGAACGGGAGGAAGGGGGAGGGAATGGAGAGGGGGGAGGTAAATATAGAAAGTGGTGTGAGATTTTCATCCCAGCGGGATGATTAGCATCGTTGCGAAATAAACTGTGCACAAAATGCTGGATTTTATCGTGCCTGATTCTTTCTGAAATAATCGCATCGTTTGTGCCAACAAGCTACACTTTCCTTCTGCTTTTAATTTTGATTATTAAATCTCGAATGGTGTCGAATATGCATTAATTGCTTGTTTAAATATATACATTTTATATATATCGTTTGGGTGTCGCCCATATGAATCTGTGAACCACTCGTGAAATTCTCAGAGGATGAGAGAAGTCTACTGGGTTTTACATACATAGTGAATACTTAAAAGCGAGTTTCCCAAGTCTTTCTACTTTTCTTTCCAGAAAGAAATTCAGGTCTAAATACTAGCAAGGGTGGGTAAATTATGGAAATCTTTTATAATTCTTTGGGCGTACAAACATCAAAGGAATGTCGTTAGCCTTTTTTAATCTCTGCCACAGCTTTTGGTTTTACCAATTGAAATGTACACGTTGTGTCCAACAGAGACCTGGAGCAGAAAAAGCAGGTGGTGGGGGTGGATGGAGCAAAAGAAAGAGTTGGGGAAAGTTCCGAGATCTCCCATAGCATAAAAACTTTCCATGTAAAATCTCCCTAAATTGCCCTGTAAAGATGGTTTCAGGGTGGCTGCAGTAAATATTTGCATCTACATCATGCTTAGAGGGAGGAATAGAATCTGAAGTATTCTTAAACTCAGGAGTAAAATCTGAAGTATTCTTATTCTGAAACATTCTTAGTTCTTATCTAATGGCACTATATACTGCACACAGATGAAACTGCATTTTACTTCACAAAAATGCTATAGGAATAGAGAAGCGTAATTCTACAGAACATAAAGCAGATGAGGAGGCCAACTGTAAAGATCTTCAGTGTTTTATATTTAGCTAGATGAATCCCAGTTTTCCAGAATTACAATGTTAATTTCTTCCCTAACAGATGAAAAATGTATACATTCCCTCAATCAGTTAGATAGCTTTATAGGAGTAAAATATTTGGGGACGGAGGGGAGGGAAGGGAAGGATGGGTAAATTTAATGTTCACATTTAAAAAATGCAGTTTCCTTTCCCCCTATTTAATATAATCTTTTTTTTTTCTATTTTTTCCCCTGACTCCAGCCTAGAATGGCTCTTTATCCAGTTAACATTCCCAAGGCTGATGCCTTAAGTATCTAAGATCACTTTCAAATGCCCTTTCTAACAAGACCTGAGCAAGAGGCCACTAATTTTCACTGAACAAAAAGCCACTGGAGAGAGATCCGTTTGTCAATATCAACTGGTCCAGCAATTTCCCATCTTCAGACACATCGGCCTATCTGAGCTGGCAGATGTTTAGACAAGATTTTATAAATTGTTCAATATCAGACCATAATGAACCCCAACTGACCATTCCAAAGCAGCTAAAAGCATTCAGGATCTCCCCTGCTGGGATCTAATAATGCTCTCACGCTGGAACATTATTAATCATGGAATAAAATAGATGAGCCTCTTGAAAAATAAGTGTATGATTGATTAAAGGGCAATCTAAGAAGCTATTATTCTTGTTTTATAACCGTAAGTTATATTCACTCAATTTATCTTTTGGGGAAAATAAATGATTGTTCTTTTTTTTTTTTTTTTTTTCCTGAAATTATATTATATGGGGATTTCCATTATTTTCCTGAAAAGCAAATGATTGGTTAGCTGTTTTTATGAACCCTAGCAAAGCAGATTTCTAATGTACCTACCAAATCAAAGATGTGATTCCCCGATATAAAAGTAGACAAAAAGAAAAAAAAGAGGAGGAAAGAGGAAGATTTTTAACTCATTTTTTACATTTGCATATTTTAGCTAGAAGAAGAAACAGAGAAAAATAAAAATAAGCCATAGTAGATTCCATTTTCCCCCTAGAAAAATGGTGAATTTAGAGAATTTAATTCCAATAAAAAACTACTTCACACCCAATATAAATACTTTATAAGAAACATGCATGTATTCATCTCTCTTTCTATGCCTATGTATGCATATATACAAATATGTATTCACACACATGTGTATATTTATAGACACAGTGTAATGGAACAACGCAGAAGGAATTAATTTATGCAAACTATATCTTTTCAACATACTAAAATTGCTTGTTCATTTTATGGTCTAAGTTGCACTAAATGAAATCACAACTTTTGTCATTTTCTAAATAATGGATTACTATTTGGGGGAAAGAACAGAAAACACCATATTGTTGCAGACTAGTCTGTTTTTATTTACAATTAGAGATATAAATTAGTAAAGAATTCTCATTAAACAACCAAAGATTGTATAACCATTAACGTTTCAAATAAAAAACAGGCAAAATTTATTTACAAAAAATTCAGATTCCATTGCAATACAACTTGCATAAATTACTAGAAGCTTTATATCATTACAAAAATAAATATCAAATTTTTTTTCCACTTTGTAAGGACTCAAGTTCTCCAATCACGTCTTTATTATCTCTACTGTATACATCTTTTACAAATAAATTTTACAATAAATCCTATCACACCTATCGAATATATATCGTGGCAATGGAGTGATCAATTCAAGATATCCTGAGAAAAACAGATCTGTTTTCAAAAGTCACACATACATTGGGGAAACTATACTATACCAGCAAACTCACGTATGTCCAACAAAATTCTGGTTTAATAATTAGACTTTGAAGATTTAATAGTGCTCTGTGGTCTTCTTTTATACAGTGGCACAAGATGTGATCCGCATTTAGAGATTTGTTATATATATTAGCTCGGGGAGAGATGATGGCTTGCTGACTTTATTTCAAAGCAATTGTGACACCTACCTGTGGACCAAGGAAAAAACCACATCACCCAAAAGTCTTTCAATTACACGCTGACACCAGTAAATTGTAAAAATGGGGTGAGGCAAAATTCTTACTCTTCTAATTTCTTCTAACAAAAGAATTACTTATAAATGCTGTCAAGCTGATTTTTGTTGTTGTTTATTTAGTCCTAAATACAAAGGTATTACAAGTGCCATTGATAGCTAGGCAAACCACAGTTAACATATCCTGTTTAAGATGCATGACAATTTCTTAAAATTATCTCCCTCTACTTTAAATACGTAGCCACTATATATATAGCCATCTCATTTACGATGCACAATTCTCACATTGCCATGTTAGCAAAAGTCCTTTATTTTTAAGCAGAAATACCTTAGAGAATATTTTTAAAGCTTTCCATAACATTTAAATAGTCCTTCTCTGTGTGTGCTTTTTTATTGTTTTGTTTTGATTTGGGGTTTTTTTTGGTATATAAGTAAAAAGTATGCAGTGTTAAGGAACTGGCTAATCTGACTTCAAAACGAACATTAACCCGAGAAAGTAAAGTTGCGATGCGAGCTTTAATAAAAAGGCAGCAGAAAAGGGTGCCTTACTTTGTAATAAAAAGGCAGCAGAAAAGGCTGCCTTACTTTGTAATCAGCCTCTTACATAATGAATCAAGAAATGAATGTTAAGCAAGTTTAGAATTGTGCAGTATGTCGTGGACCTGATGCCAAATGATCAGTGTAATAGAAAATGTTGCCACTTACTTGCATTGCTGTGTGATTGCACTTCTATAGGTACGGTTGTACTCCTACTGTGCAGACTTCAGTGGGATCTGTCAAAATATAACCGTCAGTTAGTCACAGGACACAGCTAGCTAACTAGATTATACAGTTTAGGTATGTCCCAGCCTTCACCCACACACAATTTATAGCTAAGTCATTTGAAAGACTTTGGGCAGTGTTTTAGAATTGACTTTATCTCAAGAAGTATTTTTAAGATGACAAATACATTTACATAAAACATTATATTAAAGAGAGACAGAGAGGTAAAAATTCACGGTACACATAGTTTAATGTCCAAGGTTAGAAATTATCTGAAGCCAAAACTCCAAAATAAGTGAGGGTAGTGAAATCAAAGGGAGAAATAGCAGTGTGCCATGAGAAAGAAAGAAAAAGAGAAAGAAAGAGAGAAAGAGAGAAAGAGAGAAAGAGAGAAAGAGAGAAAGAGAGAAAGAGAGAAAGGTAATGATGTCAATAGTCTTTGGTTATCTGTTTTTAGATATAATTTTTTATTTTTAGATATAAATTTATTTTTCCTTTTAAAATGGCTTTTAGCTGCATGTGAAGCAAGACTGCTTAAAGAGCCATCTTTCACATTTCCTCTCTTCGTTTCTAGAGGCAAGTATTGATACGATGGTGACATGCAATTTTTAATCCCCAGATAATACTATTGCCCATCTTCAGCGCACACAACTATGACAGCATGCTTGCTGTTTTGACCAAAGAAGGTTTTTATATTTAAAGTATAGAGTATAAAAAATGTATGCTGGTTATGGAGGAGGCAGGGGAGCAGTGGGGAGAGAGCAGTAAAAATAAATCACCTACCTTTCTTAGAGTCATAACTAGAGGACCTGTAATGCTGTTCTAGTTGGTTAGTGATGGTTTTCAAAGAGTCACTGCTCTGCTTGTGAACAGAGCTGGCATTTAGGACAGTCTGACTTAGTCCCTCGTTTGAAGCCACTGCTGCAGAGTTGTATCTCAGGATTCCCTGGCTCTGGAGAGCGTTAAAATTCCCATAGTTTGTATAATTGCTATAAAAAGGTGAGGTGTAATATATATGCCTCCCCAGGAGGGAGGAGGGCGAGTAGGCAGCGCTGTGCGGGGTGGAGGCGGGGGTGGCCGAGGACAGAGCCGGCGGCTGGCAGCTGGGGCCCAGGTGCTGGCTTTTAAGGTCCGAAGTGGCGATTTCGGCCAGCGACCAGAGCTTGGGCTTAGTGGCGGGCGTCGGGGGCCCGGGCGAGGCCTTGCTACCGCTGCGCGCAGCGTCGGCGTGAGGATGGCCCAGGAGCGGCGCCTCCACCGCCGCCAGCGGCGACGAAGTGGCCGTCTTGGCCGGCGGGCCACACTCCCCGCCGCCGCCGCCGCCTCCGTCGTCCTCCTCGATGTCCTCCTCCTCCTCCTCTTCCTCCTCCTCCTCCTCGACGTCCTCGTACTTGTCCTTGCACTCCGAGCCCGACTCGCAGAGCGGGTCGCCCACGCGGCAGGGCAGCTTCTCGCCGTCCGACTCCGCGGAGCACGAGTGGTCCGTGAGCGAGTCCACTTGCAGGCTGATCCCTGCAAGGCGCGCGCCGGGCGCGGAGAGGCACAGTCAGGGGCACTGACAGGAGCACGCGGTCGAGCAACACGCTCTGCCGCGGCCGCTCGCAGTCGCGGCTGCTGATGTGTAATTACATTTCTAGGAACATGCCCATGGGCTAGCTCCGCGGCGGCATCCTGCGCCGCTCAACGGGCGCCCCTGCTCAGCGGAGCCCGGCGCGGAGCCCGGCGCGGAGCCCGGCGCGGCCCGGAGTCCCGCCGGCCGCGGGAGAGCCGCACGGACCGCTTCCCCCCAGCCCCGTGCCTTTAGGACGGCTTCTATTAGGCAACCTTCGCCTCTCCCCCACCTTCCCTCGTTCCTCCCCCAACCGCGGTCCGTGGGCAGCCCCTCGGGGGAGGGGGAGGGGAAGAAGGGCGCGATGGGACACGATGGGGCGACCCTGCACCCCGAGCCCACCTTCGTCCTCGGCGGACGTTTCGTTGCTCTCGGGCATCTTTCCTGGGCTTTCTTCTTTACTTCTCGCCCCATCTCCTTCGTCGTCGTCCTCATCCTCACTCTTGTTCCGCGGGGCCCAAGTCATCTTGTTCTCCTTCTTGAGGCGGCGGCGCGCGTTGGCGAACCAGGTGGAGACCTGGGTGAGGGTCATCTTGGTGATGATGGCCAGCATGATCTTCTCGCCCTTGGTGGGGTAGGGGTTCTTGCGGTGCTCCTGCAGCCAGGCCTTGAGCGTGGCCGTGGCGTCGCGGGTGGCGTTTTTCCTGTACGCGGGGTCATTGAGCTGGTAGGGGTACGCAGGGCTGCCGTATGGATGGTAGCTGATGGCTCCGGTCATCCCCGTCGTGTGAGCATCGTAAGGGGAGCCCTGGACAGAACAAAACGGCGGGGTTGGCAATTTGTTATTGCTGATAGCCATTAGTAAGTTGTCAAGACGAGATCGCTGGTTATATTTGTATTTCCCCGGGATGGTGCCTTGTATCCATATTCTATTGGAAGCGGGGGGAGGGGGGAAGAAACAGCACCCAAAGGCCATTAAGTTATGATCCCCCGCTCCTTTCCTCTAACCAATGCACACACACACACTTACAGCCGTCAATGTTTTAATCTTGCTGACTAATTTCAACTCTTTGTAATTGAATATTTCCCAATATCATTTTTGAACCACACAGACATTTTAAAGGCCCTACAGGTAGTGTCTTGATATCTACATTTCTCTCAAAGGTTCAAAAGATGTTTCCTTTTTTGTTATAGAAAATACAACAAAGCCACCACTTAGCAATTCACTGCACTAATGCATTGCAAATCCAATTTGCAAATCAGAAGATATGCACCGTTTCGAATTGTTCAAATGCGATGTAATTAGCATTTTAATTCACCCTTTAACGTTTAAATTGCGCTTATTTAAGTCTGCATAATGCAAGAAAAGTTAACGATATTGCTAAAGAACTCGCTAACTTTTAGCACGAGGCAGAATCCTTCAGACTGGCGAGTCACGGGAACAAATTCACCTAACATTTGAGTTAGTTCACAACCTCATTACAACTTCCATCTACTCGCTTATCTCTTCTTAACAGGAAAGACAAGCAAAGATATCCTCAGATCTGTTATACCACTCCGAATAAACACTGCGCAACAATTTATGCACCATATTTTACAAACAGAAAGCAAGCAGATTTTCCGTCACTTTGGAGAGCCAGCTACCCTGCTGTCGTCCCTTCCTAAGATATCGACGGCAGCTCCAGTCTTAAATTCCGGGTACAGGTCTTTGTGTGTATGGGACTAGATAACGTGTCTGACTGTGTATGTGTATAAAACTACATAGCAATCTAGACGTGTCGTTTATTCATATAGTTTATGGTTTTATTTATAAAGTTTGTGCATATAATACACACACATGCAATTGCAAATGCTCCTTTTAACTAATAATAAGAAAGTGAAATCTGAAACTGCGGCCACCACAACCATCTTGGGCTTAAGCGAAGCTCACAGATCGCAAACAGATGCTCCTTTTCATTTCTAAAATCCAGTTAAACCATTAGCACAAAACACACTGAAAGTAAATAAACCCGTACGGGGATAAAGCCTGCAGCGCCTCTGAACATCAAGTTAAAAAAAAAAAAAAGGAGAGAGAGGAAAAAAAGAAGGAAAAAAGAAAAGAAAAAAAAGAAACCCTCCCCTATCCTACCACAGCGAAAAGAGAAAAAGAGAAGGGAGGAGGAGGGGGATGAAAGTCTCCAGCCCAAATGCCTGAGACGATCCATATTTCTGTAATGGGGGCTGCGGCACCCCTCCGTGATCCGCGGGGCCAGCCTGGGTCGCAGGCCGGTCGGTACGGAGCGAGGAGGCGCCCCGGCCCCAGCCCCGACCCCGGCCCCTGCACCGGCCCCGGCCCCGGCCCCGCTCCGCGCCGCTC